>CM036762.1:13581285-14168785 GCA_020796225.1 Arion vulgaris | reverse complement strand
TGTTTCATTGATAAGCATTTCCAATCAGTGGCGGCTCGTCATTAGGGGCCACTGGGTGCCCGTCTGACCAGCGTGTTCGTAGCGCGTTGGACTACGGGTGACTATCCCTCTGTGTGTGCGGGTTCAATTCCTCGGGATGGCAGAAAAAGCCACAGATTCCCCAGATTTACGGTGTTCGTGGCACCGAACCGAAGAGTTACAATGTCCATGACACCGAGCCGAAGAGCTGAAAAGCTCAAGTGCTTCTGGACCTGAAAAGGGGGCCACTGGGAAGGGGCCCCACTAAAATAATGTATAACGTGTTTTTATTATTTTATAAATTAAAATATAGCAACCAAAACCATGATTTATCCGGAAAAAATGTCTGGCCCCACCATCAAAAATGATCACGAGCCGACACTGCTTCCAATGTAGACCAAGAACAGATGGCACCCACAAGCAGATAACTTAACGAAGGAAACACCAAATCTGTCAAGCAACATGTAGAGAGTAAATAAACATGGACCTGGTTACCATGGTGTTATCTGTTATTAGTACTGGTTGACTTTGCCTCTACCGATGTCATCCATGTTTATTGATGTGTAGTTTCTCTCTAAGACACTACATAGTGTCATCATATGATATATTCATCATTGGGGTTTTGAGAAACTCAATTTTCCTGAAATTATTTACCTTGAATGAATAAATAGATTTATGTCTGTAATGTATACACAATGTTCATAAACCGTTCTTACCTCTTTTGCCGTCACACTGTTACGAGGTTGTTGCCAAGTGTCCTGGTTTTCTGTTTTGACTTGAGCTACTGTAGTGGCTTAAAAAGAAAAAAAACTTTTATATCTCAAGGTATAATGGGTAATACTGTGTTAGGCCCGTAATTAGTGGTTTGACCACGTAATAAGAATGCATCCAACTCACAATATACAGTGAAATCTTGTACAACAGAACATCAGGAAGAAAGCGAGAGAAAAACCACGAAAAGATGGTTAGATGGCATAGCAGAATTCTGTCAAAGAGTAAAAATAACAATCACCCAAGCCACCAGAACAGCTCAAGAAAAAACAGAAAACCACGACACTGGGCAACAACCTGTAGCAGTGTGACGACAATGAAGAAGTTTCGTAATTTCATTGACCTTCTACACACGATGGGTGTTGCGGTCAACACTCTTTTTCCTTGTACCCAATTGAGCCTGGACTGACCTAAGAGCCGTTACGATCGGAATATTTTCCACGCTGACTGTGGAGTTGAACTCGGACAACTAACTTAAGAGCAAGATATTCATCATTGGGGTCATGAGAAACCGTCACTTTTCATGTTATTCTTTCCCCTTATTGGAAATATTTTATTTATATCTGTAATGTATACACAGTGTCTATCAATCGTTTTTCCTTCTTGTGTCGTCAAACTGTTACCGGGTTGTTGCCCAGTATCGTGGTTTTCTGTTTTTGTCTTGCGTTGCTCTAGTGTCTTAAGTGATAGTTCTTTTTGCTTTTTGATAAGATTCTGCTATACTTAACCATTTTTTCGTGCTCTTCCTATTACTTTCTTTCCTGTTGTTCTTTTGTGTGAGACGCTGTATATAGTAGAGCTCGGTTGTATTGGTATTAGCTTGTGGGTTCGAATCTAGACCGAGACCCATGTGCATTTTGTTCATGAGATCCCCATGATTGTTACCGGAGCTACGGAGTTCGTGCCTTGTACAATGCTCTCAGTAGATGATATGCCATATCTGCCCACAGGGACGGAGCTATATAGGGAAACCCGGTGCAATGAAGTAAATCCTTTGCCTTTGGACCCTTTTTTTGGACATCAACCGGGGTTAAAATGGTACAAGAGAGAGAGAGAGAGAGGAAAGAAAGAGAAAAGAGAAAGCAAATGGTATCATTTATTTCCCATGTGTGACTCACATTCCTCTTGACTTCAAATGAGATTCGTTTTTCCACTTAAGCCCAGCGCATGTTTTCTTCTCGTTATTCAATTGTTCTTGCCTTGCACTACACATAACGACATCATTTACTCACAAACATAGAAACAGAACCAAGTTATTCGTTAAGTTAACCAAAATAAACATCACCCACAGTTGTAGTTCCACCAGGGATCAGGTAGTACTAGCTAGAACATTGCAAATAATTTCACCAAGAAATATACACAAGGAAATTTCCAGTCCAGTTGTTTGAGTTTAGTAGTTCTTCCGATAGAGTTCCGGACCACCCGAAAGAGCTGACACTTTGAAAGAATGGGGCGAATGTTTCGGCATTGCTTAGACGTGTTAGTTAAGTACGTTAGAAGTGAATCAATTATAGAACAGTTGTACGGAAAACTAATTTTGTGCTTGGAGAGACTAACATTTTGTTTAGTTTCATTCAATTCTTCAGTCGAATACAGAGATAGTATTCGATTATTAGTTTCATTAAATTCTTTGATCATATGTGTCTCGTATGTGTCTTCAGTTGAATACTGAGTTGATATTAGATTATTGATTGATTGATTGATTGATAGGACCATCATCATTGCACTCCGGTAAGTAACCTTGTGTGCTGCCTACTCTTTCTTATACAGAACGATTTCAGAGGCAGTGCACGAACTCCGTAGCATCGGCGAGTGTCCCGATCTAATTTTGAAGATGATGAAGCTATTTTGTAGGAATTTTTGTTTAAAATGTCTAATGAATTTCTTTCTTTCTTTCTCGAATCCTGTATGCCTCACAGCGTCAGGTCAGGAAGAGATTTCTAAAACGGGCCCTAGTATGCGCTTCGTAGATAGTCTCTTTCGTCGCCTCTGTTATCTCTGAGGTCCATCTTTGCGTGGCCGGCCTTTTGCTTTGTACCCATTGTATCGGAGCAGCATTGCTCTTTGAGGTGCACTGTCTGATGGTAATCCGCTTACGTGACCGAACCATTTAATTTGTTGTTTCTGATGAAGTCTAGTACTGATGTTGTACCCACTTTTTCCTGATGTCTTCATTTCTCAACCTGTCTCTTCTTGTTACACCCAGCATTCTGCGTAGACACTTCATCTCTGTTGTGACTAGTTTTCTTCTATCGTTTGTTGTCAGCGTCCAGGTTTGGCACTGGTAACATAATGTGGGGAGAAGATTGTGTTGAACATTGCTCTTTTTGTGTTCATGGTGACGTGTTTGCATCTTAAAATTGGCGCCATTTGCCTATCATTTGATTTGCTTTGTTGCATCTGTGTTGAATTTCATTAGTTATTCTTCCATTTGCTGAAAAATGAACCCCGGAAACACACCGGCGGTCGAATATTCAATACTACATACAAATCTATATAGAAACCTACAAGGCATGGTGCATAGCTGGGACAACGTACAATCACTCTTAGGCTCGGATCACATACAAATCACCAAGGGTGGTTAACAAGTGACCGATATGGAGCGTTCGAATAACTTCTGAAGTCGGAGAACTGTATGGCGGAGAACACTGATAATAAGGAAAGCAGGTCTTAACGCAAAAGTCAGTCAGAAGCACCAGTACCAGGTGCCCTGAATACGCCTGAATTCATAGCGGGTGATAGCTAGACGAAAAACAAGAACGAGCGTGCGAAGAAGAAGAAAAAGAAGACTTGAGACGTTTTAACAATATTTGACGTCCGAGTGGTTACCGGGGCCTAAATTTGGGGTGTAAAGAATAGAACCACTGTTACCTGCCACGCATGTCGTAAGAGGCTACTAAGGAGGTTTGGCTGAAATCGGCTGCACATGTCCTAAACGTGTAGAAGTCTATGCGTTTAGGGCCTACCAAACCAATGTGCAACGTATACACGTTCTTGGCAAAGATCAAACATATCACAAAGATTGGTCGTAAAGAACGAACGCAAAGAAGAAGTAGAAAAAGAAAAATATTGGATATAGATTGCACTTTGTTCTATCGATCTGCATTGATTCTATATCTTGCTTGTGAGATATACATTATACACCCACTATATATTACACACCCACTATACATAAAATGAAAAACATATGTTGCTGGTATAAAGTTTATTTACGTCCGTATCTGTTAGACTTGTGCTGTCTGCAAATGGTAACTCGTTTATCATGTCGGAACCTGAAGTTGCCTCTGATGTTACCCCATCTATATAAATGTTGAATCTCAGATTTGATAACATAGTTCTTGTGTACTCCCACGTTGATCTCAAACACATGTGTGATCTCTTCTAGTGTTTGTTTTTTCTGAGTATATGTTACTTAGATCTATTTAACTTCATTATCATTTTTATACAATTTTTGCTTATCTTTTTTACGTGTTTCTTTACTTATCTTTTTATTTTTATTGTTCTATTGTATAGTTTACATTATTGCAGGACCGTGCGGTATGTTTTCTCAGTATGATGCAAGTCTTCGAAATGCCGCCCTTTAAATTTTTTTTCTTTGAATTTTGATTGTAATTTTGATTTTGCTGCTTATGCCGCCCCTCTTACGGTCCCACCTGATGCGGCCGCCTCTCTGCATCATAGTACGGCGTGGCCCTGCATTATTGTTAACATTAATTATAGAGTCATGTGTACTTGCAGAGCAGAGTTAAAGAAGTGACCACCTGCTCACTTTTCTCCTTTCCGTGGACATTCTGTAGGACCTCATTGTATATAATTGAAATGTCTCTTATATTAAGCCTCATTCAATCCCGATATCCTAATAGAGATACACCACTGGATAGGTACTTTGCGATTCCGTTAGTTACTAAAGTTCGATGCAGGACCGATAATCTGTCCCAATTCTCAAACCAAAATGATAATACAGGTCTCTCGAAATGGAATTGACTCCTGAAACCTCTTTTCCTCTGCTTGTTTCATCAGATGGTTCTCAAAATGCAACAGCTCAATACGAACCTCCGTACTCCAGTTACATCTGTCTTTGGCTCTACTTCAAATGTGAGTATGTTTCATACATCCATTTATCGTATTTGTAATCTTCCAGTTGGTCTCTTCCTCCACATCACTTTTCTATAAAGGAGAGCAATGTAATCTTCTATGCGCGTGATGTGACCCACACATCGTAGACGCCTATGCTTGAGAACAGTGAACAATATAAAATTGTATGTTCTCTTAATAAGCATTTTTTTTTAATTTTATGTTTATTCTCTTTCTCTTTATCTCACTTCTCTCCCTCTCTCTCTCTCTCTCTCTCTCTCTCTCTCTCTCTCTAGCCTGTGGCTCTCTTTTCTCTTAGGGCCGCAACGAATGCATTTCAATCTTCTCTGTTTGTGACCGTACTCTGTATTGTGTTCAAATTGTGATTCATTTCTTTCAATCCCTGTTCATCTGTTCTTCTCCAGGTGGTTTTGGATCTTCCCCATTATCGCTTACCTTCTGTTGTCCAACTCAGTGTATTTTTTGTGACAGCTAGTCTTCATGTGTACCACATATCATCATCCTCAAGGTGCGTATCCTTTATAGGACGTTGCTCTCTTTGCAGCACATTTGAAATTCATTCTGTCTGTAGCCAGTTCACCCACTTCGTCGATGGTCATATTCATGAATGTGGTGTTTTGTGGTATTTCTTTAGCAGACTCAATGTCTATTAAATGTAGTTACAATGTAGCAGTTTCTTTACAATGTTGACTTATTGTTCTGCAATTAATGTTACCAGTTGACGACAACGGGAATAATGTGTTCTCAACCGTTGTGAGAGTGCAACAAGAAGTTGTCGAAGACGCATATAAAGTATGTAGAATTAGCTAACTACATAAGCTATAACCATATAAACCTTTTTGATATCTACTAGAGATACTAAGTACCTATTGGGCTTCTCTAGTGCTTCTTACGGGTCAACAAATGTGGCTTATATTCGTGAGAACTAGTTTATGTGTGGTTTGTGTGTGTGTGGGGGGCTCTGTGGCGAAGTGGACAAAGCGTACGGATTGTCTATTCCCATGTGGAAGATGTAGTTGGCTGTCCACTCTTGCCGTTAAGCGTAGGGATGGGAGCTTTAATTTGCGTTCTAGGGCTAGATGAGTCGCCCTTGTTGTGTTGTATCCGTGTTTATGTAGTGTGGTCTTGATATTATCTATCCATCTTTTTCTTGGTCGTCCCTTAGCTCTAGTACCCGATCTTTTTTTATTGTATGCTGTTATTGGTGGCGTATGCATAACGTTCTTAAAGTTGTGAGTTCAAAACCTGTTCTCGTCGTGCAGTTCACAATTGTATTTTATTCCTGACATCTGTATGATTAGTTCTCAAACTACAGAGTTTATACGTTGTGCAATACTCTCGACTGGAACGTGCCCATTCTGCAGAGAGGACCCGCCTGCCCAGCGTGTTCGTAACGCGATGGACGACGGGCGACAAACGCCTGTGAGTGCGGTTCAATTCGCGGACTGGCAGAAAGCAACATGTTCTCCAATTACGGTGTTCGTGGCACCGAACCGAAAGGTTACGATGTCCATGACACCAACCGAAGAGCTGAAAAGTTCAAGTGCTACTAGATCGGGAAAATAAAAAATTCTGCAGAGAGGAACAGAGCCTTATGGGGAAACTCCAATGAAGTCATTTGTATTAAAAACTTTAGCATTTTTTTTTTCCTATCCAGAAGCACTTGATTTTCAGCTCTTCGGCTCGGTGCCATGGACATCGTAACCTTCGGTTCGGTGCCACGAACACCGTAAATTTGGAGAACATGTGGCTTTTTCTGCCATCCCGCGGAATTGAACCGCACACATAGAGGGATAGTCATCCGTAGTCTAACGCGCTACGAACACGCTGGGCAGACGGGCAACTTTAGCATTTTATTTCCCCTACTCAAATATATTTTTTTTTCCTGCTCTTTCACTCTTCTGTATATTCATATTACATTGCTTAACTCTATTGTTAAAATAAACTATAGAACAAACTGATTTACAAATTTATAAAGGATACGTTATACCAAAAGCAATACTCGATTAGCATATCATTAGTCAGCTTTACAATCTACATCGTGAATGGAATATCATTATGGCAAGATTATTCCAAATGGTAGGTTTTGTTCCAACTACACCGTTTAGCAATACATGAGACATTAAACCAAATGGTAGGTTTTGTTCCAACTACATCGTTTAGCAATACATGAGACATTAAACCAAATGGTAGGTTTTGTTCCAACTACACCGTTTAGCAATACATGAGACATTAAACCAAATGGTAGGTTTTGTTCCAACTACACCGTTTAGCAATACATGAGACATTAAACCAAATGGTAGGTTTTTTCCAACTACACCGTTTAGCAATACAGAGACATTAAAATATGAAACTAGTTATATAGTATTAAACAAATTAGATTTTCAATTCCACTGTTGTAATCAAGCATAACAAATGCAGTCAAATTTTGGAAAATGACTTAAAGAATGGTAAGTTGGTACATTTACAATATATAGCAAAAAGAATGAAACAAATGGGACGATTTCAGAGAGCAATACAGGAGACATTAAACCAAATGGTAGGTTTTGTTCCAACTACACCGTTTAGCAATACATGAGACATTAAACCAAATGGTAGGTTTTGTTCCAACTACACCGTTTAGCAATACAGGAGACATTAAACCAAATGGTAGGTTTTGTTCCAACTACACCGTTTAGCAATACATGAGACATTAAACCAAATGGTAGGTTTTGTTCCAACTACACCGTTTAGCAATACATGAGACATTAAACCAAATGGTAGGTTTTGTTCCAACTACACCGTTTAGCAATACATGAGACATTAAACCAAATGGTAGGTTTTGTTCCAACTACACCGTTTAGCAATACAGGAGACATTAAAATATGAAACTGTAAGTTATATAGTATTAAAACTAAATTAAGAATTTTCAATTCCAATGTTGTATCAAGCCCAACAAATGCCAGCGAAAGTTGGAAAATGACTAAAGATATAGAAAGTAAGTTGGGTACATTTATAAATATATATCTGCAAAAAGTAATGAACAAAAAATGGGACGATTTCAGGAGAAGTGATGAAATCAGAGAAATGAATGGGTTTTTAAGCCGAATGTAAGGTCAACCACTAATAACAACTTTTATAAGAAGGAAAAGATGGAGATATGTTGAGCATACCTTAAGAAGAAATGATCAAAGAATACCAAAGCAGGCACTGAAGTTGGAGGCAACGTGCTCAAGAAAGAAGAACGCGCTAGGGAAACACTGAAACGAACTTTACTGAGAGAGGCAATAACTATCTATCTCACATCCATGGAAGAAATTGAGCGAGTTGTCCAGGACAAAGCGGTATGGAGAAATTAGTTGCAGGCCCTATGTAACATATAGCGGTACGAGAGGAATATATCTTCTTCTTCTTTGCGTTCGTTCTTTACGACCAATTTTATCACTCTTTGTGATATGTTTGATCTTTGCCAAGAACGTGTATACGTTGCACATTGGTTTGGTAGACCTCTAAACGCATAGACTTCTACACGCTTAGGACACATGCATCCGATTTCAGCCAAACCTCTTTAGTCGCCTCTTACGACATGCATGGCAGGTAACAGTGGTTCTATTCTTTACACCCTAACTATGGGCCCTGGTAACCACTCGGGCGAGAGGAATATATATACTACAGGATATTGCAATCGTTGTTAGTCGTGAATAATAGGAAAAATGTGGGTACAACATCAGTACTGAACTTATCAAGAAACAACAAATTAAATGGTTCGGCCACATAGTCAGATTATCAACTGACAGTGCAACTCAAAGAGTAATGTTGCTCCGATGCAATGGATACAAAGCAAAAGACCGGACATGCAAAATGTGAACCTCAGAGATAACAGAGGCGATGAAAGACACCATTTATGAAGCGCACGCAAGTGCTCGTTCTATAAATCTCTTATCCTGCCGCTGTGAGGCAAAACATGATTTGAGAAATGAAATAAAGAAAGATAACAAACAAATATCAATAGAAGGGCAAGGAAAGTCAAAGAAAAGACAAAAGTCACAAAGAAAAGATTTCAAAACGGAAAAACCGTGTTATTGAGAGTGCAAAAAACCGTGTTCATGAGAGTGCTAAAACCGTGTTCATGAGACTGCTAAAATCGTGTTCATGAGAGTGCTAAAAACCGTGTTCATGAGAGTGCTAAAAACCGTGTTCATGAGAGTGCTAAATACGGGAAAACCGTGTTCATGAGAGTGTTAAAAACCGTGTTCATGACAGTGCTAAAAAAAACTGTAACATGTCATTCAGAAATACTTCTTTTTTTTTGCTTGAATTTCTGAAATCCTGAAAAATATCTTCACCATTTTCAAAATACATCGGGGACCCTCGTCGGTGCTACGGAGTTCGTGCACTGAAACTGAGATATTTCTGTGTAAGAAAGAGATCGGAGCACACACGGTCACTTACCGAAGTGCAATGATGATGGTCCTCTCAATCAATCAATCAATTCTGATTAACATTAAAGCTGGTGGGATAAAATAGTCCCTTGGAATTTATAGCTCCTGCGTCACACTGAGAGCCGCGGTAGCGTAGTTTTTAGTAAACTCGTTTCTCATGGCTGGTGGTCTGGGCTCAACTCCGCAGTGCGCGTGGAATTTTTCCCGACCGCGACGGCTCTCAAGTTGGCCCAGCCTCAACTGGGTACCAGACTTGCTCTGGGAAAGTAAAGGCGGCCGGTGTGATGCTGACCACATCACCCATCGTGTGCCGACGGCCAATTAAAAATACAGGCATAACACTGTATTGCCCTATATACCACGAGGTATGAAAGGGTTCCTTAAGGAGGAGGAGGCGTCACGCTGGACATCACTGACCTGAACAACCACTGCCAATAACCTTAAAGTTCAAATAGTTCATTATTTCGCTTCCGGACATCCAGAAATATTTGTACATTGAGGTCAAATGCCCTGGTCCCATTCAAACCACCAAACGTGATCTTAACACTCAGCTATGACATTCACTGACTTCAAATGCTTGTCCGAGCGTCAAAGACCAAGAGATAAGGATGAACACTCGTTGAGAAGATACTGAACAGTGTGGACACAAGAATGGGACAATACCCAGGGTGTAAGTCCCCTGGTGGTTCGGGAAGTAACAAGTAGGTGACAGACAAATAAAACTAGAAAAATGTGTACATAGTCGATTGAAACTGCGGCAAAAAAAGGAACGTTAAGAAAAGCTATCATATTTGGCAACGAGTGTGAGAAAAATAAACACATTTTCTGGAAATAATTAGAAGGTTAAAGGAAGCATTAAAATAGCGTTTTGTATAAAGAAGATAGCAAAACGAAAAGAATACAGTTGTTAACAGAAAGAGCGTTCTGGAACGTGAGAATATCTGAAACAGTCTGAGACTGTTAAGAGACAGTCTTAACTGTCTGTAGTACCGCTTTTTAGAGCGGGGCAGGCGCCCGTGTGGTGCCGATGCTCGCAAGTGGAGCAAAGAATAGTACCACTGCTAATTATAAGGCATGTCGTAAGAAACGATTGAGGTAGGGCCTAGGGAAGCTACTCTAGTAAATAAAAAGCGTCATAGAAATCGGATGTGCTAACGCAATTGTAAGCGCATAACTAGTACAACGTATAATAGTTCTTAGGCTCAGATCACATATAGATCACACAGAGTTGTTAAGAAGTGGTCAATACGGAGCGTTCAAAGAAGTATAAGAAGTAGACCGGTGCAGGATAGGGAGAACATGAGCCTGGGGAATAGAATGACCGAATGTTTAGTGCAGTTGCCGCAAAACTGTTCAGGTTAGGATTTTTGCTTTATGCCCCCAACAGAAAAACAACTCCTTTACCTTACCGGGGATTGAACTTAGGTATCCTATTTGGGAGTCCGCGCGCTCTAACCCATTCAGCCAGATATTCCTCAAATGGTGAAACTATAAAAATAGATAAGTCACGTTACAGTAGAGTGGACTTTTTTGAGAGACACATAGAATAAGAAGGTATATTTCTTCTTCTGCGTTCTCACTAGATTGGGATTTCAGATTCTCTAATAAAGGCAGACGTCTGCCTCAGATTATCAGCCACTCCATACAGTTTGTCTTCTGCGTTCTCACTAGATTGGGATTTCAGATTCTCTAATAAAGGCAGCCGTCTGCCTCAGATTATCAGCCACGACATACAGTTTGTCTTCTGCGTTCTCACTAGATTGGGATTTCAGATTCTCTAATAAAGGCAGACGTCTGCCTCAGATTATCAGCCACGACATACAGTTTGTCTTCTGCGTTCTCACTAGATTGGGATTTCAGATTTTCTAATAAAGGCAGACGTCTGCCTCAGATTATCAGCCACGACATACAGTTTGTCTTCTGCGTTCTCACTAGATTGGGATTTCAGATTCTCTAATAAAGGCAGCCGTCTGCCTCAGATTATCAGCCACGCCATACAGTTTGTCTTCTGCGTTCTCACTAGATTGAGATTTCAGATTCTCTAATAAAGGCAGCCGTCTGCCTCAGATTATCAGCCACGACATACAGTTTGTCTTCTGCGTTCTCACTAGATTGGGATTTCAGATTCTCTAATAAAGGCAGCCGTCTGCCTCAGATTATCAGCCACGACATACAGTTTGTCTTCTGCGTTCTCACTAGATTGGGATTTCAGATTCTCTAATAAAGGCAGCCGTCTGCCTCAGATTATCAGCCACGACATAAGTTGTCTCGTTCACTAGATTGGATTTCATTTTGAGAAACATGCCTAGATTATAAGAAGCCATACATTTGTCTTCTGCGTTCTCACTAGATTTGGATTTCAGATTCTCTAATAAAGGCAGCCGTCTGCCTCAGATTATCAGCCACGACATACAGTTTGTTTTCTGCGTTCTCACTAAATTGGGATTTCAGATTCTCTAATAAAGGCAGCCGTCTGCCTCAGATTATCAGCCACGACATACAGTTTGTCTTCTGCGTTCTCACTAGATTGATTTCGGATTCTCTAATAAAGGCAGCCGTCTGCCTCAGATTATCAGCCACGCCATACAGTTTGTCTTCTGCGTTCTCACTAGATTGGGATTTCGGATTCTCTAATAAAGGCAGCCGTCTGCCTCAGATTATCAGCCACGCCATACAGTTTGTCTTCGTCACGATTAGCTAATAAAGTGGGCACACTTCTTTCCCTTCTTTCAAGTCTGCATACTGGGGGCAATTCTGTAGGATATAATTCCTATGATTTCTGCTTCCCGTTTGTGCCGACCTCTTCCCGCAGTAAGTTTTGGCCACTCTCGTGACGGCAGGTTTGACATTCTTACTGCGTGGCTAACTCTCCGAGACAGATTGGCGACCGAAGAATCCGTTATCCTATTCCTCATTGTGAGGGGTCGTTGCACCATGTTATGCGTCTTACGACCTGGTGCATCCGTTTTCTGCAAGCATTTGTTTGGGTTAGCATTCCCTGGCAGACACATGCATCCGATTTCATTCAAACCTCCTTAGTTGCCTCTTACGACATGCGTGGCAGGTAACAGTGGTTCTATTCTTTACACCCCAAATTTGGACCCTGGTAACCACTCAGGCGAGAAGGTATCCGAGATCCAGTGACGGATTGGCCAGATTGCTCGATAGCAAATGCACTTCTGATGAAGTGAGCCGCCAGGTCTTTGCCTTCTGGTGGTGTCTGTGGCCTGTAGGTTCTGTGTGCTCGCCTCTCGTTTCAAAGGTACTCGATTCACTCCCCAGGAGCCATCGAGGTATTTTTTCCAGATATCCACGATCTCATTGAAGGTGAGATCGAGTTCCTATTCCTATCGGAGAGGGACGATAAAACGTAGTTCCCGTGTTCAATCAGTTATCAGTTATATGAACACTATCATCATAGCCCTCCGGACATGTCCATTGGTGCTCCGATCTCCGCCGCAACAAATCCAGCAGCATCCAGCAGCCCAACACGCCAGTTCAATGTTGATTAATCAATCTCTTTGCAAATCCTGTTTTCAATTTGAGCACGTATTGGAACTCACGGCAGTTCAAAATCAAGAAGAGCAGGTCCAAAAGCCACTGCCCGGTCAACATTCATCAGAAATAAAGTTAAAAATGAAATTCCTACAAGATATCTGAACCATCATCTAAATTACATTGGAACCTTTGTCGGTGCTACGTAGTTCGTGCACTGCCGTTGAGATCTTCCTTTGTTAGAAAGAGATCGGAGCACATATGGTAACTCGCCGAAGTGCAATGATGATTGTCATATCAATTAATCAGTCAATCATTTATTCACCGTTCATCCGGGTTTTGTGTGAATCAATGTGAACAATTCTTTCTTTGTTTGTGTGTATTCACCAGACTTTTCTTGCTTATCTTTTTCCTGTTCTGAATATTGTCTTCTTCTTCGATCGCTTCATACTGACCACTTGTTGTCCACCTGCCCAGCGTGTTCGTATCACGTTGGACGACGGGTGACAAGCTCCCTGTGAGTGTTACTCAATTCCGCCGGCTGGCAGAAAAGTCACATGTTCTCCTGTTTTGACAGTGTTCGTGGCACCGAATCGATATGTTACGATGTCCATGGCACCGAATCGATGTGTTACGATGTCCATGGCACCGAATCGATGTGTTACGATGTCCATGGCACCGAATCGATATGTTACGATGTCCATGTCACCGAATCGATATGTTACGATGTCCATGGCACCGAGCCGAAGAGCTAAAAAAAACTCAAGTGCTTCTGGATTGGAAAAAAAAAAAATTATCGACCACTTGTTATCCCACTTTTTGTGATTTTTATGGGATCTGAGCCTTAGAGCGATTTTACATTGTGCCAGTTATGCATCTACAAGTAGGTCAGCACATCCGATTTCTGCGACGCTTTTATTTACTAGGGTAGTTTCCATAGGCCCCTACCTCAGTCACCTCTTACTACATGCATTCATAAAGTCGCAGTAAAGTCTACAGTAAATCGCACTGTTACTATTCTTTGCTCCCCTTGCAAGCCCCGGCAATACACGTTCGTAAATATTGTCTAGTTGTATATAATACGTCTGTCGTAAGAAATGGGAACTTCACTTTTGTATATCCTGTGCTTGATAAAGGCCTTTTTGTCGAAACGTCGCTGTGATTATTATTGTTTTTGTACTTAGTAAAACTACAGTACTTTGTTTTACGTTTTCGTCATTGCTACATAGTTTGACTGCAGTCTTCCTTACATTGCTACATAGTTTTACTGCAGTCTTCTCTTACATTGCTACATAGTTTGACTGCAGTCTTCTCTTACATTGCTACATAGTTTTACTGCAGTCTTCTCTTACATTGCTACATAGTTTGACTGCAGTCTTCTCTTACATTGCTACATAGTTTTACTGCAGTCTTCCTTACATTGCTACATAGTTTTACTGCAGTCTTCCCTTACATTGCTACATAGTTTTACTGCAGTCTTCCCTTACATTGCTACATAGTTTTACTGCAGTCTTCCTTACATTTGCTACATGTTTGACTGCAGTCTTCCTTACATTGCTACATAGTTTTACTGCAGTCTTCCCTTATAATGATACTACTGTTCTAAATATTATATTTCACAGCGAATATTGGGACTCTAGAAAATAAGAACGAATCATATTTCCTCATGCTCTGTCAGATCTAGTCAAACACGTACAAACAAGTACTATAGTTTTACAAAATACATAAACAGTGACGATAAACAGCAACGTTTCGACCAACAAGGCCTTTATCAAGCAAACGAACAAACAGGAGTGACAAATTAAAATGAAACACAAATGGACGACCAAATACCAACGTATCTAAGGAAAATCTGGAATAAAAACGAATAACGAAATAAATGTAACACAAAAACACACATAAAACTAGAAATGAAAGAAACAATGAAACATCTAGTAAATATATACTTGAATACATGCAACATATACCCATATAGATTATAAAGCATGGGAAGAAAGTACTAAGAAGCATAAGAATGTAATACATGCAACATATACCCATAGAGATTACAAAGCATGGGAAGAAAGTACTAAGAAGCATAAGAATGTAATACGTTGAGCCGCGTGGTCGCAGGACATACAAAGAAATCAACCGATTCTCCAGAGCAAATCGATTACGATCATCAGAGGAACATGATCGGATGGCTGTGACCTGGACATCGCAAGCCCTGAATGGCCAGTATCATTGAAATGGGTAGCTACAGGGTCACAGAGCATTGGCGTATATCGCGCAAGTGTTGGGCGAATCGGTCACTGAGTCTCCTGCCGGTTTCCCCAATATAGGCCTTGTTGCACGCTTGCAGATAATGGCATAGATAATATTCGGACTCGCACGTGAAGACAGTTTCACGTGCGAGTCCGTAAATTATCTATGCCATTATCTGCAAGCGGTGCAACAAGGCCATATTGAAACCGGCAGGACTCAGCATTCGCCAACACTTGCGCGATATACGCCAATGCTCTGTGACCCTGTAGCTACCCATTTCAATGATACTGGCCATTCAGGAGCTTGCGATGTCCAGGTCACAGCCATCCGATCATGTTCCTCTGATGATCGTAGTCGATTTGCTCTGGAGAATCGGTTGATTTCTTTGTATGTACCTTCACACGCGCTAAGTATTCATTCTTATGCTTCTTAGTACTTTCTCTTCCCATGCTTTGTAATCTATATGGTATATGTTGCATGTATTACATTCTTATGCTTCTTAGTACTTCTCTTCCCATGCTTTATAATCTATATGGGTATATGTTGCATGTATTCAAGTATATATTTACTAGATGTTTCATTGTTTCTTTCTATTTCTAGTTTTTATGTGTGTTTTGTGTTACATTTATTTCGTTATTCGTTTTTATTCAGATTTTCCTTAGATACGTTGTATTTGGTCGTCCATTTGTGTTTCATTTTAATTTGTCACTCCTGTTTGTTCGTTTGCTTGATAAAGGCCTTGTTGGTCGAAACGTTGCTGTTTATCGTCACTGTTTATGTATTTTGTAAAACTATAGTACTTTGTTTGTACGTGTTTCACTATTTACCAAGTTTTACTTCAGTCTTCCCTATTCAGATCTAGTCCATAGCTTCTCTAGCTAATTGTATTTCTTTGAAAACAATCCATCATTTTGTTCCCCTTGAAGATGAATTTGTAACTGATGTCCACAAATGAGTTCTTGATAAAGTATTCTTGATATTCCATCCATCAGGCTCCAGTTCTTAAAGTGCTTCAGAAACTTAAACGTTCTTTTCTAAGTTGACGTAAATTATGTATTATATTCCCAATAGTGTTACTTAATATGAGACTTAGGTTTGTTGCATTCACCAAGCAATATTTGTGCTAGTATATTAACAAGCAATTTTTTGTTGGTGTCTGAACAAGCAGTTTTCTGTTGGTGTCTGAACAAGCAGTTTTCTGTTGGTGTCTGAACAAGCCATTTTCTATTCGTGTCTGATCAAGCAGTTTTCTGTTGGTGTCTGAACAAGCCATTTTCTATTCGTGTCTGATCAAGCAATTTTCTGTTTGTTTCTGAACAAGCAATTTTATGTTAGTGTCTGAACAAGCAATTTTCTGTTAGTGTCTGAACAAGCAATTTTTGTTGATGTCTAAACAAGCAGTTTTCTGTTGGTGTCTGAATAAGCCATTTTCTGTTGGTGTCTGAACAAGCAATTTTCTATTGGTATCTGAACAAGCAATTTTTGTTGATGTCTGAACAAGCAGTTTTCTGTTGGTGTCTGAATAAGCCATTTTCTGTTGGTGTATGAACAAGCAATTTTCTATTGGTATCTGAACAAGCAATTTTATGTTGGTATTTGAACAAAACTCAATACTTATCCAGCTCATTTGCTCTTGTTCTCTATAGCCAACACAATGAAATGTATACATTATTTATTGACAGTATTTATAAAACTATTTTAAATGTCAGAGAAAAGTACTAGATGGAAATTGAGAACATAGGTAACACATTGCAATTTTTAGCACTCAGCAACAACAACAACCTCGGTACTTATATCATCATCATCATCACCATTGCAGGTCGACAAGTACCACTCTTAACAATCGTGAAAAGGTGCAAACTTCCGTGGTTTGGGTATGTGATGAGACATGGCTCACTCTTCAAGATTTTCCTACAGGGAACAGTTGAGGGTGGAAGAAGGAAAGTAGCGAAGATAAAATCCTGGTTTGACAACATCAAGAGCTGGTCATGACAGCGTTTATTCACACTTGCTCGATGAGTTGCAGACAGAGACTCATGGCGTGCTTTTTGTGCTGATGTCTTCACGGTGACACCCACCCCTACGACACTAACGGGTTATGGGCTTTATTATTATTATTGTCCCTTCCGGAACTTGGTTCCCATGACAGCAGTAGTGAAAAACTCTCTGCTCTATGCAAGTTGACCGGCGTCAGCAGCAGTCATTCTCTGATCGTCAGTGACATCTTGCACCCATCGGCTTCTAGGTCTTTCTATTATTATTATTCCAAGCAACATGCACTCTAAAACTATCATCTTCTCTAGGCGCTCATGTCGTTTGATACAACCTAAATAACAACTGTAATTTGATGGTTTACCTATAATAGTTGCGAAATGAATACAAGAACTAAGAAATAATTTCAGTTTAAGGTGAAGTACGAATATGAATTGAAGATATAGGCAACACCTATGAATGGAAGATCAAAGCAACAAATGTAAATTGAAATGATAGACAGGTAATATGAATTGTCGCAACAAATGTCAAGTTAAGACCTAAATAATAAATGTCAAGTTAAGATCTGAATAACAAATATCAGCAATGTCAAATTAAGATCTGAATGACAAATGTTAAGTTAAGAACTAAATAATAATGTCGAAGTTAAATCTGAATACACAAATATCAAAAATGTCACAATTAAGTTTAAATGATAAAGCAAATTAAAATCTGTGACAAATGTCAAGTTAAGAATTAAATAACAAATGTCAAGTTAAGACCTAAATAACAAATATCAAGTTAAGATCTGAATAACAAATATCAGTCAAAGTTAAATATGAATGACAAATGTCAAGTTAAGATCTGAATGACAAATGTCAAGTTAAGAAATTTAATAACAAATGTCAGTTAGACCCAAACAAAATGTCAAGTTAAGACAGAGTAACAAATGTCAATTAAGATCTAAATACAAATGTTCAAGTTAAAATTAAATAACAATGTCAAGTTAGGATCTGAATAACAAATGTCAAATTTAAATCTTGAATAATAAATGTCAAATTAAGATAATAGCAAATGTCAAGTTAGGACTAAATAAAAACGTCAAGTTAAGACCTGAATAATAGATGTCCACTCAAGACACGAATAACAAATGTCAAGTTAGGACCTAAACTTGTTAACACTATAAATATGAGCAACAAGGGCTCTCCTAGCCCACATCTGAATATCGGCTAATCTTTTGACCGCTGTCCGTATGTCTTGGTTCGGACCCAACTCTAGAATCGACTTCATGAAGCTACAGTATCCACTCAGATCGTTGGCCAGCCTAGAAGCTTTTCTCTTGTCCACAGAATCGGGTTCGTCTTGCAGCAGAACAAATGTGAACTCCGCAACACGATGTAGTGCCAGTTTGATTTCGTGACACGAGCGTAGGAATTTTCTTACGGGCAGTACAACTGATGTAGACACAACACTATCATCATCTGCTAGATCACACTGCACATTCAGCAAGGACAGCAACTGTTGAAACAAAGGGATATAATTTTACTGATTTGGTCGAAATTATTCCATCGTTTGTGAACTAAAATCGAAGATATATATAATAATCGTTAATCAAATATGATTATAACCACATAGTTACTTCATCCAACAAACAAAATGTAGTATCAGTCAATGGACACGTAGGTGACTTGTCAGTCCGATGCGTGCCATGAAGAGTCGTGGACAGTGTGGGCATGAGATTGTTGCTACAGTCTGGGACTCGTGTGCACTGGCCTTTCTCTTTTGTCTACGCAGTACTGATGCTGCTTGACGTGCTGCCTCACAGGATTTTGCACCCTTTCGTAGGAGTGAACGCCAGGATGTTCGGTCCCGTGCAGCTTTTTCCCAGGTATCAATCTTGATTTCGAAGGATTTTAGAGAGGACTTGAGCGTGTCTTTGAATCTCTTCTTTGGCCCCTCGGAGCGTTTGCCACTCGACATTTTACTGTAGAATAATATCTTTGGCATCCTGTGATCAGGCATGCGGACGAGATGTCCCGCCCAGCGAAGTTGGTGTTTCATAAGTATGGTATTAATAAAGATATATATATTCTCCTATCATATCGTATGTTACATAGGGTCTGAAAATAATTTATCCTTAACGCTATGTCCTGTGCAACTTAATCAATTTCTTCCATTGAGTTGAGTTAAATATTTCTTGCTTCTCTCAGCATAGTTCGTTTCAGGGTTTGCCTAGTGCGTTCTCTTTTTCTTGAACTTTTTACCTCTCATTACAATGTCTACTTTGGTATTCTTTGATCACTTCTTCTCAAGGTATACACAACCGTGGCCCACAGCAACATAAGGCCGACTAGCTCAGGCAGCAAAATCAAAATTCCTGGTTAATGGGGGCTTGTTTTTACAAGTGTTTGATAGAACACTTAGGTTTTTTGCAATTCTACACAATTATAAGAGAGTCTATGTTTAGTTTAGTCGTCGGATCACCATCACTGCACATCGAACAAATTAGTCCATAAGTGCTCGATCTCTCCCTCAGTATGTCCATCAGCGTGTGGCGACTAAAGAGAGTCTATGTTAATTTATTAATGAAAAGTGTTAATAATACTGATATTCCTGAGCTTTAAACTAAATTTGTAACATAATATAACCTTGATTTAGCATGTTGTGATGCTTTTCAAATGAATATGTTTTTATCTAACAATACTGGAATGCTAGCGGCGACAGAACGATACACGTCATGAGACATTGTACATCATTTCTCTGTAGTCGGAAAGAAACCAGGATGGTCTCAGTAGTTGGTTAATCTTTTGCCTTCCTTTCCGAAGGTCGTGGTTTAGAATCCGGTCTGCACCACTCTGTTCACGTGTGTATTTTTTCCAGAGACCCACTAGGATTGTTGCCGGAGCTACGGAGTTCGTGCTTTGTGCAATGCTCTCTGTGTGTGGTGTGCAGTTCTGCAGAAAGGGACCAAACCATATGGGGTAAGACACGGATCAATGAAGTCAATCCTTTAGCTTTAGACCCTTTAGAAGTCAGAATAATATTGACTAGACCTGAGGATAGACTAAGCCTGAGATAATCTAAGATGTGAATAATAGATTATAGCTGACTTAATCTGAGAGACTGATAGATTATGACTGGCTTAATCTGAGATCAGACTGATAGATTATGACTGACTTAATCTGAGATCAGACTGATAGATTATGACTGACTTAATCTGAGATCAGAATGATAGATTATGACTGACTTAATCTGAGATCAGACTGATAGATTATGACTAGCTTAATCTGAGATCAGACTAATAGATTATGACTGGCTTAATCTGAGATCAGACATAGATTATGACTGGCTTAATCTGAGATCAGAATGATAGATTATGACTGGCTTAATCTGAGATCAGACTAATAGATTATGACTGGCTTAATCGGAGATCAGAATGATAGATTATGACTGGCATAATCTGAGATCAGACTGATAGATTATGACTGGTTTAATCTGAGATCAGACTAGCGACACATTTAATAATTCTCTTCACATTTTACAAATTCAATCCAAAAAATTATTTTTGCAAACTTACATCTCTCTTCAATTGATGATCTCGCTGTGCAACACTTGCAATTCTTTTAGCAAATTCTTGCAGTTGCTTGCAATATGTCTCCTCCTTGGATTCAAATCTTTGTTGTAAAGCTTTTTGGCACATTGTTACTTTGTGGTAACGCTTTGGAGGCTTCTTTGAGTCGATGGAAGGTTGCTTTGTAGAATTTACAGGCGTTTTTACACTTGGTGTTACGATATGCTTGATCATCACTCTTCGAGTATATTCAAAGACAAAAGCAGAATTTGGTTTGCATTCGTAATGATTGTTGGACTGTTTTAGGCATGCCCAACAAAAATAGTGGCCACATTTGCAGGAAATGAAATTACAACCGCCATTTTTCTCAATGAATCTCATGCATTTTGGACATAGTCGCCCTTCCACTTCAAATGCCTTGACTTTACCTCGTTTTGCAGAAAGTGAATTGACAGCAGTTGCTGGAGATTGTTTCTCTTCGGGGGTTTCATTTGGGAGTTTAATAGTTAGTAGCTTTTCTGCATACACTTCTGCTTGGTAGCATGTTGCAGGCCAGTGAGGTTGAGAAAGACAAGAGAAGCAAAACTCTTGACCACAAGCACAGGTCACATCAAGTGATAAATCATTGGTCAATTTTTCGCTTTCTATTCTTATTACTCGACCACAATCCAGATTAGGGCACCATTTAGAATTTGGTGACGCCTCAACTTCATCCTCACACATTCGCTGAAACAACTGAACGATTTCTGATACATGGAGCAAGGATAGAAGTGTTACAGGTCCAACAATTACATCACAGCTGTAACCCGGGCACACCATTTTCACCCCACCATCCTTAAACCTTGTACGACAATGCGCCCTCCAGCATTCATCACAGAATCGATGACCACATCTGTGGAGCATAGTACCAGAAGCAGCTTCGACTTGTGTTGGATTTATATTGTCATAACAAATACCACAAAACAGACTAGAATCTAGATTTGTCACAACGTTCCTGATACTACCAGGCTTACACATATTTTCCTGCAAAGTATCTGTATGTGATACCCTTCTGATCTCATCATGTGCATGGAAAGTCTCCACATTGATATTTAAAGCATTGTGAATTATATTTAGTTTAGGCTTCAACATATAATCAAAAGAATTGGAGTTGATCACTGAAATTTGATTGTCTTGTTTCATGTCTAGTAAAACTGAAACTACCCGATTCATAATTTCTTCAACTGATGTTTCTTCGAACGGAATATTCTTACAAATTTCAAGTGTTTCTGTACAGATGTTAGAGTTGAAGATAACTTTAAAAGCATCCAAATTTTCGTCGTAGAAGCCGTCATAGATAAAAACTAGATACGATATAAATGATAAGTCCTCTTCTGTACAGCATGACGTACTTAGCAGGTTCTGAACGTCTTTTGTGACGTTGATAAGAAAACGTCTTGGTTCACTCTCAGACTCGGCATATAGATAACCATACTTGGCTCTCAGATTTTCAGAATTTGACTCCGTCTCGGGTAGAATAACTCTGGCAGAATGAAGAACCTTATAATTGTGTGTCTGCTGACTGACAGGTGGAGGTTTTAACTGAGGTTTCTGTTCATTGAAGTAGAAAATATGTGATTTGTCCTCACTCTCAGATACCCTAGAATCAACATTACAGCAACCAGGAGAAGGACTTCGGCGATGATGTTGATCGTTTCCACAAAGCAATTTAGCCTTCTCTGCTTCTGCTATCAAATATTCCAAGATATGTCTGGAACTATGCATTATATTTTCCTCTAAATCCGTCTCAGATCTATCCACGCCTGCTTCAGATTCTGTATGATTAGAACTTTCACGGCTAGCTTCTACAATCTCATAATCATCTTCACTGAAATCGTCAATACAATTCTTAGCCATGTCATCTTCCAACTTCTTTAAATCCTTCAATGAAAATCTGTTCCTATGTTTTTTTTTTGCTCTTGTTGATTTTATATTGGACTTGATTTGTGTATCTCCGTCTTTCCCGTTTTCAGTGTGGACGTTCGTATATTTTGGGTTATAAACAAGTGAACAGCTTGTCGGACATGGGAAAAATACCTCCAGACGATATTCTAGTTTCGGTACAACTTCCTTCGGTACAACGCTGTCAGAAATCTCCGACCCCGTCACAGTAAAAACATCAACTGTTTTCATGACACCACTTTGTCTATTCCTTGTCAGTTTTATTGCTGGAACTTTGACTGCCAATACAGCTTTATGTCGTCTGATCGCTCTGTTGGATGTGTCAGATGAACTAGTGTCTAAATTAAAACTAAAGTATCGTTTCTGTCTTGGTGTCACGTGACGAATGCGTCCTTGGTTACAGATAAAACTGACACAGTTTGCTTTTCTTTTCAGTTTGTGACGTTCTAGAAGGGAAACGTATATTTTACCGTTGTTGAAACTTCCTGCTTTGATCATGTGACTAACTGTGGCGGGAAGAATCCATCTTTTCTTTTTATTCAAAGAAAGTATGACGTCTGTTGCTCCCAAAGTGTTGGTGATAAAATCGTCTTCAGTTGAAGTTTCAAGAAAATTGTTTACTTCCATCGGGGACAGGCTGGAATGGCTGACTATACATGCATGACGCGAATATCTGATGAAATAAAGAAAGAAAGAACATGTTGTTGTATTGATAGATACAAAATAGATTTTCTCGGCAACATTCGAAAGATTAAGTAATACAATTTATACAGAATAAGTTCACCATCTTCTAAATTACATCAAGGATCCTCGCCGGTGCTTCGAAGTTCGTGCACTGCCGCTGAGATCTTCCCGTGTAAGAAATATATCAGAGCACACATGGTTACTCACTGAAGTGCAATAATGATGGTCATATCTATAAATCAATCAAGTATTGATAATAATATTACCCGCCTGTCCAGCGTGTTCTTTGCGCGTTGGACGACGGGTGACAAGCTTCCTGTGAGTGCGGTTCACTTCCTTGGGCTGGCAGAAAAGCCACAGGTTCATCAGATTTACGGTGTTTGTGGCACCGAACTGAAGGGTTACAATGTCCATGGCACCGAGCCGAAGATCTGAAAGCTCAAGTTTAAGTTTGACGATAAACAGCAATGTTTCGACTAAAGGCCTTTATCAAGCAAACGATACAACAGGAGTGACGAATTTCAAAGATTCTTACAAATTTTATGATTCTTTGAGCATTTTTCGCACACATCTATTTCCAAATGCATTTTTTCATACCGCTATATCTTAAACAACTCGTTCAATCTCTATTTTGAGAGTTCGATGTTTCTCTCGCCTCTCAAAGTAAAATGTGTTTCAAGGTTTCACTTGAGAGTACGTTCTTTCTTCAACCATTTGCTTCCCACTTCAAAGCCTGCTTTATGATTCTTTGATCATTTTTTTCGCTGACATCTATTTTCAAACGTATTCAACTTACTTTATTTATTTGTTGTCATATGTTACTATTGGCTTATGTTAGGAGTGATGTGGCGGAAATCGGATGCCCGTGTCCTAAACGTGTAGAAGTCTATGTGTTTAGGGGCCTACCAAACCAATGTGCAACGTATACACGTTCTTGGCAAAGATCAAACATATCACAAAGAGTGATTAAAATTGGTCGTAAAGAACGAACGTAAAGAAGAAGAAGAAGAAGTTAGGATTGATACAACATTGGAATAATTGAAAGTACAAACGAGGATATAGTAAGCCATATAAATAGCATAACATTACTTTTGCTATTGTTCTTTTAAGATTGTATTATTATTACTATATTACTTCTCTTATTATGTAAAAGATATCTCGTTGAATATTATTTTTATTCTAATTTAAAAACTTTAATTTTCCCAGTGGCTACTTATGGTTGTGAATCATGGACTATTACACAAAAATTAAGAACGAAAATCCAGTCCTTCGAAACTAAATGCTACAGAAAGATCCTACGAATACCATGGACAGAAAAAACACTGATGTCCTGAAAGAACTAAATGTGAAAGAGAATTGGCTGATAAACAACATACTATACAGAAAAATTACATACTTTGGTCACATCAAGCGTCACGATGACCTGGAAAGAACAATACTAGAGGGCAGGGTCCCAGGACGCAGAGGAAGACCAAGAAGAAGATGGCTACAAGATATTAAAGAAACCATGAATATGACCATCGACGAAGTAGGTGAATTGGCTAAAGACAGAGTGAGAGATGTGCTGCAAAGAGAGTAACGTCATATAAAGGATACGTACCTTGATGATGAATTGAAAAACTGTAGAAGATATATGTATTTTTTAAAGATGTAAGTATACTTTCTTCTTCTTCTTCTTTTGTCATCACACTGTTACCAGGTTGTTGCCCAGTGTCGTGGTTTTCTGTTTTTGTCTTGCGCTGTCCTAGTGTGCTGTCCTAAAGATAGTTACTTTTTTTCTTTCTGTCAGGATTCTGCTATGCCATCTATCCATCTTTTCTTTCGTGGTCTTCATCTCACCTTCTTTCTTGATGTTCTGTTGTAGAAGACTCTATGTACATTATGATTTGGTTGCATTCTTATTAAGTGGCCCAGTCACTTCATTCTTTGAAGTAAATATACTTATATTAATTTGATATTTGGTGTCTACAAGTTGATGTGCAAGCTACTAACCAACAATTAAGTAGCGATTACTAAGAAACGAGTATATGTTACAAAAGCAATGAGGAGCTGAACTACTTGCAAGTAACTAAATCGCGAATCACCAGTTAACGGCGTATACTGCAGATATGAATTTGAACCAGCGGTTCTCAAACTTTGCATTACCGTGGACCCCCGTTTTAAATACACTTTGCCTACGCAGACCCCCAAAAGTTTCTATATATGAAAATACATTTTGCTGACGCGGACCCCCAAAGTTTCTATATATGAAAATACACTTTGCTGACGCAGACCCCCAAAGTTTCTATATATGAAAATACATTTTGCTGACGCAGACCCCCAAAGTTTCTATATATGAAAATACATTTTGCTGACGCAGACCCCCAAAGTTTCTATATATGAAAATACACTTTGCTGACGCAGATCCCCAAAGTTTCTATATATGAAAATACACTTTGCTGACGCAGATCCCCAAAGTTTCTATATATGAAAATACACTTTGCTGACGCAGACCCCCAAAGTTTCTATATATGAAAATAGACAGGAATGAATTATCTGTGTGTTACAGCAGTAAACAATGTCTGCAATTTAACATTTTAATTTTTTTTAAAACAAAGAAAACATTAGGCCTATAGTAACAAAGTAAAATGCCTACTTACCGCCAAATTTGAGTGAATCCTTCACCTCTGCAGCTCACAAAACTAAATAATTTTCACAACTTATCCACATTTACAAGTTTGAAATGTTAAAGATTATAATATTTCTTCAAACGCTTGAGGACCCCCGGTGAGTACCTCGCAGACTTCCCGGGGTCCACGTACCCCAGTTTGGGAAACGTTGAGTTAGACGATTTTATATTCGGTCTTAGGACTGTCTAATTTGATGATGATGAAATGAAACTAATAACAAAGACAAAAGACTCAGTAACGTAAACAACACTTAGTAAACATAATCTAAAATAACAAGGAATTCGTGTAAAGATATGTGCAGAAAAAACAACGTAAACATCCACATAAACTAAACAAAAGAAATATAAAAAAATATTGGTACCTTCTTGTTCTCAGACAACGAAGACCTCGTAGGGTGTTCCCTGACCTAACACCACCTTTGGACACTTTGAACACCATATTTTCTTGTGGTCTTCTGCTCTTGAGATTTCAAAATAAACGCCTTTTCTTCGGGAAAGTTTTGTGAAACTCAATAATTTGTTGTTAAATAAACTGACAAAATGGCTGGTTTCTAAATGTTGTGCAATATATATTCACGTCGTAAGGATCTAAATATAGAGACAATCAATGAATTATTAAATCCTTGGCAACGATTGGCTAGAAGTGTGGAGTTGTAATCCCAAAATAAAGTAGGAAAATTCCCACATGTGACGTAGGGGAAATCTATCTCTTAGAGGCCGTGATGGCTAGAATAAATGATTTTGAAATGAGATTACCTAATCCAAGTTGAAAGCGGCGTGCCTCGGCCACATAGAGGCTTAATCCACCAACTACCTAATCCAAAATATACAACAACATACAGAATTTATTATTGGAAATGTTCGTTATTTGTTTATGTGAATTTGCTACAATTAAACTTTCTGTGATATTGGTTACTAAACTGGTGTCATTGCACATCGGGCAGACCCATATGTGCGCAGTCTTCCCCAACAGATATCGAAGAGTATGCAGACTGATGGTCACCGTGGCTCTCTAATTAAACACATTTCTCACTCTGCCCTCAGCCATCAACGTCTACTCCTACAACGTGTAACTCCAAATTATATGTTGCATTTGTGTGATAGGAACACAATTGATTTATGCGTGTGTCGATGTATAAGGTTTATCAAGTACAGAAGACGACTTGATGGCCCCAAGTACAGAAGACGACTTGATGGCCCCAAGTACAGAAGACGACTTGATGGCCCCAAGTACAGAAGATGACTTGATGGCCACAAGTACAGAAGACGACTTGATGGCTCCAAGTACAGAAGATGACTTGATGGCCACAAGTAATTTTGGGGCCATATTTTCTTTTGAAAGTTTCATTCTTGTAGCAATAATATATATTTTTTTAGGAGGCAGTATATTGTATCTTGTAAATTATTTATTTCTCTCGTTATTCATTTTATGATGACTAAGTATGAAACATAATATTTCATTATGGCTAAATATGAAAAATAATATTTCATGATGACTAAGTATGAAACATAATATTTCATTATGGCTAAATATGAAAAATAATATTTCATGATTCCTAAATATGAAACATAATATTTCATGATTGCTAAATATGAAACATAATATTTCATGATATATATATATATTCGGTGCGGACTCAATACAGACCGAAGAATGCAAATAAGGAGACAATATGGGACAATATGCCGACGCTGAAGTTGACAGATCTCTTCACTTCCATTTGGAGCAACGAACGTGTACCCCAGAAATTAAAGGATGTCACTATTGTCCACCTGTAAAAGCACAAAGACAACCACCATGCCAGCGATAATCACAGGGGGATCTCTCTCCTGTCAATTACTGGCAAGATTATGATCAGAGTACTCCTCAATCGCTTAATCGATAGTGTGGAATAGAACCTACTCCCTGAGACACAATGTGGCTTCAGAGCTGGCCACGGAACAGTAGACAAGATATCTGCAGCTCGCCAACTACAAGGGAAATCTTAAGAGCAGCAGTGCAATCTCTACATGGTCTGATAATATCTGTAGAAATGATGAAGGTGTTCGACACGGTCAACAGAGAGGGTATGTGGAAGAGCATGTAAAAATGTCGATCTCCAGTGAAATGTATTAAGATCATCCAACAGTTTCAGGAGGGCATGGTGACGCGTGTACTTGAAGAAAGGGAGTTATCGGATGCCTTATATGTCACCAATAGTGTAAAACACCGCTATGTACTGGCCCCAACACTATTCAGCCTGATGTTTACTGCCATGTGCATGGATGTCTTTTGGAAAGGCGATGAACATGAGGTAAAGATTAGATACAGGACAGAGGGTAATCTATTTATTCTTATGAGATTAAAATCATCCACCAAGGTGAAAGAATCAGCCATCTCTTTGCTGATGACTGCGTCTAGCTACCAGCTCTGAGAAAGACATGGAGATCAACATAGACAGCTTGTCCATGGTCTGTGATGATATGTTTGACATTACCATTAACACCAGGAAAACTTAGGTCATGTTTCAGCACGCTCCTAGAGAGCAGTACCATGATCCAGTCATAAATATTAAACTCCAGCGTCTCCTGCCAGCGGACAACTTTGCTATCTTTGCCTTATAAAGATCGACAAATATAGGCACTGAGGTCAATAATATGATTATTTATTGGTTATTGATTACTAAACTGACGACATTGCATTCCGGGTAGACCCATAGGTGCTCAGCCTCCCCAACAGACATCGATAATAATAAGATTAACAAAAGGGTTTTAAAGCAGAAGGATTTACTTCATTGCACCGGGTTTTACCCCATATGGCTCGGCCCCTCTCCGCAGAAATGGCATGCCACCTGCCGAGAGTATTGCACAAAGCACGCACTCCGTAGCTCCAGCAACAATCCTAGAGGTCTCTGGAAAAACTGCACTCGTGAACAGAATGGCGCGATCCGGACTCGAACCCACGATCTTCGACTCACAAGGCAAAGGGCTTAACCACTAAAACACAGAGACCCCCTAATAATAAGATATCTAAAGCCAGTGCTGCGTTCGGAAGGCTACGTGTCACTGTGTGGGAGAGGAAGGGGATAATCGTAACCACAAAGCTGAAATTTTACCAGCTCGTAGTTCTAATCACGCTGCTGTCCGCCAGCAAGACATGGACAGTGTATTGCCACGCCAGAGGCATGGACACGCAAGAAAACGAAACTATTTACATACAAGTTGTCTACGCAGACTACTAAAAATAAACTATCAGGATAAAGTTTCAGATACCCAAATTCTCATAAGAGCCAAAATCCCAATTATCAACACCATGTTGCAGAAGGCCCAAGTCAGATTGGCCGGTCACGAGAGTTCTCGGTGTAATTTAGAAGATGGTAAGAATGTTTTGTATGAATTTTTTTATTTGTTATCCTTCTAATTATTTTTTCCCGGACAGCGGATCTTCAGCCTGCTCTTCTCGATTTTGAACTGCCAGTGGCTCTTCTACGTACTCATCTTGACTACGGTACCTACGTTTTTTTGTCTGTCTCCAAAAGGAATAGAACTCGATCTCACTGAGATCAGGGATCTCTTGAACAAAAGATATTCCGATGGCTCCACGGGGGAGCTTATCAAGTACCTTTGTAACAAGAGGCGAGCACCTAGCCTCTACGCCACAGATACCCCTCTGTCCATGATGAACAATTTTGTATTTACACTTTAGCGACGGCCATATGCATTTATGCGGTGCAGGTTTCTTTTTGTGGCGGTACAGCTGTTTCATTCTGGAATTAGTTCACAGAAGACAGCTGTTAGCATTTCGTATGATTTTCGTTGGCACATGAATGGAGCAAATATGGGGTGACCCGTTGTAGTGAAGTTGGAACCGTATATATGAGCTATGAACCCCTCTGTATATTTTATGAAAACTACATTTGAAGATCATTATTTGTCTGCTTAGCGAAACACTCTCTACGCCATCCCTCTTTTTCCTACAAATGTACCACCACACGACAAAGCAAAGCACGATTTCAGTTATATTTTTGATTTGTTAACGCGTTTAAAGTTAAAATAATTACTGTAACATCATAATGTGCAAAGGTGTGCAACTAGATGTAATTTCGAAACCCATTTAAAAAAAGAACACACACAAAATCAGTTTTAAAAGTGCAGATTTAATCATATTTTTTTTTAATATTTTAATTATCAATGCTCAACAGTTATCAATCTCGCAGATGTTTGATATTTTTCAAATTTCTGCTAATTCGAACATTTTCACCCGCTCCGCAACTGTTCAGGTTATGTGGGATCGACTGTATTGTAAATGAAAATTGTCATCAGTGGATTTTAAATCTGAAATCTTATTTCCATCAATTCTATACGGATCAAAATCACTACTATAATATCTTAGTAGTTATATATGGCTTTTTCGTCTTTACAGACGGTCAATTGTCAAGTGTTTTACTGTGACAACTTTACAGACGGTCAATTGGCAAGTGTTTTACTGTGACAACTTTACAGACGGTCAATTGGCAAGTGTTTTACTGTGACAACTTTACAGACGGTCAATTGTCAAGTGTTTTACTGTGACAACTTCCAAGTTTTCGCTTTTCTCTCTTGTCGTTCAGCTCATACATAAGTCTCTTCTCAAAAGACTCTGGGCGCTTGCACAATATCGCTTTCCACGCAACTCTGTCATCAGCTAGTTTTTCCCATGTGCTGGGACCTATAGAAAAGTTCTTCATTGAGGACTTGCGGACATCTTTATATCTGAGCAGCGGTCTGCCTGATGCCTCTTCCTCTCCGAAGTTCACAGAACAACATTTTTTTGGTATGACAAATTTCCATTCTCTCCATTGCTGCCTCAGCTGATATGAGGATATAATCTAGAGTATACACGATCTTAGATTTAAGCTAACGATTACGGGGTTGCTGGTGAACGAGTTGATAACGGTCGATTAGTTTCTGACATCAAAGTTTGCTGAGATCAATGTTTCAACAGACAATGCCAAAAATTTTTAACTGTGTTACGCTATGTACTGTCTGCTTTTAATGTGGTGACAAGAGGCAAGAGCTGGAAATTTAATGATCGCATGGCTAGTGCAGTCTCAGAAGCTGTTCAGGTTAGATTTTTCATCTATGCCTACAAAGAAAAAAATCCGTGACCTTACCGTGAATTGACACAGGGTCTCCTCATGGGAGCCACGGTCTAATCCATTCGGTCAGACTTTATAGTTCCACTTGTAAACATATAATCACATTAAGTGTAATAGTATCGTTTAATCTGTAAATAAAAAAATCACATGTAGTATCATAGGATAGTTTCAGTTATAAGTATATTCACATAAATTAGTATAGTATATTTTAGTTGTAAATATAAAATCACATAAGTATCTAGTATAGTTTCATCTTCTTCTTCTGCGTTCTTACTAGATTGGGATTTCGGATTCTCTAATAAAGTCTGCCTCAGATTATCAGCCACGCCATACAGTTTGTTCATAAACATATATTCACATATATTAACATAGTATAGTTTAATCTCATAAACTATAATCCATATAGGTATCATAGTAATGTTTCTTTGTAAATCATTATAATCACATATAGTGAATAGTAGTTTCATTTGTAACAAATAATCACTTATAGGTCATAAGTATGTTTCATTGTAATACATATATTCATTAGTATCATAGTATAGTTTCTGTAAATAATAAATCACATATAGTCATAGTGAAGTTTCATTGTAAAGCATTAGTTACACTATGTTCAAGTAATTATGCGAAATCAATATATCAATATTTATCAGCTGAATAGTTTCATCGGTAAACATATATTCAATATTGTAGGGGCTAGATAGTTTCTGGTAATATACATTTAGTACCAGTAACTTCATCGTAAACATATATTCACATATTGTAGCTAGTATAGTTTATTTGTAAATACATATAATCACATATAGTATCATAGTAAAGTTTCATTCGTAAATATATAATTTCACTATAGTATCATAGTCAATTAACTTTTCCCCCATGAACGTATTGAGTTTCTGTGTAATTATTACATCATTAATTTCATCAACAAGATTTTGTTTTTATTTTGTTTTACAAGCGATACACTAATAAATATCAGTAAATTAATATTTACAAATGATCGAAAATCTAACGAGATGAGGTGCCTTGAAGCGTGGATGTGACTAAGAACATTATTCATGAAATCAGAAGCTGATTGAAACAGTTTACAATTCTTAAGACACAGTTTAAAGGGTATGGACCGCATAGGATCTCTGTATCGTCTACACAGAGCGCCAACTTTGAAAGTTAACTTGAGTCTGAGCAAGGAAGACCGCAATTTGAACGACGACAGACAGCCCTTCAAGAAATTGAATAATATCAGCTAAAGTGCATTAGAACAAACACACACGAGATCACCCGTAACCTCAACACTTCTATAAATAAGTAAATGATGGAAGAGAAGAGAAGACATATAGATTTTTTTACTATTTACAGCTCACAAAAACATGGAAGGTTCAGTATTTAAAAAGCTCAAGGGAAAACTACACTACTATCTGTTGGTAAGATGGGCTCACATTTGTAGACTACTATAGTAGCAATGTATTATCGATAAGGCAAGACTGCAATAAAATATGTAGCAATGGTGAAACAAGTAAAATCCAAAGTACTTTAGTTTTACAATGTACAAAAACAATAAAATATCCTGCGACGTTTTGACAAGGGCTTAATCAAGCAAAGGATACATCAGAAGTGTAGAAATCAATTCTTACATTACAGACATGTGAACTTTTAGAGGAAGAGGCATCACGCAGACCACTGTTCAGATATAGGGATGACTTCAAGGCCTCTGAAGGCCTCTTTTCTATCCGTCCCAGCAAATGGAAAAAACTAGCTTGTGACCGAGTTGTGTGGAAATCGGTATTGTGCAAGAGCGCAGTCTTTTGAAAAGAGACTTATGGATGAGGTGAAAGACAAGAGAAAAAATTGAAAACTCGGAAGTTGTTACATGCCAGTTTGACCATCTGTCAAGACAAAAAAGGCCATATATGCGCAACTAATGTGTAGTCTCCCTTTTTAGCCTGTTTATACTAGAAATATTAGCAACAATGGCTTCTTTTGCCCATATCTGAATATCGGCTAATCTTCTGATCGCTGTCCGCATGTCTTGTTTCTCAACAGACTCCAGAATAGTCTTCATGAAGTTACAGTATGCACTGAGATCATTGGCCAGTCTGAAAGTTCTTCTCTTGTCCACAGAATTTGGTGAGTCCTGTAACAGCACAAAAGTGAACTCCGCAACGTGATGTAGTGCCAGCTTGATTTCGTGACAGGAGCGCAGAAATTTCAACACATGTGGTAGGAAGGAACATGGAGAAATGATAGTCTCATCTGTGTTGTCGATTTTCACTTTGCAGATGGAAAGAATCTGAAGAAGAAAAACAGCATAACAATTATTATTTTACTGCTCTATAGTGTACCTCGTTTTATTTCAACTTCTAACAGTGCTATACTGTACCGTGTGATAAAAACAGGGTTTAAAAGTATTGACTTCATTGCACCGGGTTTTAACCCATACGGCTCAGTCCCTCTCCCAGAGATGGCAAGTCACCCGCCGGAAATATTGCACAAAGCACGAATTCCGTAGCTCCAGCAACAATCCTAGGGTCTCTGGAAAAAACTGCACTCGTGAACAGAATGGCACGGTCTGGACTCGAACCCACGACCTTCGACTCACATGGCAAAGAGCTTAACCACTTAGCCACAGAGACCAACGATATGTACCGTGTGATAGTGTAGTGTGTTATAATGTCACCTTATAGTATGTGGTCGAACCATTTAATCTGTTGTTTCTTGATAAAGTTCAGTACTGATGTTGTACCCACTTTTTCCTGATGTATTCATTTCTAAACTGGTCTCTTCTTACTAGTCCATTTAATCTGTTGTTTCTTAATGAAGTTCAGTACTGATGTTGTATCCACTTTTTCCTGATGTCTTCATTTCTAAACTGGTCTCTTCTTACTAGTCCATTTAATTTGTTGTTTCTTGATAAGCTTCAGTACTGATGTTGTACCACTTTTTCCTGATGATTCATTTCTAAACTGGTCTCTTCTTATAGTCCATTTAATCTTTGTTCTTGATAAAGTTCAGTACTGATGTTAAGTACACTTTTTCTGATGCCTTCATTTCAAACTGGTCTCTTAATCAGTCCATTTAATCGTTGTTCTTGAAAGTTCAGTACTGATGTTACCCACTTTTTCTTGATGTATTCATTTCTAAACTGGTCTTCTTACTAGTCCATTTAATTTTTGTTTCTGAATTCATACTGATGTTGTACAACTTTCCTATGCTTATTTTAAAACGGGCTCTTCTACATCCATTAATATGTTGTTTTGATAAAGTTCAGTACTGATGTTGTACCAACTTTCTGATGCCTTCATTTCTAAACTGTCTCCTTACTAGTCCATTTAATTTTTGTCTAAAGTTCAGTACTGATGTTGTACCCACTTTTCCTGATGTCTCATTCAAATGCCCTTTTTACTAGTCCATTTAATTGCTATGTCTTGATAAACATATGAATTGTACCCACCTTATCCTATCTAACATTTCTAAACTGAGTCTTCTACTAGTCATTAATTGTTTTACTGATAAAGTCATACTGATGTGTCCCACTTTCCGATTCTCATTTCTAAATGCGTCTTTCTTAAGTCCATTTAATTTTTGTTTCTTGATGAGTTTAGTACTGATGTTGTACACTTTTTTCTGATTCTTTCTAACTGGTCTCTTGTACTAGTCCATTTAACTGTTGTTTCTTGATAAAGTTCAGTACTGATGTCGTTCACTTTTCCTGATGCCTTCATTTCTAAACGTGTCTTCTTACTAGTCATTTAATCTGTTGTTTCTTTATGAATTCAAATGTGATGTTCTGTAAGTTTTACCATGTCTTCATTTCAAACATGGCTCATTCTTACAGTCCATTTAATCTGTTGTTTCTTGATAAATTCAGTACATTGTACCCACTTTTCCTATGTCTCATTTCTAAACTGGTCTTTCTTTAGTCCATTTAATCTGTTGTTTCTTGATGAAGTTCAGTACTGATGTTGTACCCACTTTTTCCTGATGTTTCATTTCTAAACTGGTCTCTTCTTACTAGTCCATTTAATCTGTTGTTTCTTGATGAAGTTCAGTACTGATGTTGTACCCACTTTTTTCCTGATGTCTTCATTTCTAAACTGGTCTCTTCTTACTAGTCCATTTAATCTGTTGTTTCTTGATAAAGTTCAGTACTGATGTTGTACCCACCTTTTTCCTGATGCCTTCATTTCTAAACTGGTCTCTTCTTACTAGTCCATTTAATCTGTTGTTTCTTGATGAAGTTCAGTACTGATGTTGTACCCACTTTTTCCTGATGTCTTCATTTCTAAACTGGTCTCTTCTTACTAGTCCATTTAATCTGTTGTTTCTTGATGAAGTTCAGTACTGATGTTGTACCCACCTTTTTCCTGATGTATTCATTTCTAAACTGGTCTCTTCTTGATACTCTCTGAGTAGATACTTTATCTCTATGATACCATAGGAAATTCAGAGTATTGTGTTAAATTACAATAAAGTTTACAGTAGTGTTCTATCAAACATATATAAAAATCAGTCCCCATTTACAGGATTTCCCAATTGAGATTAACGGCCTGAGTTAACGGCCGCATGTTACGCCAACAAAGTTGTCCTAACTCACAAATATATTTTATTCTAACAATGTTGCATAAACTCAAAAATATGTGTATTTAAAAAAAAAACGTTGCCTAAACTCACAAATATATTGTTTTTAAAAAAAAACAAAGTTGCACATAGACAAAAATAAGTCTACTCTTTTTTAAATTTCACCTACAAAAAAAAACACTTAACAAAAATATACTATACACTAACTAAGAAAAAATATACAAAACTTAACAAAAATATGCTAACACTAAGAAAAAATATACAAACACTGAACAAAAAATATACTAACATTTAACAAAAAGAAATGAAAAATATTTTTAGACAATAAAAAGAAATACTATGAGTGCCCTACTTACCTCTCGTTTTAATTGCAGGTCTTTGTGAGTAATACGAGCAATTTTCTCAAGTATTTCTTTGATCTGTTTGTACAGTTTGACTTGGTTAGATTCTAATCTTTGCTGTTGTGCTTTCTTGTACCTAGTATCTACTTTACAAAGCTTATTACGTGCGAAATTGGTCGATTCATTTGTTGGCGACAAATCATTGCTAAAAGTGATTATCTTCTGAGCATAACTAAAGATAAATGAAGCGTAAGGAATGCAAAATGTGTGCGTTCTGTAAGGTTTTAAACAAGTCCAACAAAACATGTGACCACATTTGCAGTTCATTTGTGTACTTCCTCCATTTCTTTGTAAAAATTCAGAACAATTTGGGCATGATCTTCCTTCGATTTCTAAAACTTGGCTATCTTTGCGTGATAATAAAGTTGGTTTAAGAAGAAGATCTTGAGAGTTAAGCCCATCTTTCGTTTCAATCTTGGACGCCAATGTGAGACGATTGCTCATATAGTCTTTAGCTTGATGACATTTGGCAGGCCAATGTGGACGGGACAGACACGAAAAGCAAACCTCATTGCCACAAGAACAGGTCACATCAACTGAAAAGTCTTTGGCCAATGTAGAACGGTCCAGTCTCATAACTCGACCACAGTTTGGATTTGGACACCACTTACATATTGGTGATGTTTTAACTTCATTCTCCCGTTCACGCTGAAGCAACTTGTTGACATCTGAAACATGAAGAAGTGATAACAAAGTTGCACTGTCAACAACTTCTTCACATTCATATCCAGGACACGTTATTGTTACACCTCCATTTTTTTAACTTCGTTCTTAAGTGTGATCTCCAACAATTGTCACAGAAAATATGGCAGCATTGCAAGAGTTTTGTTCCAGACGACGACCCCGTTTCAGATGTGTTTATGTTTTCAAAACAGATGTTACAAAATATATCAAAGTCCATGTTTCCAGCAGTATCGATCCAACTGTTTGTCATTACTGCACACTCACGATTCATATCTATTTCTGGAACTCTGCTGATTTCATTTGATATATTTAAAATGTCAACTTTGACCCCTAAAACTTCTCTAATAAAATTCAATCTTGGTTTTACAGTTTTTTCGAGACTATTGTAACTCAAGTCAAGCATATCTTCTTGTTTCATATCTAACAAAGTTGAAGCAACACGATTCATAATCTCTTCAAATGTTGTTTCTTCAAATGGAATGTTCTTGCTGATAGTAAGAGTTTCTCTACAGATGTTAGAGTTAAAGATAACTTTATATGTGTCCACATCTTCGTCATAAACTCCATCAAAGATAAAAACTAAGTATGAAGTGTACATAGCATTCTGTTCAACATTTCGATATGTACACAAGAGATTCTGAACATCTTCTGTTATATTGATAACAAAACGTCTTGGTTCACTGTTAGCTTCAGCATAGCAATGTCAAACTTGGCTTGAGATGTTCTGGAGTCGTTTCTGACGACTTTAAGATGACCAGACTGGATTGAACAGTCCAATTCATGTCTCTTTTATTTATTTCACATATTGAGTTTGATTCATTTGTTGTTGAATTAAAATGGAATTTATTGTCATCGATATACACAATATGTGATTTGTCTTTAATCTCTAAACATCTTCTTTGACTTTTGTAACCACTACGGGTATAGTTTCTTCTCTGATGCTTTTTGCAATTTGTATGTTGTAACCTTGTTCCCTCTGCATGCGTTATATAACTAGCAAAGAGATTTTCCGAATTCTGAACAGAGTCCAAGACTACGTCTTTTCCAATAGTGTCTTCTTCAAATGTGGTTTCTACATCTATGGTACCTTGATCCTCTTTGGGCATAATGTTATTGTCTGTATTGTTGTAATCATCCCAAAATTCGCTACTGTTGCTACCAAACATGTCTTCTTCAAGATGTTTCATATTCTTTATTGCTAACTGCTTTCTTCTTGCTCTTGACGACTTGCTTTTAGATTTTACATATATCTTTCCATCCTCTTTATTTTCATTCTCAAAGTTTGTGTACTTCGAGTTGTAAACAAGTGAGCAGCTTCGTGGGCAAGGGTAGAATACCTCCAAACAATATTCTGATTTTGAACTCTTTAACTGTTCTCTTAAATCATCACATTCGTCTGATGAAGACATAACTGATGACTCTTCTAGTTTCATATCACGTATCTCCTTTTGTGATGTCGTTTTTATTCTTGATACTTTCAATTCTTTTCTTGCTTTAGCTTCCTGATGTTTTGTCTTTCTGTTTGAGTGGTCAACTGCATTCATGTCAAGATTTAAACTGAAGTATCTCTTCTGTTTTGGAGATACATGCTGCAAGCGTCCTTGGTTACAGATAAAACGAACACAGTTTGCTCTTCTTTGCAGTTTGTGGTGTTCTAGCAGCGACACCATTGTTTTCTCATCGTTGAAACTTCCGGTATTGATCATGTGACTAAATGTAGCAGGAAGAGTCCATCTTTTCTTTTTGTTTAAAGAAAGTATGACGTCTGGTGACCCCAGGGAGGCACTGATGAACTCATCTGTCGTCGAACATTCCAACAAGTTCTGAATTTCCTTTGAATGAAGATTTGAACGTGCCACGATACATGCCTGGTTCGAGTACCTGGTATCATAAAAACAATTATTAATAATCATAATAATATATATAATAATAAATATTATAGAACATTATTTAAGTGAATATTATTAAAAAGGTCAGATCAGATGTTTTATCTGCTACTGTATGACAGTAGACGGGCCCATCTTCAACTGTTAAACCCACTGCCTTGAGAAGGGCTCGGGAGAGCTAAGGGCTAGGGAGGAAACACTGATAGATAATCCCTACCACCTTGTGGGTTAGCATGGTAATGCAGAAGGCTAGATGAGCAAACCTTGACCACAAATCCGGAGGGAGGGACCATAAGGCAGTTGATGGTTATGTGTGTATTTCATTCCATTTTATGGCATCCCATGAAAAACCATATTTGATTCCAAAGATATGGACTTTGTATTTCTTTTGGACGAAACAGTAGGTAGCAAAATGGGAGAACATTCCCTTATCTACTGACCATGATAAGCATAAATAGAGAGACGCTTCATCCCTTGCTTTGGTTCGGACACAACACAGTTAGCAATAGTTACGAGAGACTTAGGGATGAACTGAAAGTCAAAAGAGACAAGCCCAAACTCATAAGTTGTCACAGTAAAACATGTTCAACTTGGTCGTCAGTAAGACTAAAAGGGCACATGAACTCCAGAGAAACTATTTTTAGAACGCGTTCTCTTCGTTTGTGTGCTGCCGGAGCGTGCATGGGGAGCAAAGAATAATAACAATGTGACCTGCAAGGCATGTTGTAAGAGGTGACTGAGGTAGGGACCTAGGGAAGCTACTCTAGTAAATAAAAACCATTGCAGAAATCGGATGTGCTTGCCTACTTGAAGGCGCATAACTGGCACAACGTACAATCGCTCTTAATCTCAGATCACATACAAATCACAACTAGTGGTTTAACAAGTTATCGATATGGAGCGTTCAAGAAGAAGAAGAAGAAGAAGAAGAAGAAGAAGAAGAAGAAGAAGAAGAAGAGAGAGAACGCTCCTCGGCTGAAATTTTTAAACGATTCTCAATTCTTGATCGGTCAAACAAAATTTCAGGTAACATAAACAACAGTATTGAATAGTCTTACCTGGTTGTTTCTGGATAATGCAGACGACGCAGAGTGTTCCCTGACCTTACACCGTTCTTGGACACCTTTAGCACCATTTTCTAATAGAACGATGGCAGTATAATCCACGGTGTTTTGTTTGTTATTAAATGTATATGTAACGCACAGCTGATATTTATATTCTTCAGTGAACTAAACATAAACATGGCTAACCTCTTTTGAAGTCGTGTGATGTTCATTGTATTAGTAATGACCTAAATATAGTAACCTTTTCCGATTCGCTAGTATTTTTGGAAATAGAGCAGAAAACTCCAGTCTGTGTTCGCTTATTTGTAAATCTCTAACCACTGAAAATTCTTTGCTACAATTCTTCCTGAAGCGTGTTCAAGTTAACACGCATATAAAAAAGAACACTTTGCTGTTCAAAACTGTTATGAGCAGTTTTTAGTATTTAATGAAGACATAAATTGTATGTCGCTGACAACAAACGATAGAAAAAACTAGTCACAACAGAGATGAAGTGTCTACGCAGAATGCTGGGTGTAACAAGAAGAGACTGGTTGAGAAATGAAGACATCAGGAAAAAGTGGGTACAACATCAGTACTAGACTTCATCAAGGAACAACAAATTAAATGGTTCGGCCACGTAAGCAGATTACCAACAGACAGTGCACCCCAAAGAGCAATGCTGCTCCGATACAATGGGTACAAAGCAAGAGGCCGGCCACGCAAAAGATGGACCTCTGTTGAGGCGACTAAAGAGACTATCTACGAAGTGCATACTAGGGCCCGTTTTAGAAATCTCTTCCTGACCTGACTCTGTGAGGCATACAGGATTCTAGAAAGAAAGAAAGAAAGAAAGAAAATAAATTGTATGTTTTGTTTTATCTCGTGCCACAGTCTTCAGTTATAAACTGGCATTTGTTATTTTGATAACAACACTGTATTGTCAGCATCTCTCATTCATTTGTTTTCGCTGATTATCAAAAGATTACATTGTTCTTTTCACTATCACTTTGCAACGTTAACAACAAAGCACAAACATCGATTAGAATCATCATTAAGGATATCTATTTTTATAACCGGATTCACCATTTAACGTTCACTAACTAATGCAGAAATATAATTTATTTATTGGGGAAACCCGTTACTATATTTAGATCCTTACGTCCTTCCTATCAAAGTATTGCACAACCATTCGAAACAACTCAAGCTTTAGTATTATTTAAAATTAATAATAGCGAGTAGTAACAAGACAAGGAAGGTTTGAAACAAGAGTTGATCTACAACACAACAGCAACGATGGTGTACAAAGTGTCAAAGGGGGGTGTCCGATCAGGAAATACGCTCAGAGGTCTTCATTCTTATATAACTAGAAGGTATGCGTTATCTTTATGCTATTTATCTGTTAAAATCAAGTGTTATTTAAGGTTAACTGTAATGTACTTTCAACATTTATATATCTTCATATTGAAGTACTATAGCGACTTAATGTTCTATGTTACAGACGTTTGGCATTCTTATGTGTTTCCCAGCTTCTTTCCTTGCTGCTTCCTCTGAAGAATATCTTGTGTACATATCGAAGGGGATATTCTTCGGTCTCTTCGCGACTGTCTGTTGGATGAGGACACTAAAATCGATGTTGAATCGATCAAGCGATTTAGGCAATTTGGAGTTACCCGTTGTTCGAGTCGAACTGGATGCCTGAGAGACAGAGTGAGAAGTGTGTTTAATCAGCGAGCCACAGGAACCATCAGTATGCATACTCTTCGAAATCTGTTGGGGGAGACTTAGCACCTATGGGTCTGCCCGGATTGCAATGCCGTCAGTTTAGTAACCAATAAACAATCCTCTGAAGAATAGTCGATGAAAGCAGAAATCCATTCTAAGATCGAATATTGGTTGTTGAGAGGATCCATTATTTTAGTTTTCAGAACTAGAGACATTTCTTGAGTTCTTGCCTTCTCTTGGATTGTAAGATGTACAGTGCATGTGACTTGCGTGTGTGTGTGTTCTTAGTTTTAGTTTTCAAAACTAGAGACATTTCTTGAGTTCTTGCCTTGTCTTGGATTGTAAGATGTACAGCGCATGTGACTTGCGTGTGTGTTTTCTTGCTGAATGCCACAATCTGCTCCCATTCTTGCTGAATGCCACAATCTGCTCCCATTCTTGCTGAATGCCACAATCTGCTCCCATTCTTGCTGAATGCCACAATCTGCTCCCATTCTTGCTGAATGCCACAATCTGTTCCCATTCTTGCTGAATGCCACAATCTGCTCCCATTCTTGCTGAATGCCACAATGTGCTCCCATTCTTGCTGAATGCCACAATCTGCTTCCATTCTTGATGAATGCCACAATCTGCTTCCATTCTTGCTGAATGCCACAATCTGCTCCCATTCTTGCTGAATGCCACAATCTGATCCCATTCCGATAGCTTTCTGTCTGTCACATCCTTTTCTACAAGCATCATTAATTTCAATGCCAAATACTGTGTTATTATTTATTTTACGTTCATTTCTGACTGCTAATTGCTCAGTATCTTGGAAGACAGAGGGAAAAGACGTTGAATGGTCTGACATCGTGGTTCGACATCAGCACTGATCAACTGCACTAAGGTGAGAGAGTTGTAGAGTTACATGATCGCCTACGCCGGCAAGCATGACACTTGATTAAATTGCTCAGGTACACTGTTAACAACGTCGAGGAGCTTCTAGTCGAATGAAATAGAGCGCAGCTTCCATGCGGTAACCCTATGTTCAATCCACAATAAGTCCAAGAATTTTTTTCTGTCAGGGAATTAAAAGAGAAATTCTAACCTGAAAGGTTTCACTACGACTGCACTAGTCATGCGACTGTTCAGTTGGTCCGGATCATGTTCCACCTGTTCTACAACGCTCTAGAAAAAAAGTATAACATGCAGTAACGACAGTTAACGACATTGTTAATTTCATGTTGATGTCAGTTATACAGGGTGTTCAACTTAAAAGCAGCCCCATTGACAATTCGAAAGTTGCCAGGTACAAATTGAGTTGTGTTTATTTACTATTTAAACCGGTTCTCACTAGCTCGTCCTACGTCACATTTGTTCATCGCCCCTTTCCGCACTACAATTACACACCGTCACACAGCCTTGACCTATACTACGTCATAACTGAACCTTCTCATTTCCATACATATATGCCAGATTAACTCTATTCACAGGCTGCTTTTAAGTTGAACACCCTGTATAATAACTAATAGTATTCCACTTGTTTCGGCAGGTATTCACGCCAAGCATGCATCTTTGGTAGATCCAATCTCAACCCTAAAGAAGTTCCCAAATTTCTGGAATCTACAACGGAAGATGACTTCATCAGTTCCACTCTGGGGTCAACAGACGTCATGCTGTCTTTGAATAAAAAGAAAAGATGGTGTCTCCCTGCTACAGTTAGTCACATGATCAAAAGCGGAAATTTCGACGGAGAAAAAACAATGGTGTCACTTTTAGAACGTCATAATTTGAAAAGAAGAGCAAACTGTATCAGTTTTGTTTGTAACCAAGGACGCTTGCGTCATGTAACTCCTACACAGAAGAGGTACTTCAGTTTTAAATTAGATAATATTGACAACAACAAGTCAAACAGAGAAATTAGACGTCAGAAAATTGTAGAAAGGAAAAGAAAAAATTCCAGGTGGAGGGAATAAAAATCGACGTACTGCTGAAATTATAGAGGCTTTCACTGTGACAGGACCAGGGAAGGATAAAAATTTGAGGAAATGTTTAGTAAGTTCAAAGCCTGAGTATCGTATAGAAGTGGTCTACCCTTGTCCACAGAGCTGCTCTCTTGTCTACAATCCAAAGTATTCTAATGTCAGGATGGAGTTTGGAGACGAAGGAGGCATGGAAATAAAATCTAATATAAAATTATCCAAAGGGAAAAGACGTCATAGAAAAAGATTTACGTTAAAGGATTTGAGAACATATGAAGCAGATATGGATGCAGGTGACACATCGGAATATTGGGATGACGATGAGGATAACAAAAACGACAGTGAACCTGTTTCCGGTGCAGAAAGCAGCGTCTCCATTCGGAGAGGGAAAGATAACTGTAAAAATCGCATTGCAAGTTTGGAATACGGAGATAATGGAAATAATTTTAACGATGATTCTCTGCAAACTCAGGAAAACGTGCTGGCAACTCTAATAGCTCAGGCAGAGAAAGCAAGATCGTTGTGTAAAAGTGGCAAACCTCTTCGACGACCAAAGAGTTCAAGTAACTGTAATGATGATCAACATATTTTATCAGACAGTAACGACAGATCACATATTATCCACACAAACGTAAGTGAATTGAATCTACTACATTTCAGAAAACGTAGAGCACGAAAAGTTTACACAAAATCAAACAACAACATAAGAGTTCTTCAAAAACTAAACAAGAAAGAAACAAACTACGTGACTCTTCATTCTGCTCGGGTCATACTAAAATCGTCAGAGACAACACCTGAACATCTGAAAACCAAGTTTGGACATTCCTATGCTGAAGCTAACAGTGAACCAAGACGTTTTGTTATCAATATAACAGAAGATGTTCAGAATCTCTTGTGTACATATCGAAATGTTGGACAGAATGCTATGTACACTTCATACTTAGTTTTTATCTTTGATGGAGTTTATGACGAAGATGTGGACACATATAAAGTTATCTTTAACTCTAACATCTGTAGAGAAACTCTTACTATCAGCAAGAACATTCCATTTGAAGAAACAACATTTGAAGAGATTATGAATCGTGTTGCTTCAACTTTGTTAGATATGAAACAAGAAGATCTGCTTGATTTTAGTTACAACAAATTGATTGAAAGAACAGCAAAACCAAAATTAAACTTGGTTAATGATATCTTTCCAGTTTACGTTGAGACATTTCGTACGAGCGATGAAATACGACGGGTGGCACACACAGAAGTTATGCAGGAAAGTATTGACTTTTCTATGAGTCTTAGCAGTATTGTAAAAAACTTGGACTATGAAATATTTTGTGATATTTGTTATGAAAATATCAACCCAACTCAAAGCGAGTCTGTATCTGGAACAAAACTTTCAAAGTGCAGCCATATTTTCTGTGACGATTGTTGGAGATCACATTTTCGAGCCAAGTTGAAGAATGCTTCTGTGAAGATGACATGTCCAGGGTATGGCTGTGATGAAATTGTTGGTCCAGTAACGCTTCTATCATTGCTTCCCTCCGTGGAGGTTAGTCAACTTTATCAGCGAAAGTTTGAGGAAGAAGCTGAGTTGCTTGCAAATTCAAAGTGGTGTCCTAGTCCAGATTGTGGTCGGATAGTCAGACTAGAGAGTGACAAATCATCCAGTGAGTTGTCACTTGATGTGATATGTGCTTGTGGGCATGAATTTTGTTTCTCATGTTTGTCTCTGCCACATTGGCCTGCGACATGTGAACAAGCTGAGATATACATAGAGGCACTGCAAACATTGAAACAGAAGAAGAATACCGCAGACAATCTTGCTTCTAGAATCACTTCTACTAGTTCCTCACTACCTTCAACTCAAGGAAAAGGGGAATTCCTAGAAATTGAAGGTCGTGTTTGCCCTAGCTGTTCTAAATTTATTGACTGGAGTGGTGGAAGCTGTCATTTTACTGTAAATGTGGTTTCATGTTTTGTTGGCTATGTATAACCGATTGCTACAGTCACAAATGTAAACCTATCCCTTCGCTTGTCATGCAATATACACGAAAGGTGAGAATCAGACATCTGGTTCCACCAACATACTACTCCCTTCAAACAGAAACCAACAACATATCTGAATCTGATGTACCAAAGCAGAAGACAACCCTATTCCGTAAAGCTTTGCAAGAAAGACTAGAAGGTTGCGACTTCAAACATCGACGGAGAATCAAGAAAATGGTGAAGAAGATTGTGCATGCCTCCCAGAAAGATCTTATTGTAAAGAGAGAGGTAAGAATAGTTTTATAGCTTAGTATGTTCAACAAAGAGTAGTGTTTCATAAAAAAGTAAAATATTTCAAAGATTAGGTATCTACTAAACTAGATACGATAGAGATATATATAAATCAGTTTCGTCTTCGCTTGAGTGGTTACCGGGACCTAAATTTGGGGTGTAAAGAATAGAACCACTGTTACCTGCCACTCATGTCGGAAGAGGAGGCGACTAAGGAGGTTTGGCTGAAATCGGATGCACGTGTCCTAAACGTGTAGAAGTCTATGCGTTTAGGGGCCTACCAAACCAATGTGCAACGTATACACGTTCTTGACAAAGATCAAACATATCACAAAGATTGATTAAAATTGATCGTAAAAAACGAACGCACAGAAGAAGAAGTTTATTCTTCTTTCTTTCTTTTCTTAAATCCTGTTTTACCTTGCAGTGTCAAGATAATAAGAGATTTCTAGAACGGGTTTTTCTGTGTATTTAGAAAAAATAAACTGCGGAAATTCCCTGGCATAAATAAGTGAGCATGGAAACCGTATAGTGCAAATGTACGAGCTTGTAATTTGGACAAGTTAGGTTTATTATGCGTTCTTTGTAATCTTTGTAATACCATGGCAGCCTTGACCTTTAGACACGTAGTGGTATTAGATATCTGGGTTTTTTTTCAACTTTTATTGACATGTGTCTCATTGTAAACAACAAATATAGGAAGTTATATGAACTATAGGAAAACCTGAAAGTTTACTTGGCGATCTAAATTGCAAGCACATCTGTAGTCAGAGTAAGGATCGCCTGAAGGGCGAGGGGCATTGTTGTTAAAGAAAGCAAGCCTTCTGGCAAAAATCATTTAGAGGTACCATATTAGACGCCATGACAACTCTGAATTCAGAGCTGGAAGAAAAAAACAGCAAATATATTTTAAATATAATGTTAATATTGGGACAAGTTTAAAAAGGGTTTGTTTTAAGCGAAAGGATTGGCTTCATTGCACCGGGTTTTACCAAAAACGGCTCGGTCCCTTTCCGCAGAAATTGAACAACACATGCAAAGAGTTCCGTAGCCCCGGCAACAATCCTAGGGTCTCTGTAAAAAATTTCTCTCGTGAACATAACCGCGCGGTCCGGTTTCGAACCCACGACCTTCGACTCGCAAGGCAAGAGCTTGACCATTTAGCCACATAGACCAAATTGTAGGTCATACGTATTCCTACATCTACATCAAATTTGCTGTTATATTCTGTACTACACAATTCAACATAATATGAATCTAAAGATTAACATACTATTCACCCATGTGTTGATAGGGGGCTCACAAGGGGAGCAAGAAATAGTAGCACTGCGACCTACAAGGCATGTCATGCGAGGCGATTGAGGAAGGAACCTAGGAAACTACCTAGAAATAAAAACGTCGCAGAAATCGAATGTGCTGGCCTACTTGCAGGTGCATAACTGGTACAACGTACAATCATTCTTAGGCTCAGATCACACACAAATCACAAAAAGTAGTTAACAAGTGGTCGATATGGAGCGTTCGATAAAGGAGAAGAAGATATTATTATGAAGTATGACTTAACCTTCATGTATGACCCTTAACCTTCAGCAGTAGCGAATCTATTTAAGTGAGGTTTTTTTTTACACACAATAGTCTCTCATTGATCTATTTATGTTTTTATTTTCTCCTCAGATTCTGGAAATCTGTGGCCTGGAGATTGATACATCAGACAATACCAAACTGCTTGATTATCCTTTTAGGACCTCACGTGACCAAATTCCTACGCGCTTGTCTTGAAATCAAATTGGTACTACATCACGTTGCAGAGTTTACATTTGTACTGTTACAAGACACACCAGAATCTGGAGATAAAAGAAGAGCTCTCAGAGTAGCTAACGATCTGAGTGGATACTGTAGCTTTATTAAGTCTATTCTAGAGTTAGGTGAGAATCAAGACATGCGGACAGCGGTCAAGAGATTAGCGGACATTCAGATGTGGGCTAAAAGAGCTTTGGCTGTACTATTGTCTAGTGTTAGCAAACTCAAATGTTAATATTGTTGTTTTTTTCTATTTATTTTCCTGGAATTGAATAACACTACATCGTTCTGGAATATATATTTTCTGCTGTTCGCACATAAGCACAAAGTTTGCTGTAACATTATGTACAATTTTGGTATGCAACTTCACACGAAATAAATCAAGTGCAGTTAAGCGCAGTGAATATTTGTCTTTGTCGGTAAATACTGGTACCAGTGAAATGTTCATCCCATTCAGAAACTATTCTTGAAATCATATGTTACCTTATTCTAGTTGTAGTTACTGTAACAATTTGTTGAACATAATAATGTTGCATAAGTTATCTTGTCAATATGAAGAGGTACTGAGTTATGTTGTTACTAAGGAAGTTTATTTTGAAACGATATATTCTGTTATATTGACAAGATAACTTATTTACTAAGACAAAATGATGACAGCGTGCATACTTCAATGTGTGTGTGTGTGTGGTGTGGGGGAGGAGAGAGAGAGAGAGATAAGATGGTATTTATAGAATATTTTAAAATTTCCAGTTCCCTTTTCAGATCTTTGAGTGTGAAGTAACGTTACTTTCCATTTCTAGACCCTAGCGTGCAGTTGGTAGGAATGCCAATTTATTTCTTTGGCAAAACACGTAATCACAAAGTACTGTAGTTTTACAAATTACAAAAACAATGACAAAATACAGCAACATTTCGACCAACAAGGTCTTTATCAAGCAAACGAACAACAGGAGTGACAAATTTAAAAAACAAATGGACGACCAAATACAAACGTTTCTAATGCAATTTATTTCTGCACGCGTGGAACGTCGAGTATGGGATTGAACGCACATCCCTCTTATGTCTGAGTCGACAGGCGAACGCTTATGCACTACGCTAATCCGTCCCACATGATAGAATATACTGGATCAATTTCATGGCACAGCAGAAAGTCAACAATAAAGATGGTTATCAGCAATATTGATTAAACATTGTGGAAGAACCATGTTCGCATATGTCAACCCGTATAGCATACGAAAGAGTGGAAGAATAAAAGATGGATAGAAAGAGAGATTGCTATGTCTGACAACTGTTTAGTAATATTAACGAACTTAATATAATATTATTATTATTATTATTCACCTTTTAACTTCCATCGGAGCACAGGTCTTCAACAAACTTCTTCTTGCCGTTCCTCCCTCTTGCCATCCCTTCCAATTCTCTCCATGTCTTGCCTATCCTTTTAATATTAGACTCCAGTTCCATTCTACATCTACTTCTAGACCTTCCACTACTCCTCTTTCCTTACGGTTCCTAAACCGGTCTTCTCAATCTTTGTCCTATCCATCACCAGCGACTCTTCCTTAGTTCTTTTCTCCACTGATATCTGCTTAGTTCTTTCTCGAGTTCATCGTTCGTAATCTTATCATACCATCTCAGTCCCTCTAAGTAAACATCCATTTATGAAGGTCTGTAGTTTTCTGCTGGTTTCTTTTGTTGCCTTCCGTGTTTCAGAGCCAGACACCATAACTGATTTCACATTTGATTGAAAGATTCTCAGCTTTGTATCTGTTTTGATCTCCAATGTAATATTAATGTCATATTATGTTTAACAAGAAACATACAAAATAGACTCAAACATTCACTGAATTAAAACTAACAGCAGCTAACGAAAAAATTGTTTTCAGAATATAGTTCAGATTAGACATTGATGAAGTGTGGCAGTTGCAGTGAGGTAGCAGGTAGAGCCGGTCTCTAACAAATTAGATGTAATGATTCACATTTCCACATGAGAAGAAAACAAATAACTATATTTATCTAGAAGAAACTCAAAAGTAAAGAAAACTGGCTGATGTTACGAATAAGAAAGATTCAATTGAAGTATTTTGAACATTGAAATAGGCACGAAGGGTAAGAGAAAACCATTATGGAAGGCGACATCCCGAAAAAGAGGAGAAAAGGAAGACGATGGAGAAGATGAATTCAGAATGTGACTAATAATTTGAGCATGACAACTGTAGAGCCGGTCAATGAGAGAGAAAAATTCAGACGGAATATTATGATGGAAAAGTTTTGCTCCGGTCAAGCTACTGGATGATGGTAATTAAAGCCTATACTCCACAGAGAAGACGGAGACTACAGAAGAAACAAGTAAAATAAACTAAGAGAAGAAAAGAATACAATTATTTTGATTAATGAGCCTCCATAGAAGATTTTGGTATTGCAATTATTACAGATTTGTGCAATGACATATATAACTTGGATATATACCAAGAGACTTGAAGACATCAGTATTCATACCACTACCAGCCCGAGTGGTTAGAGAGGCCCAAATTGGGGTGTAAAGAATAGAACCACTGTTACCTGCCACGCATGTCGTAAGAGGCGTCTAAGGAGTTTGGGTGTGGTGCTAGCTACCCCACACCGTAAAAACACTAGATGGCTACAGAACGGAGAGAAAACCGAGTAAACGCTAGATGAAACCGGATACATCGCCGAAGGATAAGCACCAGAGCTCCAAATGGTGCTGAAGATCTGACGTAAAAGACACCAATGCTAAAGCTGAATGAATCAGATTTCCACATGAATAGAATTTATGGGGAGGTCTGGTACATCGGTCTGGGCGTGATCGCGAGAGAGAGAGATACTACTACTCAAAAGCCCAAAGCACAGGAGTGCACAGACTATAGGACAATTAGCCTGATGAGCCACATAACAAAAATACTACTCAAGATCATACATGAAAAAATTAAAAACAAGATAGACATAGAAGTAGGAGAAGAACAGTTTGGCTTTAGAAAGAACAGAGGAACAAGAGAAGCAATACTTTGTATAAGACTACTCGCTGACAAGTATATAGAAGTGCAAAAAGTATCTACTTGTGTTTCATCGATTATAGCAAAGCTTTTGACAGAGTCCAACATGAAAAGCTAATCATATGTCTACAAGAAATAGGCCTAGATGGGGATGATATCAGACTAATAAGTAACATATACTGGAAACAGACAGCAATAATAAAATATGAAAATAGCTACTCTCCATACATAGACATAAAGAGAAGAGTGAGACAAGGATGCATACTGTCACCAAGCCTATTTAACATCTACACAGAGAAAATCTTCAAACAACTAGAGGAATGCCAGGACTCAAGATCAATGGGAAAATAATAAACAACTTAAGATATGCAGATGACACAGTATTGGTAGCAGAAAGTGAACAAGAATTACAAGAATCAGTGGACCAATTGAACAAAACTAGCAAGGAATATGGATTAGACATTAACATACAGAAAACAAAAACTATTAAAGAGGGTTTAAAAGCCAAAGGATTGACTTCATTGCACCGGGTTTTACCCATATGGCTCGGCCCCTCTCCGCAGAAATGGCAAGCCACCTGCCAAGAGTATTGCACAAAGCACGAACTTCGTAGCTCCAGCAACAATCCTAGGGTCTCTGGAAAAAAATGCACTCGTGAACAGAATGGCGCGGTCCGGACTCGAACCCACGACCTTCGACTCACAAGGCAAAGGGCTTAACCACTTAGCCACAGAGACCCCAAAAAACAAATACTATGGTAATCAACAAGGAAATGTAGAAACCTAAAATGAATATAAAAATACATGGAGAATTACTACATCAAGAAAAAATTTCTTTTATCTTGGTCATATGATAACATGATGGCAGGTGTATAAGAGAAATTAAAAAGAGAATAGGAATGCCCAAGGATAATTTCAATAGTATGAGAAAGTTACTGACATCCAAACAAATTACAAACAGGCTAAAAATGAGAATGATCAAATGCTTTATATATCCTATAATAATGTATGGCTCGGAAACATGGACAATGAACAAGCAGTTAGAAGACAGAATTGATGCATTTGAGATGTGGATATATAGAACAATAGGCAGAGTTTCATGGACAGAAAAACAGACAAATAAACAAGTTTTAGGAAAACTAGGCATGAAGAAACAATTATTAAGAAAATAAAATTCAGACAAGTAAAGTATTTTGGGCACATAAAAGACATGACACCATGATAAAATCTTTACTAGAGGGGAAAGTTGAGGGGAAGAGCAAGAGGAAGACCGAGAGATAAGTGGGAGAGAAACTTTAAAAATGGACAGGTTACAGTCTGGCAGTGTGCAACACCAAGGCGAAAGACAGAGGATGCTGGAGATTCATTGCAGCCAACCTTCAATATCGAGACGGTACCTGATGATGATGATGATTAATGAGTATGAAAGAAGGGAGTGAAGGATAGAAACACTAAAGTAGATCTAAAAAATCGGAGACCGCAGTAGCGTAGTTGTTTGTGAACTCGCTACTTTAGCTTGTGGTCGGGATTCAATTACATAGTAGGCTTGGAATATTTTTCTGACTGTAACATCTCGATCCAGCCTCAATTGGGTACCATGAAAATCACTGGTAAGTAAAGGTGACCGACGTGACGTTGACTACATCATTAATTGTATACCAACGTTCAGAATAATACAGATCTAACACCATATTCCTCTAATATATTCTACATATCTTCTAGATATGAGAAAATTGTTCCTTTAATTTGTTTTACCTATCTGAAGTGAGAGCCGCTGTAGCGTAGTTGTTAGTGAACTCGCTCAGCAAGGCTGGTGGTCTGGGTTCAGCTCCCGCAATGCGCGTCGAATTTTCCCGACCGACGTATCGAGCTCAACTGGGTACCAGACATGCTCTGGGAAAGTAAAGGCGGCGGCGTGATGCTGACCACATCACCCATTGTGTGCCGACGGTCAATGAAAAATACAGGCCTAACACTGTATTGACCTATATACCACGAGGTATGAAAGGGTTCATTTACTTTTTTTTTTTTACTTACCTATCTGAAGTCGGAGTAAGGCTCGTCTGAATGGCAATAAGGAAAGCCGATAAGGAAAGTAAGCCTTCGCACAAAAATCAGTCAATGATGATATATTAGTTGCTATGACTACGACTGAAGCAGGCGACGAAAAAAATCCAGCAAAAAGTAACTACTGGCAATGAAAGTTCGACTTTGTTAGTAGGAATTAGAAGTAAATATCTACAGGCAGTCCTTCCTGCGAAGAGAAGGTTTAGAACATTTGGTAACAACAGGTAAAGTTAAGGGAAGGAGATATCGCAGAAGACAGAGGAGAAGATGCTGGATGGCCTGACATCATGGTTCGACACAAGATCGTAGAACTGATTTCATGCACCAAGCAGAGAGAGTTGTGGAGAGACATGCTCGCCTACGCCAGCAGGCATGGCACTTGATTGATTGAATCCTTCCTTCCTTTCGTTCGTTTGAAATATTGTCTATATATTCAATGTTGTCTCTTGTATGAACTTCACTGTCTTTTGTAGCTCACACAGAGGTCCATGTAGTTTTCTGTCGAGTGTTGTTTCGTTAGGCCAGTGAGTTTGCCTCGGTGTCATATTCTTTGCAGTCTTGAAGTATATGCTCTGCAGTCTGATGTGCCTGTCCACATGTACACATGACTGAATTGCCAATACCTACATGCAATGAAAGGTTGCACTTTGCTAGTAGGAAGAAGAAGCAAATAGAAACTAAAATAGAAATAGTAAGTTTGATGATTTTGTTTCTGCCCTTGTTTTTCTTTGATCAGTTCTGTGTTGATGCTAAAACTTGAATCATACCGCTAGGAAGAATTTTATTGTCATTTCCAGGTCGGGGCAGCTGCTTCATAGCTTCTGTTTCAACTCTGCCTCCCCTGGCCATAACTGCTGTCTTGGGGAATTGTAGGCTGGACAGTTTTCTTGGATTGTAGGCTAGCCAATCTTGGGGTATTGTATGGGGGACGTTCTTGAGGTAATGTAGGCTGGACAGTCTTTTGGCGTTGTATGCTGTTGAGTCTTGGGGCAATGTAGGTTGGACAGTCTTGGGGCACTCTAGGCTGGACAGCTTTGGGCATTGTAGGCTGGACAGTCGTGGGACATTGCAAGCTCTACAGTCTTGTGCATAGTAGGCGGGACAGTCTTAGGGTTTTGTAGGTTGGACAGTCTTTGGAATGTTATGGTGGACAGTTTTGTGAATTGTAGACTGAATATTGTAGGCTGGACAGTCTTGAAGTTTGTATTCGGGATACTGGACTCCGGTTTTACATGAACATTCGTTTATGTACACAGATGTGAGTCTGTATAGATGTTCTAGCAGTGTTTAATGATTGGTTCTCATGTCAAACAAGGTTAACAGCTGATTTTCGTTGAAGGTGGTAAATTTATTAAACCTATGTCACACATACATTTATGCTTCATCAACTTTGAACTTTAATTGTTGTGTGTTAGGGCTTTTTTATTTGCTCTTTATTGCTTGCAATCATAATTGAGTGGGGTGCCTGTGGTGAAATGGTTATGACGTTTGATTTGCGTTCTGGATGTGGTGGATTCGAATCCGGATCACGGCATTCAGTTCACATGTGTTTTTAAAAAAATGAGGATTCTGTGTTTTGTGTAACACTCATATCATGTAGTTTATTTTGTCTGCCGAAACGGACGGAGCCGTATGATTTACTTTTAACGGAAATGTTCGTTGCAATGTAGTCAACCGTTGGTCTATAAGAAATCAGTCGAGATAGAAAACTATTGATATGGGATCGTCTTCAATTAAAGACAAGATAAATAAGTGTAAGGATGGGATGTGGTTAAGACATTTGCTTTGCGTTTTAACGATTGTGGGTTCAAATACGGACCAAGTCACGGGTGTGAGATATATCAATCCCTTTCACGCATAGTGTCCACTGTAGGGGAAACTACTATTCGTTCGTTTCATAGTTACACATGCGTGTTTCGTGACATCTGACGCATGCAATCTACTGACGAAGCAGTAGCTGTGGACGTTGTGCCTATTGTCAGGTATGTAAGTTAACTTGTATTTCTACTGTATATTCAATGTGACGGACAAAATGATATTCATCCCAAAAATGCATTCACGAAAGGGTTAAATATATAGATTAGTAAGTAGATAAAGAGAACGAGGTATACGTTAATATTGTTCTGCTGCCGTTACTGCTGCCCTCCATTGGCTCTCTAGGACTTCATTTACTAGAGCCGTTGTTGTGTATGACTCTCAGTTAATGCTTCACAAGATCCAGAAGGGCAGGTTTAGGTATGAGCAGATGTCGGCTTTAGAAGTTTCTAACCTGTAGAAGCTTACGTGGATATACTGCCCTGGGCATGCAGGTGTTTACGGTAATGAGAGAGCGGGCAAGTTTGCATCAATAACATCGATTGTTGGGGAGTTGAAGATGGATAAGGGGATGTTCTTCGGTCTCTTCCCGACTGTCTGTTTGGATGGGGACACTAAAATCGATGTTGAGTCGATCAAGCGATTTAAGCAGTTTGAAGTTACCCGTTGTACAAGTAGAGCTGGATGCCTGAGAGGCAGAGTGAGAGGTGTGTTTAATCAGCGAGCCACGGGAACCATCAGTATACATACTCTTCGATATCTGTTGGGGAGACTGAGCACCTATGGGTCTGCCCAGAGTGCAATGACGTTAGTTTAGTAACCAATAACCAACCAATTGTTCTGCTGTGAATTTAATCCAATCCACGTCAACTACTAGATTGCAGGAGCTGGGTTTAAAGATTGGAGTAGCAAGAAAAGAACAGTATAACAGGTATATGAGTAGACTCATCAATCAAAATCGAACTGGTACGGTCAGACACTGGACGTTGCTGTAGATATTGCGAAGGAGATCGGAGCACCTATTGACATGTCCGGAATGTAAAGAAGATATTCCAAACTGAAACTGAAACCTGTTCTGCTGTGAACTGTGATGACATTCTAAAATAAATGTCTTAAGTAAAATTCAGCAAATTTTCTGACCAAATGCGGCAACAAATGAAGAGTTTTTTAAACGAACAAATTGTTGTGCAACAGTGAAGACATTTGCTAAAACAACAGATGAAGACGTATTGTGCATCAGTGAAGACATTTGCTAAAACAACAGATGAAGACGTATTGTAGCATCAGAAGACACTTTGCTAAAAACAACAGATGAAGACTCATTGTGCATCAGTGAAGACATTTGACTAAAACAACAGATGAAGACCTCATTGTCCCATCAGTGAAGACATTCTAACAAGATGAAGATGCATTGCATCAGTAAAGACATTTGCTAAAACAAAGATGAAGACTCATTGTGCATCAGTAGCATTCAAAACAACAGATGAAGACGCATTGTGACTATGCCATTAGTAGCATTAGAAAGAACAACTCTCCAATGGACAGCTGTTGCCATTAGTAGCATTAGAAAGAACAACTCTCCAATGGACAGCTGTTGCCATTAGTAGCATTAGAAAGAACAACTCTCCAATGGACAGCTGTTGCCATTAGTAGTATTAGAAAGAACAACTCTCCAATGGACAGCTGTTGCCATTAGTAGCATTAGAAAGAACAACTCTCCAATGGACAGCTGTTGCCATTAGTAGCATTAGAAAGAACAACTCTCCAATGGACAGCTGTTGCCATTAGTAGCATTAGAAAGAACAACTCTCCAATGGACAGCTGTTGCCATTAGTAGCATTAGAAAGAACAACTCTTCAATGGACAGCTGTTGCCATTAGTAGCATTAGAAAGAACAACTCTTCAATGGACAGCTGTTGCCATTAGTAGCATTAGAAAGAACAACTCTACAATGGACAGCTGTTGCCATTAGTAGTATTAGAAAGAACAACTCTCCAATGGACAGCTGTTGCCATTAGTAGCATTAGAAAGAACAACTCTCCAATGGACAGCTGTTGCCATTAGTAGCATTAGAAAGAACAACTCTACAATGGACAGCTGTTGCCATTAGTAGCATTAGAAAGAACAACTCTCCAATGGACAGCTGTTGCCATTAGTAGCATTAGAAAGAACAACTCTTCAATGGACAGCTGTTGCCATTAGTAGCATTAGAAAGAACAACTCTCCAATGGACAGCTGTTGCCATTAGTAGCATTAGAAAGAACAACTCTCCAATGGACAGCTGTTGCCATTAGTAGCATTAGAAAGAACAACTCTCCAATGGACAGCTGTTGCCATTAGTAGCATTAGAAAGAACAACTCTCCAATGGACAGCTGTTGCCATTAGTAGCATTAGAAAGAACAACTCTCCAATGGACAGCTGTTGCCATTAGTAGCATTAGAAAGAACAACTCTCCAATGGACAGCTGTTGCCATTAGTAGCATTAGAAAGAACAACTCTACAATGGACAGCTGTTGCCATTAGTAGCATTAGAAAGAACAACTCTACAATGGACAGCTGTTGCCATTAGTAGCATTAGAAAGAACAACTCTACAATGGACAGCTGTTGCCATTAGTAGAATTAGAAAGAACAACTCTCCAATGGACAGCTGTTGCCATTAGTAGCATTAGAAAGAACAACTCTCCTAATGGCATGTTGCATTAGTCATTGATAGAACAACTTATTCTTCAATATCAGCTCTGATTGCCATTAGTAGCATTTAGAAAGAATCACTTACAATCTGGACAGCTGTTAGAACAAGAAAATTGGACACCCAAAGGAAACTGTAGAAGAAATTGACAAGAAATGGAAAGTATGTACTTGACGTATTAAACGATTGTTCAAAGAAATACGGTTGATTGTCAACATGAAATCTCTTGTTGTCTTCCTTGATGTCTTCCATTGTTGTCTTCCACATTAGAAATCAAAATGAGAAAAATTAAAAGTATTTTGAACATATAAAGAGATCGGAAGGGTTGAGAAAACTAATATGGAAGGTGACATACCGGCAAAAGAGAAGTGGAAGACCACGGAGAAGATTTATTCAGGATGTAACTTATAAATTGAACATGACGGCTGCAGAGACGGGGCATCTGACCTATGAGAGAGAGAGAAATTCGGAAGGACTGTTAGGTTGGTAAAGTTCCGCTCAGGATAAGGTATTTGATGATGAAGAACTTATCTTTTGAAAACTTCAATATCAAACGGGACACGAAAGGAATATAGAGATATCTAGTTTGTGAAAATATACAGGGTATTCAAGATAAAAGTATCTCCATTGACAAATTAAAAGTGGTCAGGTACGTTTTGCGTTCTCTCTATTTACTATTTAAACTGGTTCTTCTTCTTCTTTGCGTTCGTTCTTTACGACCAATTTTAATCACTCTTTGTAATATGTTTGATCTTTGCCAAGAACGTGTATACGTTGCACATTAGTTTGGTAGGCCCTAAACGCATAGACTTCTACATGTTTAGGACACGTGCATCCGATTTCATTCAAACCTCCTTAGTCGCCTCTTACGACATGCGTGGTAGGTAACTGTGGCTCTATTCTTTACACCCCAAATTTGGGCCCCGGTAACTGTTCGGACGAAACCGGTTCTGACTAGCTCGTCCTTCGTCCCATTGTTCATCGCCCCTTCCCGCATCATAATTACACACCACAAAAAGTCTCGCTCATTTGACCTGTACTACGTCACAATTGAACCATCTCATTTTCATAAACAAATGCCAGATTTGTTCACTTGCCTGGGCTACTTTTATCTCGAACACCCTGTAGAATAGAAATTGTTTTCTATCAAAGACATAATATCTACACAAGAAACTAAATGGACAAATTATAAAGCAGGCATAAATCGATCAGGCATAAATCGATCATATCGATCAAAAGGCAGTTATCCCTGGGCATGCAGGAGTTAGAGGTAATGAACGAGCTGATAGATTGGCTGGCTTGCTACAATATCAGAGAGAGCTGCCATAGATCGAAATGACATTCTTCACGCATTGAGAGAGTCTTTCCGAACAGAGGAGTTTCAGGGCTGTGAATCCCACTCGCTGATCAGATTGCAAGAGATGGGTGTCAATATTGGTGCAGCCCGAAAAGAACGACATACTAAATATGCAAGGAGATTGATTAATCAACATCGAACTGGCGTGTTGGGCCGCTGGACGCTGCTGGATTTGCTGAGGAGGAGATCGGAGCACCTATGGACATGTCTAGAGTGCTATGATGATAGTCCTCATATAACTGATAACTGATAACTGAAGGCAGTTATCAAACAAAGAATATACAACACACGAAAAGTAAAAAACAAAAGAACTATGGTCCTATAGGTAACACAACTCCAGCACAATAGTAATATTTATTATAATTATGTTTTGTATACTTTGCTTGAAAACGATATTTGTTGACGCTTAGATGCACGACCTATAAAACACTAGCCAATGGAAACGAGCATTATTAATTCGGGCAGGAAACCCGTTACTATATTTAGATGCTTACGGCATTATTATTGCACCACTATGTACATACACCATATATTGCACCATTATGCGAAAGTGGTTCAGTTTTGGTCTATTTAACTGAACGAATCATGAGATTTAACAAGACTCGGATTCTGTGTTTTGAAACAGAAGTTTAACAACAATAACAACAATGGTGTACAAAGTGTCAAAGGGCGGTGTCCGTTCAGGAAACACGCTCCGAGGTCTTCATTCTCATATAACTAGAAGGTAATTATTTATCTTTAATGTTAATTACGTAAATAAAATCTTTTGTTGTTTCCACATTTAAGTTTAACTGTAACTGATTTCTCACATTTTCGATCTCTTCACTTTGTGGTTCAGTCCGACTTACCTATTTGTTCATCACTTGATGTTTACTTGCAATTGTAAAGATATTCAACATATTGATGAACCGTAGAGCACACAAACCAACCCCACATCTTAATGGTGTAGAAACAGAAGCTTTGACAGGGAAATCTAAGATTAACGGGACTTTGGCTCGACTAGGGGATAGACCCACCCCCCTATCCAAGATTTATTTTGTCAAGGACTTAGTAAAGCGAACTGTTGCTAAATCATGCAGAAAAAGATGTCTAGCTCACAGGTCTGTATGACTAAGTGCATAAGTAGATCTGTCTAGACATCTGTCGCTAGAGTAAAGTCCATAGTAGATCTTCTAGTCCGTCTGTCGCTAGAGTAAAGTCCATAGTAGATCTTTAATACGAGTCGGTTGTCCTTTTGTCTCAGCTCTGGACATCTAGTTCTGGGAGTCAATTTAAGATGAGCAAGTTTTAAATAAGAGATCATAATTTCAAATTTCGATTCCATACGGAAATGTGTTTGTGTAAGCAGATTTTCTATCAATCTGGATGTCACATTAATCTACAGTTGACTGCTTTAAGGTTGCAAATCGTCCGAGTGGTTACCGGGACCCATAGTTGGGGTGTAAAGAATAGAACCACTGTTACCTGCCACGCATGTCGTAAGAAGCAAAAGGAGGTTTGGATTAAATCGGATGCACGTGTCCTAAATGTGTAGAAGTCTATACGTTTAGGGCCTACCAAACCAATGTGCAACGTATACACGTTCTTGGCAAAGATGAAACATATCACAAAGAGTGATTAAAATTGGTCGTAAGAACGACACAAAGAAGAAGGAGAAGAAGAAGGAGAAGAAGGAGAAGAAGAAGGAGAAGAAGAAGGAGAAGAAGAAGAAGAGAAGAAGGAGAAGAAGAAGGAGAAGAAGAAGGAGAAGAAGAAGGAGAAGAAGAAGGAGAAGAAGAGGAGAAGAAGAAGGAGAAGAAGAAGGAGAAGAAGAAGAAGAAGAAGAAGGAGAAGAAGAAGAGAAGAAGAAGGAGAAGAAGAAGGAGAAGAAGAAGGAGAAGAAGAAGGAGAAGAAGAAGGAGAAGAAGAAGGAGAAGAAGATGGAGAAGAAGATGGAGAAGAAGAAGGAGAAGAAGAAGTGAGAAGGAAGATGGAGAAGAAGAGGAGAAGAAGAAGGAGAAGAAGAAGAGAGAGAGGAGAAGAAGAAGGAGTAGAAGAAGGAGAGAAGAATGGAGAAGAAGAGGAGAAGAAGATGGAAAGAAGATGGAAAGAAGAAGATAAGAAGAGGATAAGAAGATGGAAAGAAGAGAAAGAAGAAGGAGAAGAAGAAGAGAAGAAGAAGGAGAAGAAGAAGGTTGCAAATGAGTTTTGTTATGACAATGAAAATAATGAATTCAGTCAGACTGATCATTATGACCATTTGTTTCTTCCTCTTCTTCTTTCTCTTAATCTTGTTTTGCCTCACAGCGTCAGGATACGAAGAGACTTCCATGCGAGAACTTCCAGGTTTAATCCCCGATTACCGGTAGCCGCAGGGGGAAGCAAAGAATAGTACCACTGCGACCTATATGGCGACAAAGGGAAGCTATACTAGTAAATAAAAAGCATCGCAGCAATTGAATGTGCTGGCCAACTTGTAGACACATGACACATAACTGGTACAATGTACAATGGGTCTTATGCTCAGATCACAAACAAATCACAAAGAGTGGTTGATAGAAGAGAATAACCGGTAAGGCCAAAAGTTGTTTCTGTCGGGGGCATAAAGAAAAATCCTAACCTGAACAGTTTCGTGGCGACTGTACTAGTTATGTGGACTTCAATTCAACAGTCTCATGTTTACCTTGTCCTACGCTGCATAAAAGCGGTATTACAGGTAGAAGTGACAGTTTTTTAAAAACTTTTAACCATAGTTTGTGTTTTCCGTGAGTTCCATCTACTTGTACATATTTAATTATTTAATTATTTTTTTCTCTCAATTGTCCTATAATATTATTTCAATTATCTCATTAGGTATTCCCGGCAAGCATACATCGTCGGTAGATCTAACCTCAACCCTAAAGAAGTTTCGAAATTTCTGAAATCTACAACAAAAGATGATTTGATCAGTTCCACCCTGGGGTCAACAGACGTCATGTTGTCTTTGAATAAAAAGAAAAGATGGTGTCTCCCTGCTACAGTTAGTCACATGATCAAAACCGGAAATTGCGATGATGGGAAAACAATGGTGTCACTTCTAGAACGTCATAATTTGAAAAGAAGAGCAAACTGTATCAGTTTTGTTTGTAACCAAGGACGCTTGCGTCATGTAACTCCAAAACAGAAGAGGTATTTCAGTTTTAAATTGGATAATATTGACAACAACAAGTCAAACAGAGAAATAAAACGACAGAAGGTTGAAAAAACAAAACAAGTGATGCAAGCTTTAAAATGTTTACAGAAGATATATAACAATGTGAAAATGACAGAAGTTTTTCCTGTGGAAGAAACGAAGGAAGAAGAGAATGAAAGAAAATCTTTGCTAAGTTTAAAACCTGAGTATCGCATAGAGGTATTCTATCCGTGTCCACAGAGCTGCTCTCTAGCCTACAACCCGAAGTATACTAATGCTCACATGGAATTTGACGACAGAGGAAAGATTGAAATAAAATCTAATACAAAATCGTCAAAAGGAAAAAGAAGACATAGAAAAAGATTTACTTTAAAAGATTTGGAAACATATGAAGCAGACTTAGATACAGACACGGCTACATTTTGGCATAATGATGATGATGATGATAGTGATAAGACATATGACAATGAATCTGTGCCGTTGCAAAAATTTAAAGTAAACAACAACCAAGAAATAGATGACAACAACCACAACAATGTTGCATTTAATGAAGATGAAGATAAAGATGATGTGTGTGATTGTGACGATGGCACCAGGCAAGTTCAGGAAACCTTGCTGTCAAGTCTGATAACTCAAGCAGAGAAAGCAAGATCTTTGTGTCAAAAAGTTAAATCACGTAAACGAAGAAATAATTCCAGCAAATATTCTGATGATCAAAATGATTTATTTAGTGGCAGTGACAGATCACATATTGTTTACATCAGTGAAATAAATCCACGAAGTATAGAAAACTCATCAACTAGCAAAGAAACAAACTATGTGACTCTTCATTCCGCTCGGGTCATACTAAAATCGTCAGAAACGACTCCAGAACATCTCAAAGCCAAGTTTGGACATGCCTATGCTGAAGCTAACAGTGAGCCAAGACGTTTTGTTATCAATATAACAGAAGATGTTCAGAATCTCTTGTGTACATATCGAAATGTTGAACAGAATGCTATGTACACTTCATACTTAGTTTTTATCTTTGATGGAGTTTATGACGAAGATGTGGACACATATAAAGTTATCTTTAACTCTAACATCTGTAGAGAAACTCTTACTATCAGCAAGAACATTCCATTTGAAGAAACCACATTTGAAGAGATTATGAATCGTGTTGCTTCAACTTTGTTAGATATGAAACAAGAAGATATGCTTGATTTTAGTTACAGCAAATTGATTGAAAGAACAGCAAAACCAAAATTAAACTTTGTTAATGATATCTTTCCAGTTTACGTTGAGACATTTCGTACGAGCGATGAAATACGACGGGTGGCACACACAGAAGTTATGCAGGAAAGTGTTGACTTTTCTATGAGTCTTAGCAGTATTGTAAAAAACTTGGACTATGAAATATTTTGTGATATTTGTTATGAAAATATCAACCCAACTCAAAGCGAGACTGTATCTGGAACAAAACTTTCAAATTGCAGCCATATTTTCTGTGACGATTGTTGGAGATCACATTTTCGAGCCAAGTTGAAGAATGCTTCTGTGAAGATGACATGTCCAGGGTATGGCTGTGATGAAATTGTTGGTCCAGTAACGCTTCTATCATTGCTTCCCTCCGTGGAGGTTAGTCAACTTTATCAGCGAAAGTTTGAGGAAGAAGCTGAGTTGCTTGCAAATTCAAAGTGGTGTCCTAGTCCAGACTGTGGTCGGATGGTCAGACTAGAGAGCGACAAAGGATCCAGTGAGTTGTCACTTGATGTGATATGTGCTTGTGGACATGAATTTTGTTTCTCATGTTTGTCTCTGCCACATTGGCCTGCGACATGTGAACAAGCTGAGATGTACATAGAGACACTGCAAACATTGAAACATAAGAAGAATAACACAGACAATCTTGCTTCTGAAGATCCTTCCTGTAATTCCTCACTACCTTCTACTGAAGAAAAAGTAGAGTTCCTAGAACTTAAAGGTCGTATTTGCCCAGTTGTTCAAAATTTGTACAGAATAATGGCGCGAACTCCCACATGGTTTGTAAAACTTGTAACTGGAGATTTTGTTGGGTGTGTTTAAAAGGTTCTTACAGACACAATATCTGCAGACCCATCCGTTCGGTTGTCAAGAAACACATAGGAAAAATAAGAGTCAGACATATAGCTGACTCGACAGTCTACTATCATCAAACAGACGGCAAAAGCAAAGTTAAACCTGCTGTATCACGACAGAAGGCAGCACTATTCCAGAATGCTCTGCAGCAAAGACAAGAAGCTGACGTCTTAAAACGTCGAAGGCACATTAAGAGGATGGTGAACAAAATTGTACATGTTTCACAAAAAGATCTTCTTGTAAAGAGAGAGGTAAGATAATTGTATAAATTAGGTTGTGCATAAAGTGTAACTTTATAGAGCATTCTTCTTCACTTTTCAACTCCCAACGGAGAACACAGTCTTCATAAAATTTCTTCCAGCTCTTCCTCTCTCTTACCATCTCTTTCAATTCTTTCCATGTTTAACCTATCCTTTTAATAACCGCCTCCAGCTGTCTTCTCCAGGTCTGTCTAGCTCTTCTCCTACTCCTCTTTCCCAGCGGGTTCCAAAAACAGTGCATGTCTTGCAATGCCATCGTTTCTTCCGTAGCTCTTTCCCCATTGGTATCTGCCTAGTTCTTTCTCTGAGTTCCTCGTTCGTAATCTGATCGTACCATCTCAGTTTCTCTATTTTACGTAAACATCCATTTATGAAGGTCTGTAGTTTTCTGGTGGTTTCTTTTGTTGTCTTCCATGTTTCCGAGCCATATAACAGCACCGACTTCACATTTGATTGAAAGAATCTCAGCTTTATGTTTGTTTTGATCTCCTTTGACTAACATTATAGAGTAAAGTTAGATAATGTTATACATTAGGCTGACCACAAAGTTATGGAATACACATTGTATGTTCTCTACGTCATTGATAATTACATGGGTACATTTGTTTTTGCCGTCTGCTTGGTGATAGTAGACTGTCGAGTCAACTGTATATCTGACTCTTATCTTTCGTGTGTGTTTCTTGACAACCGAACGGATTGGTCTGCAGATATTGTGTCTGTAAGAACCTATTAAATACGCAATCTCTGGAGGCCACAGAAATGTGGTTTTACAGGAGAAAGATGAGAATTCCATAGACTGCTAAAATCACTAATTTTTAGCTGTTGAATGAGATCACGACACAGAGAAAACTTATTATCAATATAAGAAAGAGGCAGTCATTATTTTTCGGATATGTGATGAGGAGGGAGGTTTAGAACACACTGTAACAACTGGTAAAATTGAGGGTAGACGAGACAGAGGAAGAAAAGAGAGAAAATTTTGAATAGCTTGACTTCATGGTACAGTAAAGCTTGAACATCTGAACTGATAGCAAACATCAAAGATAAAGATTTGTAGAGATCAATGATCGCCTTCGCCAACCGGCATAAACCTGAAGATGATGACGTCATTGAAACTGTTGTACATCCCTTGTCTATTCTTCAGTATATATATATATATATTGGAACTGCAGTAAAACTATTTGATTGGCAAAACACGTAATTACAAAGTACTGTAGTTTTACAAATTACAAAACAATGACAAAATAAGCAACGTTTCGACCAACAAGGCCTTTATCAAGCAAACGAAGAAACAGGAGTGACAAATTAAAATGAAATACAAATGGACGACCAAATACAAACGTATCTAAGGAAAATCTGGAATAAAAACGAATAACGAAATAAATGTAACACAAAAACACACATAAAAACTAGAAATAGAAAGGAAAAGAAACAATGAAACATCTAGTAAATATATAACTTGAATACATGCAACATATACCATATAGATTACAAAGCATGGGAAGAGAAGCATAAGAATGGAATATAACATGAATACATGTATTCAAGTTATATATTTACTAGATGTTTCATTGTTTCTTTCCTTTCTATTTCTAGTTTTTATGTGTGTTTTTGTGTTACATTTATTTCGTTATTCGTTTTTATTCCAGATTTTCCTTAGATACGTTTGTATTTGGTCGTCCATTTGTGTTTCATTTTAATTTGTCACTCCTGTTTGTTCGTTTGCTTGATAAAGGCCTTGTTGGTCGAAAGTTGCTGTATTTTGTCATTGTTTTGTAATTTGTAAAACTACAGTACTTTGTAATTACGTGTTTTGTCTATTCTTAGATATCCAATCAAAAGCATCATGTAATTTGTACATTCTACCAACATTTGGACTCATGTGTAAACAAAAACATTATAGAAAGTAACAAAATAGAATAGTGGAAAATGTGGGATATTTCGGAATGTAACCGAACTTAGAAATGATTATCCAACCTGCAGAAATTGACTTGGACATCAACTATGAGAAACCATCCAAGAAGGAGATTAGTAAAGCCATCAAAATTTTGAAAGATGTGAAAGCGGCCGGTACAGATGGTATTCCAGCGAAGACAGTTAAAGCCAACGTAAACACATCTACAGAAATACTGTATAAATTATTTAGCAGAATCTGGGAGACGAAGAAATACCAGCAAACTGGAGAGAAGGATATCTGGTGAAGCTACCAAAGAAAGGGGACCTTCAGAATTGTGAAAACTATAGATGAATAATGCTGTTGTCAGTACCTGGGAAAATACTAAGCAGAATCATCTTGGAGAGACTGAGAGATGTCATCGATATAAAACATGAGATAAATATAAGAGATAACAGGCAGGCTTCCGACCAAATAGATCCTGTGACGACCAGATAGCCACATTACGTATAATAATAGAGCAACGTATTGAATGGAAATCCCCACTTTATATCGGATTTGTGGATTATGAGAAGGTTTTTGAGAGTATTGATAGGGGAACCCTTTGGAAATTGATAAAGCATTACGGAATCCCACAGAAAATTATTAACCTAATAAAAGCAACATATACAGATATGAAATGTAGAGTTCTTCATGAAAGTAAACTAACAGACGCTTTTGGAATAGAAACAGGAGTGCGTACAGGGATGTCTTCATCACCTTTGTTGTTCTTACTTACAATATACTGGATTATGAAAACCACAGTAACTAACACCAGAAATGGAATCCAATGGACTCTGACAGAGCAACTAGATGATCTGGACTTCGTTTATGATATAGCCCTGCTGTCCCCATACAGGCAAATCAGATGCAGGATAAGCTAAACACATTGAATCAAAGGTCCCAGCAACTATCTGAACATTCAAAAGTAAAGACAAAGAAAATTGAGAATTAACCAAGCAAATGACAACTCGTCTCCTGGTGAAATCCCACTTTAAGAGGTAGAATCATTCACATATTTGGAAAGCAATGTAAACAAAGAGGGTGGAACAGATAGAGATGTCAAAATAAGAATACAGAAGGCAAGAGGAACTTTCATTGCACTGGGACAACATATGGAAGTTGAAGAAATCAAATCTAGAACAACAATTTGAATATTTAACTCTAATGTTAAAGCAGTTCTACTGTATCGGTCAGAAACATGGAGAACTACTAAAATAATACGCATAACTTTCAAACATTCATCAACTGGTGTCTGCAGAATAGAATACTATGAAGAGAACAAACAAATTTACAGTGAACCAAGAGGTTTTAAAAAGACGCTGGCGCTGGATAGGACACACTTTGCAAAAATCTGAGGGAATATAACAAGAAGGATCCTTGCCTGGAACCCAAAAGGAAACGAAAGAAGGGAGAGTCGAGAAATACATGGAGACGAGATTTGGAGACAGATATAAACAATATAAAGAAGAGCTGAGGGAGCTGCATGACATAGCTAGAGGAAGATTTGCATGAGTTGGTGGAGGGCTTTGTCCCAACCGGGTTTAAAAAGCAGAGAGATCAGGAGCCCGTGATGATCCAGGTCAGGAAGAAAGAATGGCGGTGGTTAACTGGCAAAAGTTTGGAAGCAAATTTATTCCCTGGATTTTACGAAAGATAAAAATATAGCTCACCGTTCAGAAAGCAATGCCAAACTACTGAATATATAAGTTGTGCCTAAAAATCAACGTCTAGTTTACTGTGCTTGATGAACGTCATGTAAGGATATGCCCGATTTCAATTGTTAATATATAATGATAATTAAGGCGCCCCATTGAACCTGTAGCAAGTGCTGTTGTAATTTTACCAACAATTCTCCAACAACATATTTTGTAAATGAATTATTTCTGTTCTTTTCTTTTCGCAGATTCTGGCCATCTGTAGCCCAGAGATTGATACATCAGACAATACCAAACTGTTCAATTATTCTATAGGACCTCACGTGTCCAAATTCCTAGGATCTTGTTCGGAAATTAAACTGGCACTACATCACGTTGCAGAGTTTACATTTGTACTGTTACAAGACACACCAGAATCTGGAGATAAGAGAAGAGCTCTCAGAGTGGCTAACGATCTGAGTGGATACTGTAGCTTTATTAAGTCTATTCTAGAGTTAGGTGAGAATCAAGACATGCGGACAGCGGTCAAGAGATTAGCGGACATTCAGATGTGGGCTAAAAGAGCTTTGGCTGTACTATTGTCTTGTGTTAGTAAACTGAAATGTTGACATTGTCTGTCTGGTTGTTGTGTTCTCGAATTGAACAGTGCGTCGCAACTCTGCTCTAAATAATATAATTTTTACAGTTTGTATAGAGCATAACAGACGCAGTAAAGGTTGTCATATTTTGAACACGTTTTGCGCTCGTGTGGTGCCGGGGCCCGTAATGGAAGCAAAGAATAGTACCACAGCGACCTACAAAAATGTAAAAGGCGACTGATTTAGGACCTTTCTTTCGCGATCATCGCCCAGACCGATGTACCAGATCTCCCCCTAAATTCTATTCATGTCGAAATCTGATTCATGCAGCCTTAGCATTTGTGTGTTTTACAACATTTGTGTTGTGCATCTTCAGCACCATTTGGAGCTCTGGTGCTTATCCTTCGACGATATGTCCGGTTTCAGCCAGCGTTTACTCGGTTCGCTCTCCGTTCTGTAGCTATCTAGTGTTTTTTACGGTGTGCGGTATCTAGCCCCACGCCCAACCTCCTTAGTCGTCTCTTACGACATGCGTGACAGGTAACAGTGGTTCTATTCTTTACACCCCAAGTTGGGCGCCGGTAACCACTTGGGCGATGTAGGAGCTATGGAACCTACCCTAGTAAATAAAAAGAGTCGCAGAAATCGGATGTGCTGGCCTACTTGTAGACGCCTAACTGACGCAACGTACAATCGCTCTTAGGCTTAGATCACATACAAATCACAAAGAGTGGTTAAAAGGTGGTCGTTGTGGAGAATTCAAAGAAGAAGAAGAACATGTTTTATATTTCTATTTTCTCATTAAAACAAATGCAATTTAAAGCACTGAACTCATACTTATCTTATCTTATCTTATCCTATCTTATCTTATCCTATCTTATCTTATCCTATCTTATCTTATCTTATCTTATCCTATCTTATGTTATCATATCTTATCTTATCCTATCTTATCTTATCTTATCCTATCTTATCTTATCCTATCTTATCTTATCTTATCCTATCTTATCTTATCCTATCTTATCTCTATCCCCTATCTTATCTTATCCTATCTTATGTTATCTTATCCTATCTTATCTTATCTTATCCAACTTTGTTCTTTATAGAAGAACACGATCATTATTGAAATATTTACTTTTTTTCAGAACTTCCGATTTACTTTCATACTTACTTATTATTATTATTATTCTCTTCTCGCATGCTGTGAATTCGGGCGTTAGCCATGACGTCTGGTTTAGCGCTTGTGACTGATTTTTGCATGAAAGCTTGTTTTGCCATTTGATTGTTATCCCTCGCCATGCAGGCTGGCTTTCGTCGACTTCAGGTGTAAACCTTTTTTTTATAATTTTGATGTCTTCAGCGATTTAGTTATAATAATTTTTTTGTCTTCGTCTATTGTATCTAGGAAGTGATTGTAGGGAGATGTAGATATTTGCTGTGCTCTTTGTCTAAGACACGGAAGTTGTTATTCAGGACCGTGCTGTGCTATGATACAGAGAGACAGCCGACATAAGTAGCGAATTCAAAATACTTTTTGAACCATTCAATAATTAACAATCTTTACCTAACGCTTTTCTGTATTGGTCTATGTTATTTTCGATATTGATGTATACGATTTAGTATTTGTACAGTTTGTGCAGTTAAAATAAAAATCACGATCGAAGGTTAAATTTTTTTTTTTAAACATTTAAGGGACGGCATTTCGAAGACTTGCATCATACTGAGAAAATATACCGCACGGTCCTGTAATGGTATTCATTTATCTAAAGTTGTTTTTGACGTCACTCCATATTTTTATATGATATTCCTCTTGATATGTATTCATGATATTTTTTCAATGTGGCTCTCCGTTGTAGACGATACCAGGATATTGTTGTCAAGTGACCAAATAATTAAATGTGTTGTTCTTTCAAGAATTGAATGATTTATTTTATTCGTAGTATCGTCTCTTCTTCTTCTTCTTTCTTCTTTGCGTTCGTTCTTTACGATCAATTTTAATCAATCTTTGTGAATTGTTTGATCTTTGCCAAGAACGTGTATACGTTGCACATTGGTTTGGTAGGCCCCTAAACGCATAGACTTCTACACGCTTAGGACACATGCATCCGATTTCAGCCAAACCTCTTTAATCGCCTCTTACGACATGCATGATAGGTAACAGTGGTTCTATTCTTTACACCCCAAATTTGGGCCCGGTAACCACTCGGGCGGTAGTATCTTCTAACTTCTTTTCTGATGTTTAATTTTATCATGATGATGTTACATAAATCGCATATGTAAATTAACATTAAGAATCGCATTTTAAACTGAAAAGAAGACGCAGTAAATAAGGCAAACTGAGGTTTTTAGATATTGGAAAAGCCCGCCTGCCCAGCATGTTCGTAGCGCGTTGAACGACGGGTGACAAGACCCACGTGAGTGCGGTTCAATTCTGAGGGCTGGCAAAAAAACCACAGGACCTACAGATTTACGATATTCATGGCACTGAACCGACGGGTTACGATGTCAGTGGCACCGAGCCGAAGAGCTGAAAGCTTAAGTGCTTCTGGATCGGAGAAAAAAATACAATATCGGAAAAAACATGTGTTGTTGATATTGAATAAGAAAGGAAGAGATGAACTACTTTATCTAAAGTCGAAGGATTGTCTTCATTGCAACTGATTTCATTGTAACTGATTTCTTGCAACTGATTTCATGCAACTGATTTCATTGCAACTGATTTCATTGAACTGATTTCAATTGTAACTGATTTCATTGCAACAGATTTCATTGCAACTGATTTCATTGCAACTGATTTCATTGCAATGATTTAATTGTAACTGATTTCATTGACGTCATTGCAACTGATTTCATTGTAACTGATTTCATTGCAACTGATTTCATTGTAACTGATTTCATTGCAACTGATTTCATTGCAACTGATTTCATTGCAACTGATTTCATTGCAACTGATTTCATTGTAACTGATTTCATTGCAACTGATTTCATTGCAACTGATTTCACAATGGCACACCATCTACGGAGAGTATTGCACAAAGCACGAGCTGTATATCTCCGGCAACAATCCTAGGGGTCTCTGAAAAAATACACTCGTAAACAGAACGTCATGGTCCGGATTCGAACAAACGACCTTCAGAACACAAGACGAGGGTTTAACCACTTAGCCACAGTGACCTTGAACTACTTTGTAAGAACATGCAACAATTTAGAGGAAGACAGAGAATGAACACAATGATGAACAATACTGAACAAAGAAACCTCATGGTATCTATATCTGTATCGAAACACGTAAGAACAAAGTACTTTAGTTTGACAAAATATAAAAAACAGTGACGATATACAGCAACGTTATTTGTATATATCTATATAATCTGGTATCAATCTATTTCATCTTCGTGTTCCGATTGACACATTAGGCTTCCACAAGAGACTTCTATTGTTGCCGTTCTGCTGCCTTTCTACCAACCGTCTCCCACGTCAGGCCGTACTTCTTCAACTCTCTCTCTCTCTCTCTCGCTCCACAGTTCTTTTCCATGTTTCCATTGGACGTCCAGGCCTTCTCTTCCCATCCGCTGTCCATCTGAGAGCTGTCCTAGCCAACGCCCCCACTGACATACGACATACATGTCCAAACCACCTATATCTTCGTCTCTTAATGCTGGTCTCCAAGGATGCACAGTCTGTTCTTTTCAAAAGCTCCTCATTTGTTATGGTATTTAGCCAGACAATTTGCAGGATTCTTCTTAAACAATTATTCTGAAAGGCGCATAACTGGCACACGTACAATCGCTCTTAGGCTCAGATCACATACAAATCATAAAGAGAGGTTCAACACTTGGTCGATATAGAGCGATCGAAGAAGAAGAAGGTGCCTAACTGGCACACCGTACAATTGCTCTTAGGCTCAGAATACATACAAATCACAATGAGTGGTTCAACACATGGTCGATATGGAGCATTCGAAGAAGAAGATTTAGTATGAATCATTCTGGTTTCTTTCCAACCACAGAGCCTCCATATTGTTGATTAGTACATTTATACGTAGATGTTACCTTCTGGTAAGATTTTACAGGAAGAAAACCTCACTTTGCAGCGCCACATCGACTGAGTTATAATGTAGCATGGCATCAGATCTAAGTGGTAGAGCTAGCTCATGCCACATTAACGCGCTACGACTTTCGATGTATTATATAACTGTCGCTAAGGAGTACAGTATGTCGTGGGTTCGAATCCGGTGCAATGAAGTGAAAGAACGTAAGAATAAAAGATGGATAAAAAGAAAGATTTCTGATTATGTCTGACAACTGTTTAGTAATATTCAACCAACTCAATGTAATATTCTTCTTCTCACCTTTAACTCCCAACGGAGCACAGGTCTTCAACAAACTTCTATCCAGATTTTCCTCTCTCCTGCCATTCCTTTCAATTCTTTCCATGTTTTACTTATCCTTTTCATATTAGTCTCCAGCTCTCTTCTCCAGGTTTGTCTAGGCTTTCCTAATCCTCTTTCCCTGCGGGTTCCAAAACAGTGCTTCTCTTGTAATGCTTCCGGTTGGTCTTCTCAATGTGTGTCCTATTCATCGCCATCGTCTCTTCCTTAGCTTTTTCCACTGGTATCTGCCTAGTTCTTTCTCTGAGTTCCTCGTTTGTAATTTTATCCTACCATCTCGTTTTCTGTCTTACTAAACATCCATTTATGAAAGTCTATAGTTTTCTGGTGGTTTCTTTTTTTGTCCCACATGTTTCGAGCCATAGAACAGCACTGACTTTAATTTGATTGAAAGATTCTCAGCTTTGTGTTTGTTTTGATCTCTTTGACTTTCATATTTACTCAATGCAATAATAAATTAAATACTTTGTCGTTATACCCTTTGTACCCCACTATACATGTCCTGATAGAACTAAATGTTAAAGAGAATTGACGGATAAACAACATACTATACAGAAAAATTACATACTTTGGTCACATCAAGCGTCACGATGCCTGGAAAGAACAATACTAGAGGGCAGGGTCCCAGGACGCAGAGGCAGACCAAGAAGAAGATGGCTACAAGATATTAAAGAAACCATGAACATGACCATCGACGAAGTGGGTGAACTGGCAAGAGACAGAGTGAATTTCAGATGTGCTGCAAAGAGAGCAACGTCCTATAAAGGATACGCAGAAACCTTTGGATGATGATGATGATGATGACCCCACTATATATTTTTATCCACTCCCTCTCTCTCTCTATATATATATATATATATATATATATATATGTTTCCACTACACTCCACTCATCCACCACCTGTCTGTCAGCATCGTCTCTATTCTTTACAGGTGGAAGATATAATTACATACACAACCAACTCCCAGTCGATTTTAAATCATTTTCCCAGTCTACATGTCTTCGTTAAGTTAATTTCCTTTTTTTCAAATTCTCTCAAACCTTCACCGGTGCTACGGAGTTTGTGCACTGCAGCAATGATGATGTTCCTATCAATCAATCAATCAAACAGATATTTAATACATACAGCACAGACAATCGAACACATCCTGCAACATTGTCACCTGATGAATCAACTGGTTAATAGAACACTGGCCAACAGAGACAAGTATCCATGAAGAGCCGTTTGGAATCCTTGATGACCTAACCGTGATCTCCGATAACAAACGGTCATCGGGCTCAGGTAAAAATTCTAGTAAATAAGACAACTGTCAATTGACTTCGCATTCCAGTATTGTTGTACCACGACGAATCCATTTTAAGAGTTTAGCCTCTAGAAATTTTTAGTTTTAGTCAAAAACATTGATGTTTCAAAGTGTTTAGTTCTATAAAGTATAACATTCGTACTATCGATTACACATAAAATCATGTTGTTTTGTTTGCGTATTAGTATTACAACATTAATAAGAAACATTCAATTCTATACCTTTTTTCTTTCAAATTCCAAGTTGAAAATTTAGTTTTCTCAAAATCATTTTTTCCCATTTTATTGTGTCGGAAATCTCTTGATTTTTAACTAGTACTAAATCTAGATACACGAAATTTGAGGTTAATATCCTATATATAATTTTCTAGCTACTGGTGCATTTCAAATTACATATTTTCGAATATTTAATTTAATAATTAATTTTTAATGCGAAATGATGACACATTTTGTGTGGCTTTTTGCCAAGAATAAATTTAAAAATAAAAATAAAACATATTTCTTGAGATTTTAAAGAAAATAAACGGATCTGTAACTGTAAATATGCTTACAGTTTATGAATTATCCCTTTATTTCTCAATATATTTGTTTGTTTTGTCAATTTTAGGATTCTAATAATATGTATTTTTTTTTAATGGCCGCATTTGCCAGGGCAACCATGTTTTTTGTTTTGTTTTATGCATTAAAATAGATCTACATTTATAGCTTAACATGTCCATTATAAAATAGTTTCTCTAACTTAATTAATAAAGAAAATTATTTTTTTCGGAAGCAAACCCCTTAAAAACAACACAAAATGCTAAATCAAGGTTATATTATGTTACACGTTAAGTTCTACAATAAGGAATATTAGTATTATTCATATTTTTTTATCAATAAATAACCATGGACTCACAGAATTGAATAAATTTGCAAAAAAATCTTACAGTATTCTATTAAACAAATATACAAATCAGCCACCATTGAACAGAAATTTTGTATTTCCCGTCTGAGCTAGTCGGCCTTATAGTGCAGCTAACAAACACAGCAACTTACATCAAGAGAACTGCACTCATTGTATAGACATTGAACAACACAGCTAACAAACACAGCAGCTTACATCAAGAGAACTGCACTCATTGTATAGACATTGAAAAAAGCTAACGAGAAGAATAAGTTCAATACATTCAACAACATAATTGTATCAAAATCATCATCATCATCTTATTATTGACAATAGAAACATTTCAATATTAATATTTTCTCTTCAGCGTTCCATATCGACCACTGTTAACTCTGTTGTTGTATGTGATCCGATCTAAGAGCGATTGACATTGACATTATACGCCTAACATTCGATTTCTGCGACGCTTTTCATTTACTAGGGTAGCGTCCCTAGGTCCAACATCAGTCACCTTTTGCGACATGCCTTGTAGGTTGCAGTGGTGCTATTCTTTGCTTCCCTTGCGGGCCTCTGCTCCACACAGGCGTCAGTATTAATAATAAATTAAATTCACTTGATCAGGATTCGGTGTAGTCCAGTTACAGCGGATTTTGTTGAGCTTGCTCACCAGTGGGATGTGGTTCAAATCTAAGCACAAATGATTTTCGAGAATTGTCGACTGAACTTTTTTTTAAAAGTACTATCAATCCACGACGTCCATTGAGAAGGTAATTAATTGAGCAAGATTGAGTACTAATTAACCTAACAATATCAAGTATTAAAATGTTTCTAACTATATTAATATCGACTTTGTCCAGTACATATTAAGTTTGTTCTCTGTAAATAGTTGTCAGACACACCAGATTCCAACAGTTTATTTTAATCGTTCATCGGTCATTTAGACTGCGCGCTGTAAAACTACACCAGTGACTAGACAAAGTGCTGGGAAACTCTGCCAGTATCTAGGCAAGATGGCCGTGAAACTCTGCCAGTATCTAGGCAATAATGCAGTGAAACTCTAGAAGTATCTAGGCAACATGCAGGGAAGCTCTGCAAGTATCTAGGCAACATGGCAGTAAAACTCTGCAAGTATCTAGGCAACATGGCATTGAAACTTTGCAAGTATCTAGGCAACATGGCATTGAAACTCTGCAAGTATCTAGGCAACATGGCATTGAAACTTTGCAAGTATCTAGGCAACATGGCATTGAAACTTTGCAAGTATCTAGGCAACATGGCAGTGAAACTCTACCAGTATTTAAGCAACACGGAACGAAACTTGACCAGTATTTAGGCACCATGTAGTAAAACTCTACTAGTATCTAGGCAACATGCAGGAGAAATTAATTTATTAAGTCCCAAGAAACTTAAAATTTCTAAAATTAGCGTTTAAGAATTGAGGACAAATGTGTTCGGCCCATTTAACTAGTTAAGTATCGAATGGAAACCCCTACTCTATATTGAATTTGTAGGTTAGGCGAAGGCATTCGACAGCATCAATAAGGGAAACACTTAGGATATTGATGAAACACTATGGTATCCCACAGAGAAATATTAACTTAATCACAAAATATATATGGGTATGAAATGTAAAGTTCTTCATAAGGAAGTACTGACAATTTTGAAACATGAACAGTAGTAGGACAGTTTTGAACCTTTGATGCTGTTGATGCAAGATTATTCGCTCTCTCATTGCCACAAACACACAGTATGCACAAGACGTAAACCCTAAAAACTTCCTAACATTGGCTGATTGATTGATAGATCGATTGATTGACTGATTGATTGATCGTCATCGATCGAGTTGATAGGGGATTAGATTTGGATTGAGTTGATTGATTGATTGATCGCTCGATTGATTATTGATTGATTGATTGATTGATTGTACCGTCATCTTATCACTTCGGTGAGTAACCATCTGTGCTCCGATCTTTTTCTTACAAAGGAAGATCTCATCTGCAATACACGAACTCCGTAGCACCGGCGACAGCCCCGATGTAATTTTGAAGAAATTTTATTTTTAATCTTTTCTTATGAATTTTACCAAGGCAGCAGCTTTCCAGCCTGCTGTTCTCGATTGTGAAATGCCAAGAGTTCTCAAAATGAACACGGGAACTACTTTTTATCGTCCTCCACCGATAGGACTAAGAACTTGATCTCACCGCTGTCTTCCACGATACTGAGCAATTAGAAGTCAGAAATGAACGTAAGATAATAAACAACACATTATTTGACAATAAAATTAAACAAGAAACATATACAACAAATACAACATCAGAACCAAGATTAACATATACCGCAAGTGATCTTCCCTTACACTGAGACCAGGGATCTATGGGAAAGATATACCGATGTCTCCCCGAGAGAATGAACAGATTACCTTTGGAACAAGAAGTGAGCAACCAACCTCTACGCCACAAAGACCTCGACTACATAACCAAGAAATAAAATATTATTAGATATTGTGCTTCAGTAGAACACTGTAAAAAGTAAAAGTAAAGGAACCCTTTCATACCTTGTGGTGTCGGGAGTCTCGGTGGCTAAGTGGTTAAGCCCTCTGCCTTGTGAGTCGAAGGTCGTGGGTTCGAGTCCGGACCGCGCCGTTCTGTTCACGAGTGCAGTTTTTCCAAAGACCCGTAGGATTGTTGCTGGAGCTACGGAGTTCGTGCTTTGTGCAATACTCTCGGTAGGTAGCGTGCCATTTCTGCGGAGAGGGACTGAGCCGTATGGGGTAAAACCCGGTGCAATGAAGTCAATCCTTCGGCTTTTAAACCGTTTTAAACCTTGTGGTGTACAGTGTACAGTACAGTGTTAGACCTGTATTATTCATTGACCGTCGACACACGATGGGTGATGTGGTCAGCATCATGTGACCTTCTTTACTTTCCCAGAGTGTGTATGGTACCCAGTTGAGGCTGGGTCGACTTGAGAGCCGTCACGGTCGGGAAAAATTCCACGCCCACTGCGGGACTTGAACCCGGACCACCACCCTTGAGCGAGTTCATTAACAACTACGCTACCTCGACTTTCAAAAAACGAATCAATCCCTGCTTTTTAACGCTGTTTGTGATTTTTCTAGGCATTATTACGTTTAGTAGTTTGCCATTACTTTCTGAACGGGTGGTGCCATCGTCCTTTTGTTAAAATCCACGCGAAACAATTTGCAACCAAATTGTCCGCAGCGTGATTCGAACTCAGAACGTCGGGGTTAATAGACCGAGTCACTATCCCCTAAGCCACAGACGGCACAGAACACTGCACAAACTGTATAAATTATATATTTCAGAACAGGGTTAGGATTCCCTGTTCAACTCCAAAGAAAATTACAATAGAAAAAATAATATTAACATTTGAGTTTGTTCACACTAGACAACAACACAGCCAAAGTTCTTTTAGCCCACATCTGAATGTCCGCTAATCTCTTGACCGCTGTCCGCATGTCTTGATTCTCACCTAACTCTAGAATAGACTTAATAAAGCTGCAGTATCCACTCAGATCGTTAGCCACTCTGAGAGCTCTTCTCTTATCTCCAGATTCTGGTGTGTCTTGTAACAGTACAAATGTAAACTCTGCAACGTGATGTAGTGCCAGTTTAATTTCCGAACAAGAGCGTAGGAATTTGTTCACGTGAGGTCCTATAGAATAATCAAACAGTTTGGTATTGTCTGATGTATCAATCTCTGGGCTACAGATGGCTAGAATCTGCGAAAAGAAAAGAACAGAAATAGTTCATTTACAAAATATTATTATGTTGGAGAATTGTTGGTAAAATTACCATAGCTCTTGCTACAGCTCAAGGGTCGCCTTAATTATTATTATATACTAACAATTGAAATCGGGGCATATCCTTTACAGGACGTCGTCACCAAGCACAGTAAATGAGGCGTTTAACCTAGAAGATCACAGCCCAAGAGTACCAGATTCAAACTCTGCGGCGGGAATTTTGGAAGGAAATTTGTTCCCGTGGATTTTTACTAACGGTAAAAGTAGACCTCACCGTTCATTAAAGCAATAGCAAACTACTGAACAGTAGTTTGTTTTTTTTCCTCTCTACTCCTCGCGGAGCATAAGGTCTCAATAGTTGTCCTTCCCTTTTCCCGGTCTCTGGTGTTTGTTTTCAGTAAGGTTTCCCATGATAGTCCAGCATCCTTCAGTTCCTCAAGAAGACTCAGTCTCCAGGTCTGTTTAGTTAGGACATCAGCTTTCCTGTTTCCATTGTGGATGGCATTCAAATACTTGTCTATTGACACTAAACTGTGACTTCCGCAGTGTACACACTAACAGCCGTCATTTTCTCTTCCTGGTCTGGACCTTCACGCGCTCCTGATGCTAACGATAATCATTTCTAAGTGCGGTTACATTCCGAAATATCCCACCTTCTTCCATTTTTTCTATTGGGTAACTTTCTAACCTTTTTGTTTACACTTGAGTTCAAATGTTGGTAGATGTACAAGTTACATGACGCTTTTGATTGAATTACTTTGAATAGATCAAGGTATAATAATAATAATAATAATAATAATAATAATAAAGCCCATAACCCGTTAAGGTCGTAGAGGTGTCACTGTGGAGACATCAGCACAAAACGCACGCCATGAATCTCTGTCTTCAACTCTTCGAACGAGTGTGAAGCTCTGTCCTGACCAGCTCTTGATGTTGATCAGGGATGTACAACAGTTTCAATGATGTAGCGAACATAAAATGTGTATACATTAACTTTGTAGGCAGCCCCTAATGTTTAACATTATCTAACATTTCTCTAAGAAAGATGCTAAACTCTGTGCACAAGCAAATATATAAAATTATCTTACCTCTCCCTTTACAAGAAGATCTTTCTGGGAAACATGAACAATTGTTTTCACCATCTCCTTGATGTGTCTTCGATGTTTCAAGTCGTCAGCTTCTTGTCTTTGCTGCAAAGCTTTCTGGAATAGTGTTGTCTTATTTCGTGATACAGAAGGTTTAATTTTGCTTTTGCCGTCTGTTTGATGAAAGTAGGTCGTCGAGTCAACTATATGCCTGACTCTTATCTTGCGTGTGTGTTTCAAGACAAACGAATGGATGGGTCTGCAGATAAAGTGTTTGTAAGAATCTTTTAAACACACCCAACAAAATGTGTAACCACATTTACAAACCATGTGGGAGCAACCTCCATCCTTCTGAATAAATTTTGAACAACTGGGGCAAATACGACCTTTAAGTTCTAGGAACTCTACTTTTTCTTCAGTAGAAGGTAGTGAGGAATTACAGGAAGGATCTTCAGAAGCAAGATTGTCTGTGTTATTCTTCTTATGTTTCAATGTTTGCAGTGTCTCTATGTACATCTCAGCTTGTTCACAAGTCGCAGGCCAATGTGGCAGAGATAAACATGAGAAACAAAATTCATGTCCACAAGCACATGTCACATCAAGAGACAGCTCACTGGATGATTTGACACTTTCTAATCTAATCATTCGGCCACAGTCTTGACTAGGACACCACTTTGAATTTGTACTAGATTCAGATTTTTCCTCGCTCATCCGTTGAAAAAGCTGACTAACTTCCACGGCGGAAAGCAATGATAGAAGCGTTACTGGACCAACAATTTCATCACAGCCATACCCTGGACATGTCATCTTCACAGAAGCATTCATCAACTTGGCTCGAAAATGTGATCTCCAACAATCGTCACAGAAAATATGGCTGCACTTTGAAAGTTTTGTTCCAGATACAGACTCGCTTTGAGTTGGGTTGATATTTTCATAACAAATATCACAAAATATTTCATAGTCCAAGTTTTTTACAATACTGCTAAGACTCATAGAAAAGTCAACACATTCCTGCATAACTTCTGTGTGTGCCACCCGTCGTATTTCATCGCTCGTACGAAATGTCTCAACGTAAACTGGAAAGATATCATTAACAAAGTTTAATTTTGGTTTTGCTGTTCTTTCAATAAATTTGCTGTAACTAAAATCAAGCAGATCTTCTTGTTTCATATCTAACAAAGTTGAAGCAACACGATTCATAATCTCTTCAAATGTGGTTTCTTCAAATGGAATATTCTTGCTGATAGTAAGAGTTTCTCTACAGATGTTAGAGTTAAAGATAACTTTATATGTGTCCACATCTTCGTCATAAACTCCATCAAAGATAAAAACTAAGTATGAAGTGTACATAGCATTCTGTTCAACATTTCGATATGTACACAAGATATTCTGAACATCCTCTGTTATATTGATAACAAAACGTCTTGGTTCACTGTTAGCTTCAGCATAGGCATGTCCAAACTTGGCTTTGAGAAGCTCTTGTGTTGTCTCTGATGATTTTAGTATGACCCGAGCAGAATGAAGAGTCACATAGTTTGTTTCTTTGCTAGTTGATGCGTTTTCTATACTTCGTGGATTTATTTCACTAGTGTAAACAATATGTGATCTGTCACTGTCACTAAATAGATCATTTTGATCATCAGAATATTTGCTGGAATTATTTCTTCGTTTACGTGATTTAGCTTTTTGACACAAAGATCTTGCTTTCTCTGCTTGAGTTATCAGACTTGACAGCAAGGTTTCCTGAACTTGCCTGGTGCCATCGTCACAGTCACACACATCATCTTTATCTTCATCTTCATTAAATGCAACATTGTTGTGATTGTTGTCATCTACTTCTTGGTTGTTGTTTACATTATTTTTGTAACAGGCACAGATTCATTGTCATATGTCTTATCACCATCATCATCATCATCCCAAAATGTAGCCGTGTCTGTATCTAAGTCTGCTTTATATGTTTCTAAATCCTTTAAAGTAAATCTTTTTCTATGTCTTCTTTTTCCTTTTGATGATTTTGTATTCGGTTTTATTTCAATCTTTCCTCTGTCGTCAAATTCCATGTGAGCATTAGTATACTTCGGGTTGTAGGCTAGAGAGCAGCTCTGTGGACACGGATAGAATACCTCTATGCGATACTCAGGTTTTAAACTTAGCAAAGATTCTCTTTCACTTTCTTCTTTCTTTGTTCTTTCTACCGTAAAAACTTCTATCGTTTTCCCATTGTTATTTTTTAAACTTCTTAAAGCTTGCATCACTTGTTTCGTTTCTTCAACCTTCTGTCGTTTTATTTCTCTGTTTGACTTGGTGTCAATATTATCCAATTTAAAACTGAAATATCTCTTCTGTTTTGGAGTTACATGACGCAAGCGTCCTTGGTTACAAACAAAACTGATACAGTTTGCTCTTCTTTTCAAATTATGACGTTCTAGAAGTGACACCATTGTTTTCCCATCATCGCAATTTCCGGTTTTGATCATGTGACTAACTGTAGCAGGGAGACACCATCTTTTCTTTTTATTCAAAGACAGCATGACGTCTGTTGACCCCAGGGTGGAACTGATCAAATCATCTTTTGTTGTAGATTTCAGAAATTTCGAAATTTCTTTTGGGCTGAGGTTAGATCTACCGACGATGTATGCTTGACGGGAATACCTAATGAGATAATTGAAATAATAGTATATGACAATTAGATAGAAACAAAATAATAAAATGATATACAAGTAGATGGAACTCACAGAAAAAACAAACCGTCGTTGCCAAGCAAAAAATAAAAATACAATACCACAGCTGCATTTTTTAGTTGTGTCATTGTGTTTTGTCTTACTTATATCTTATATGTTCTTATTTTTTTCTCTAATACTGTTTTGCTTCTCAGCGTCAGGATAATAAAAGATTTCTAGTACGGGCTTTTATGTGCGCTTCATAAACAGTTTTTTCGTCGACTCTGAGGTCCACTGAGAAATCTTGTATGTTATGCTCAGGAATGCTAGTTTTGAATAAAAATACATTACTTTTAATTTTCACACTACTATGAACAAAGCGAAATTATCTCTTTCTCTCTCTCTCTCTCTCTCTCTCTCTGACCTGTGACGACTTTAGAGCTTAGGGCAGCAACACATTTACGCTTTCTTCTCTGTTCTTGGTCGTCTTCTGTATTTTGTTCCAGCTGTGATCCACTTCTTTCATGTCCTGTTCTACTACTCTCCTCTATGTCTTTTTGGATCTTCCAAGTTTTCGTTTACCCTCTAGTGTCCATCACAGTGCAGCTTTTGTAAGAAAGTTAGTCTGCATGCGTATCACATATCCAATCTATCTCCAGCATATTTTTGTTTCTTTTTTAAATTATTTATAACGCTCTTTCATTTCTAATAAGATGGTTAGAGATGTAGTAATTTCTAATAAGATGGTTAGAGATGTAGTAATTTCTAATAAGATGGTTAGAGTTGTAGTAATTTCTAATAAGATGATTAGAGTTGTAGTAATTTCTAATAAGATGGTTAGAGTTGTAGTAATTTCTAATAAGATGGTTAGAGTTGTAGTAATTTCTAATAAGATGGTTAGAGTTGTAGTAATTTCTAATAAGATGGTAGGAGATGTAGTAATTTCTAATAAGATGGTTAGAGTTGTAGTAATTTCTAATAAGATGATTAGAGTTGTAGTAATTTCTAATAAGATGGTTAGAGTTGTAGTAATTTCTATTAAGATGGTTAGATTTGTAGTAATTTCTAATAAGATGGTTAGAGTTGTAGTAATTTCTAATAAGATGGTTAGAGTTGTAGTAATTTCTAATAAGATGGTTAGAGTTGTAGTAATTTCTAATAAGATGGTTAGAGTTGTAGTAATTTCTAATAAGATGGCTAGAGTTGTAGTAATTTCTAATAAGATGGTTAGAGTTGTAGTAATTTCTAATAAGATGGTTAGAGTTGTAGTAATTTCTAATAAGATAGAAAAAGACAAAAAAAGACATAGGATTAACTTCGCTGCACTGGGTTTTACCCCACATGGCTCGGTCCCTACCCGCCGAAATGGCACGCCACCTGCCCAGAGTATTGCACGAAGCACGAACTCCGTAGCTCCAGCAACAATCCTAGGGTCTCTGGAAAAACTGCACTCGTGAACAGAACGGTGCGGTCCGGATTCGAACCTATGACCTTCGACTCACAAGGCAAAGGACTTAACCATTTAGCCATTTTTTTCTAATAAGATGGTAGGAATTGTAGTGATTTCTAATAATAAACAAAATTTAAAAGGGGGAAAAAGAAAGGAGAGAACAAGCAAGGTAAATGATATACATCGTAACTTAATGGGATGAAAGAAAGTCAATAACATAACTGAAACAGAGCATAGGGGACAGACAGCAAGCACATTTAGAGAGAGTCGACGATTGTAAACATCAACTGGCTTGGTACTTGAGACAAAAATTTGGATAGATTCGTGACGTAAAAGTGCATATTTAAATGCATCTTTTGATTATATACTGGGAAAACATTGTAAAACTATAATGAAATCAGAAGAAATGAAACAAATTATGTCTTATTGATAGTTAGTTAGTCTTTCCTCTTGGGCCTGTGGGCGGCGCATAGGGCAGAGGTCATAGCTCTCCATGTTTCGCGGTTCGTTGCTATCTATTTTAGGTCTTTAATGTTTGCTAGGCCCATCGTTGAGCCTTCTCTGGTGATGGTTCTACGCAGAGTCTCTCTTGGTCTTCCTCGTTTTCTTTTCCCTCTGGTGTCCATATGAGGGATTGGTAAAAGAGTCTTCTCTCATCCATTCTAAGTGTGTGGCCGATGTAGTTCCAGCGGCGCTTTCTTATAAAATTTGATACATTTTCTTGCTTGGTCTCTTGTCTTATTTGTGTATTGGGTCTGAAATCTGACCATTTGAGGTTCAGTATTCTTCTAAGACATTTATTCTCAAAGTTATCTAATTTTCTTTCTAGAGCTTTTGTTGCTTTCCAACTCTCGCATCCATAAGTTAATACTGGAATCACACAAGACTTATTGATAGTTTGTTGTATAATTGATAAACCTATCTGTGTCTTGTTCTATTATAAGATTATAAAACTATAATCCACAAACAAGACACGATACAAACAGTCTAATAAACAAATTAATAAACAAGACCTGTTTAGAAATAAAAACATCAGGAAAAAAGTATGTACAACATCAGTACTGAACTCCATCAAGAAACAACAAATTAAATGTTTCGGCCAAATAAACAGATTGCCAACAGACAGTGCGCCTCAAAAGTGATGTTACTCCGATACAGTGTATACAAAGCAAAAGGCCATCCACGGAAAGTGTAGACCACAGAGAAAAGAGAGGCAACGAAAGACACAGTCTATGAAGCGCACACAAAAGCCAGCTCTATAAATATCTTCTTATCATGACGCTGTGATACAAAACAGGATTAGAGGAAGAAGCAAAGGAATAAACAAATGGTCATATTGATGACAGGTTTGACTGAATTCATTATTTTCATTGTCACTAACAAACCTCCATGTTTATCCTTAAAGTTAAAGCAGTCAACTGCAGATTACTGTGACGTCTATATTTTATTTGATAATTAACATTACAGATAAATAATTACCTTCTATTTATATAAGAATGAAGACCTCGGAGAGTGTTTCCTGAACGGACACCGCCCTTTGACACTTTGTACACCATTGTTGTTGTTGTTGTTAAGCTTCTGTTTCAAAACACGGTTTCCTAGACTTGTTAAATCTCATGATTCGTACAGTTAAATAGACCACAATTGAACCACTTTCGAATAGTGGTGCAATACGTAAATAAGAATACCGTAAGGATCTAAATATAGTAACGGGTTTCCTGACTGAATTAATTACAATCGTGCTATTGGCTAGTGATCTATAAGTCGTGCGTCTATCCTAATAATAGATGACATCTCTGAAGCTTCTGATCAATATCTCATATCTCATAAAGATAATACAGAATTAAAACTATAAACAAAATGGGAGATATCAAAACAGCGAGCTAAAGTAAGGTTACAAAGTACAAAAACAAGCGTCAGCAAATATCGTTTTCAAGCAAAGTATACAAAACACATTTAATGAATGTAACTATTGTGCTGGAGTTGTGTTACATATAGGACTGTAGTTCTCTTTATTCTTCTTGTGTTGTATATCCTTTGTTTGAAAACTGACTTTTGATCGATATGATCGATTTCTGTTTGCTTTATATTTATTTTCTATTTTAACATTTCTATCTGTCCCATCCTCTTTGTCTACGTTGCTGCCCAAATATGTGTATGATTCTACCTCTTGAAGTGGGATTTCACTCAAGGAGATCAAGTTGTCGTTTGCTTGGTTAATTCTCAATATCTTTGTCTTTCCCTTATGAATGTTCAGCCCTAGTTGCTGGGACCTTTGATTCAATGTGTTAAGCTTATCCTGCATCTGATTTCGTGTATGTGACAGAAGGGCTATATCATCAGCGAAGTCCAGATCATCTAATTCCATTTCTGGTGTTAGTTACTGTGGTCTTCATTGTCAGTAAGAACAACAAAGGTGATAGAAGACATCCCTGACGCACTCCTGTTTCTATTCCAAAAGTGTCTGTAAGTTTACCTTCATGAAGACCTCTACATTTCATATATGTATATGTTGCTTTTATTAGGTTAATAATTTTCTGTGGGATTCCATAATGCCTCATCAATTTCCAAAAGGTTTCCCTATCAATACTGTCAAAAGCCTGCTCATAATCCACAAATCCGATATAAAGTGGGGATTTCCATTCAATACTTTGCTCTACTATTATGCATTATGTGTAATCTGGTCAGCACAGGATCTATTTGGTCGGAAGCCTGCCTGTTCACTGTTCATCTCTTAGCTTTGTATCGATGGCATCTCTTAGTCTCTCAGGATGACTCTGCTTAGTATTTTCCCAGGTACTGACAACAGCATTATTCCTCTATAGTTTTCACACTTCTGAAGGTCCCCTTTCTTTGGTAACTTCACCAGGTATCCTTCTCTACAGTTTGCTGGTATTTCTTCAGTCTCCCAGATTCTGCTAAATAATTTATACAGTATTTCTGTGGATGTGTTTGTGTTGGCTTTAACTGCCTCCGCTGGAATACCATCTGGACCGGCCGCTTTCCCATCTTTTAAAAGTTTAATGGCTTTACTAATCTCCTCCTTGGATCGTTTCTCACAGTTAATGTCCAAGTAAATTTCTGCCGGTTGGATATCTGGGTGGGGTTTGTAGGTGCTGGTCTGTTCAGGAGTTCCTTGAAGTATTCCATCCATCTTTCCATTTGGTCTCTAACATTAGTGATAGTTTCCCCCCTACTATTTTTGATCAACCCATTTGATGGACTGTATTTTCCTGCTAGCTTTCTAGTGATGTTGTAAAGATCCCTAAGGTTTCCTTTTCCTGCAGCTACCTCTGCTTTTCTTGCTAGATCTTCTATGTATTGTCTTTTATCTAACTTTATTTGTTTCTTCACTTTCTTGCTAGCTTCTGTGTACTTTTCCTGGGCTATGGCTTTGGCAGTTCTAGTGTTGCTATTATTTAAATCTGCTTTCTCTTTTCCTTTCTTCTATTTCTTTGAGAGTTTCTGGAGTTATCCATGCCTTATGATTCCGCTCGTTCTTTCCTAATATCTCTGTGCATGTTTCATTCCAAATATTTGTGGCTTGTTGCCAGCATTCTTCCACACTCACCTCATCTTCTAATTGCCACAAAACCTCATACTTATTAGAGACTGTGACCATGAACTGTTCCTTTGTTTCTTGACTTCTGAGGTATCCTACATTATATTGGTGTCTATGTTCATGGGATGTTATGTATCGCTTAAGCTTCAGTTTAATTTTATTTATCAGCAAATGGTGATCCGAATCTACATCTGCCTCCCTTAAAACCCTTACACCTGGTAGAGATGACCTGAATTTCTTGTTTATGCATATGTGGTCAATTTGATTTTCTGTTCTGTGGTCTGGTGATACCCAGGCTGCTTTATGTATTATTTTATGTGGAAAGACACTTCCACCTATGACGTATTGATTCGCTGCAGAGAAATTAGTGAATAGTTCTCCATTTTCGTTCATTATCCTAGTCCGTGTTTCCCCATGATCTCCTCGTAGCCTTTGTTGTCCGAACCTATTTTGGCATTGAAGTCACACATCAGAATTTTGATTCCAGGTGCCAATTCTGGAGCTTTTCCTAGGTGAAAGGAAGATAATCTGCAGTGTAGACTCCTTGCGGCTTTCTCTGCATCGCTTCATACCTCTTCTAGAAGAGCTTCCTTTAATCTTGGTTGGCACAGTTTTATTTTATTTTTATGTGACTTGTTCATGGTTGGTTGAATTTGTGGCTAAAATTTTCTACTGGATAGGGTTGCCAGCCCTACGCCAAACCCCACCTTAGTCGCCTCTTAAGACATGCCTTGTAGGTCGCAGTGCTGCTACTCTTTGCTCCCCTTGCGAGCCCCGGCAACACACGGGCGAATAAGATGGTATGAGATGTAGTAATTTCTAATAAGATGATATGAGATGTAGAAATTTCTAATAAGATGGTATGAGATGTAGTAATTTCTAATAAGATGGTATGAGATGTAGTAATTTCTAATAAGATGGTATGAGATGTAGAAATTTCTAATAAGATGGTATGAGATGTAGAAATTTCTAATAAGATGGTATGAGATGTAGTAATTTCTAATAAGATGGTATGAGATGTAGTAATTTCTAATAAGATGGTATGAGATGTAGTAATTTCTAATAAGATGGTTAGAGATGTAGAAATTTCTAATAAGATGGTATGAGATGTAGTAATTTCTAATAAGATGGTTAGAGATGTAGTAATTTCTAATAAGATGGTATGAGATGTAGTAATTTCTAATAAGATGGTTAGAGATGTAGTAATTTCTAATAAGATGGTATGAGATGTAGTAATTTCTAATAAGATGGTATGAGGTGTAGTAATTTCTAATAAGATGGTATGAGGTGTAGTAATTTCTAATAAGATGGTATGAGATGTAGTAATTTCTAATAAGATGGTATGAGATGTAGTAATTTCTAATAAGATGGTATGAGATGTAGTAATTTCTAATAAGATGGTATGAGATGTAGTAATTTCTAATAAGATGGTAGGAGATGTAGTAATTTCTAATAAGATGGTATGTGATGTAGTAATTTCTAATAAGATGGTATGAGATGTAGCAATTTCTAATAAGATGGTATGAGATGTAGTAATTTCTAATAAGATGGTATGAGATGTAGTAATTTCTAATAAGATGGTAGGAGATGTAGTAATTTCTAATAAGATGGTATGAGATGTAGTAATTTCTAATAAGATGGTATGAGATGTAGTAATTTCTAATAAGATGGTATGAGATGTAGTAATTTCTAATAAGATGGTATGAGATGTAGTAATTTATAATAAGATGGTATGAGATGTAGTAATTTATAATAAGATGGTTAGAGATGTAGAAATTCATAATAAGATGGTATGAGATGTAGTAATTTCTAATAAGATGGTTAGAGATGTAGAAATTTCTAATAAGATGGTATGAGATGTAGTAATTTCTAATAAGATGGTTAGAGATGTAGTAATTTCTAATAAGATGGTATGAGATGTAGTAATTTCTAATAAGATGGTATGAGATGTAGTAATTTCAAATAAGATGGTATAAGATGTAGTAATTTCTAATAAGATGGTATGAGATGTAGAAATTTCTAATAAGATGGTATGAGATGTAGAAATTTCTAATAAGATGGTATGAGATGTAGTAATTTCTAATAAGATGGTTAGAGATGTAGTAATTTCTAATAAGATGGTTAGAGATGTAGTAATTTCTAATAAGATGGTTAGAGATGTAGTAATTTCTAATAAGATGGTATGAGATGTAGTAATTTCTAATAAGATGGTAGGAGATGTAGTAATTTCTAATAAGATGGTAGGAGATGTAGTAATTTCTAATAAGATGGTAGGAGATGTAGTAATTTCTAATACGATGGTATGAGATGTAGTAATTTCTAATAAGATGGTATGAGATGTAGTAATTTCTAATAAGATGGTATGAGATGTAGTAATTTCTAATAAGATGGTAGGAGATGTAGTAATTTCTAATAAGATGGTAGGAGATGTAGTAATTTCTAATAAGACGGTTAGAGATGTAGTAATTTCTAATAAGATGGTTAGAGATGTAGTAATTTCTAATAAGATGGTATGTGATGTAGTAATTTCTAATAAGATGGTATGAGATGTAGCAATTTCTAATAAGATGGTATGAGATGTAGTAATTTCTAATAAGATGGTATGAGATGTAGTAATTTCTAATAAGATGGTAGGAGATGTAGTAATTTCTAATAAGATGGTATGAGATGTAGTAATTTCTAATAAGATGGTATGAGATGTAGTAATTTCTAATAAGATGGTATGAGATGTAGTAATTTCTAATAAGATGGTATGAGATGTAGTAATTTATAATAAGATGGTATGAGATGTAGTAATTTATAATAAGATGGTTAGAGATGTAGAAATTCATAATAAGATGGTATGAGATGTAGTAATTTCTAATAAGATGGTTAGAGATGTAGAAATTTCTAATAAGATGGTATGAGATGTAGTAATTTCTAATAAGATGGTTAGAGATGTAGTAATTTCTAATAAGATGGTATGAGATGTAGTAATTTCTAATAAGATGGTATGAGATGTAGTAATTTCAAATAAGATGGTATAAGATGTAGTAATTTCTAATAAGATGGTATGAGATGTAGAAATTTCTAATAAGATGGTATGAGATGTAGAAATTTCTAATAAGATGGTATGAGATGTAGTAATTTCTAATAAGATGGTTAGAGATGTAGTAATTTCTAATAAGATGGTTAGAGATGTAGTAATTTCTAATAAGATGGTTAGAGATGTAGTAATTTCTAATAAGATGGTATGAGATGTAGTAATTTCTAATAAGATGGTAGGAGATGTAGTAATTTCTAATAAGATGGTAGGAGATGTAGTAATTTCTAATAAGATGGTAGGAGATGTAGTAATTTCTAATACGATGGTATGAGATGTAGTAATTTCTAATAAGATGGTATGAGATGTAGTAATTTCTAATAAGATGGTATGAGATGTAGTAATTTCTAATAAGATGGTAGGAGATGTAGTAATTTATAATAAGATGGTAGGAGATGTAGTAATTTCTAATAAGACGGTTAGAGATGTAGTAATTTCTAATAAGATGGTTAGAGATGTAGTAATTTCTAATAAGATGGTATGAGATGTAGTAATTTCTAATAAGATGGTTAGAGATGTAGTAATTTCTAATAAGATGGTATGAGATGTAGTAATTTCTAATAAGATGGTTAGAGATGTAGTAATTTCTAATAAGATGGTATGAGATGTAGTAATTTCTAATAAGATGGTTAGAGATGTAGTAATTTCTAATAAGATGGTAGGAGATGTAGTAATTTCTAATAAGACGGTTAGAGATGTAGTAATTTCTAATAAGATGGTTAGAGATGTAGTAATTTCTAATAAGACGGTTAGAGATGTAGTAATTTCTAATAAGATGGTTAGAGATGTAGTAATTTCTAATAAGATGGTATGAGATGTAGTAATTTCTAATAAGATGGTTAGAGATGTAGTAATTTCTAATAAGATGGTATGAGATGTAGTAATTTCTAATAAGATGGTTAGAGATGTAGTAATTTCTAATAAGATGGTATGAGATGTAGAAATTTCTAATAAGATGGTATGAGATGTAGTAATTTCTAATAAGATGGTATGAGATGTAGTAATTTCTAATAAGATGGTATGAGATGTAGTAATTTCTAATAAGATGGTTAGAGATGTAGTAATTTCTAATAAGATGGTTAGAGATGTAGTAATTTCTAATAAGATGGTATGAGATGTAGTAATTTCTAATAAGATGGTTAGAGATGTAGTAATTTCTAATAAGATGGTTAGAGATGTAGTAATTTCTAATAAGATGGTATGAGATGTAGTAATTTCTAATAAGATGGTATGAGATGTAGTAATTTCTAATAAGATGGTATGAGATGTAGTAATTTCTAATAAGATGGTTAGAGATGTAGTAATTTCTAATAAGATGGTATGAGATGTAGTAATTTCTAATAAGATGGTTAGAGATGTAGTAATTTCTAATAAGATGGTATGAGATGTAGTAATTTCTAATAAGATGGTTAGAGATGTAGTAATTTCTAATAAGATGATATGAGATGTAGAAATTTCTAATAAGATGGTATGAGATGTAGTAATTTCTAATAAGATGGTATGAGATGTAGTAATTTCTAATAAGATGGTATGAGATGTAGTAATTTCTAATAAGATGGTTAGAGATGTAGTAATTTCTAATAAGATGGTTAGAGATGTAGTAATTTCTAATAAGATGGTATGAGATGTAGTAATTTCTAATAAGATGGTTAGAGATGTAGTAATTTCTAATAAGATGGTATGAGATGTAGTAATTTCTAATAAGATGGTTAGAGATGTAGTAATTTCTAATAAGATGGTATGAGATGTAGTAATTTATAATAGGATGGTATGAGATGTAGTAATTTCTAATAAGATGGTTAGAGATGTAGTAATTTCTAATAAGATGGTATGAGATGTAGTAATTTCTAATAAGATGGTTAGAGATGTAGTAATTTCTAATAAGATGGTTAGAGATGTAGTAATTTCTAATAAGATGGTTAGAGATGTAGTAATTTCTAATAAGATGGTTAGAGATGTAGTAATTTCTAATAAGATGGTATGAGATGTAGTAATTTCTAATAAGATGGTTAGAGATGTAGTAATTTCTAATAAGAAACAACATTAAACGTAGAAAAAAGAACAGAGAGGACAAGCAATGAAGATGCTATACAGCGTAACTTAATGCTGGGAGAAAAGAAAGTCAATAACATAAATGATACAGAGCACAAGTGACATCAAGCACAATTTCTTCTTCACCCTTCGCCCCTAGGGAAGCATAGGTCTGCAACCAAGGCCTTCCAAGCCCGCCTATCCAAGGCCATCCTTTCCAGATCTCGCCACTCTCTCCCGTCCTCTTGCATTCCATCTCTAACTCCGTCTCCAGGTGTTTCTGGGTCTTCCCTTACTTCTATTGCCCTGGGGTTCCATCGGAGAGCCTGTCTCACGATGCTGTCAGGGGGTTTCTCAGTGTGTGTCCTATCCATCTCCACCTTCTGCTCATTATCTCTTGTTCCACCTGCCGTTGTCCTGCCCTATCCCACAGTTCTCTGTTTGTGGTCCTGTCATACCATCTCAGATGGAGTATCCTGCGTAGACATCTATTGATGAATGTCTGCAACTTTTTGGTAAGCACATTTTGAGAGAGTCAATTATTGTCAACATCAACTGACTATGTTACTTGTGACAAGAGTTTGGATAGATTCATGTTATACAGATATATTGTTAATGCATCTTTTCTTTTAATATACTCGTAAAACATTGTAAAAGTATAAAGAAATCTGAAGAAATGATGCCCTGTTGATAGTTTGTTGGAAAATCAATTACCTCAACGGTGTATTGTTCTACAACAGTGGTGGCTCGTCATTAAGGGCCAGTGGGGCCGGGCCTCACCAAAAATAATTTATAACGTGTATTTATTATTTTATAAATTAAAATATAGCAACCAAAACCATGATTTATCCGGAAAAAATGTCTGGCTCCACCGACAAAAATAATCACGAGCCGCCACTGTTCTACAATAAGACCAAAACAATCAACCTCAAACAAGACACAGCACATACAGTATAATAAAGAGATAGTCATAAAGGTGGAAGGTCTAACTGAATACATTGTTTTTATTGTCATCAAGAAAACTTCAATTGTTGCCTTCAAGATGTCAACTGCAGATTACTGTGACATCTAGACCAGTAGAAAATATGCATACACAAACAAATGTCCGTAATGAATAGAAATTTCGCCCGAGTGGTTACCGAGGCCCAAATTTGGGGTGTAAAGAATAGAACCACTGTTACCTGCCATGCATGTCGTAAGAGTCGACTAAGGAGGTTTGGCTGAAATCGGATGCACATGTCCTAAACATGTAGAAGTCTATGCGTTTAGTGGCCTACCAAACCAATGTGCAACGTATACACGTTCTTGGCAAAGATTAAACATATCACAAAGAGTGATTAAAATTGGTCGTAAAGAACGAACGCAAAGAAGAAGAAGAATAGAAATTTGAAATCATAATCACTTATTTAAAAAATTACTCAGCTTACGTTGACTCCCAACACGAGATGTCCAGAGCTGAGATAAAAGGACAGGCCAAATGTATTGGTAACAGACTATGGATTGTTTTAGCGACATATTTACCAGAAGATTTACCATGACTAAAGACTACATCAGATTTGTAGGCTAATGTCCATCGTGATCCTTGACGTCTCCTCTTTGTCGGGATTCCTCATTCTATAATGGTCTTCCCCAACCCTTCGTGTCTTGTTTACATATTCAAAATACATGTACTTCAATGTTATCTTTCTTATTCGTAACATCATCCAGTTTTCTTTGATTTTGAGTTCCTTCTAGATAATTATATTTATTTGTTTTCTTCTCATGTGGAAATGTGAATAATTACATCTCTTGTGTTAGAGGTTTACCTCTACCTGCTACCTAACTGCAACTGCCACACTCCATCAATGTCTAATCTGAACTATATTCTAGAAGTACATTCATTAAGCTGGATTTTAGCCTTCACAATTTTCTCGTTAGCTGCTGTTGGTTTTAATTCAGTGAATGTTTGAGTCTATTTTGTATGTTTCTTGTTAAACTTACACACATACGTTACTAGAATTATTATAATAATGTATCTGTATCTTCAAGTATGCAACAAACAACACATTTTATCACAATTATTGCCACAATCGTTTTTTTTAATGACCATTACATCATAATATGACATCATTAATATTATATTTGAGATTTTTTTAAAACTATAGTTACCGCCTGTAGTACCACATTTTAGTGCGGTGTAGGACAGGTGGGACGAGATCCTGTGAAATTTAATGGCTGCATGGCTAGTGTAGTCGCCACGAAACCGTTCAGGTTAGGATTTCTCATTTATACCCACATCAGAGAAAAATATGTTGCCTATGCAAAAGTTGGACCTCAGAGATAAAAGAGACGACGAAAGACACTATTTATGAAGCGCACACTTGGGGTCGTCCTAGAAATTTCTTCTTATCCTAACGCTGTGAGGCAAACCAGGATTGGAGAAAGGAAAGCATGACGCTGTGAGGCAAACCAGGATTGGAGAAAGGAAAGCATGACGCTGTGAGGCAAACCAGATTGAGAAAGGAAAGCATGACGCTGAGGCAAACCAGATTGGAGAAAGGAAAGAAAAAGAAAGATCATCTTATGTCTCTTTTTTTCCTGAAGTATGCACGCTGTCATCAAGTATGCACGCTCAGTATGTATGTATGTACATCAAGTATGTATGAAATATGCACGCTGTCATCAAGTATGCACGCTCAGTATGTATGTATGTACATCCAGTATGTATGAAGTATGCACGCTGTCATCAAGTATGCACGCTCAGTATGTATGTATGTACATCCAGTATGTATGAAATATGCACGCTGTCATCAAGTATGCACGCTCAGTATGTATGTATGTACATCCAGTATGTATGAAGTATGCACGCTGTCATCAAGTATGCACGCTCAGTATGTATGTATGTACATCAAGTATGTATGAAATATGCACGCTGTCATCAAGTAGCTCCCCCATTTGTTCTGATTTAATATCAATATAACAGAATATATCGTTTCATGTCAAACTTCTTTCATGTCAGCATAACGCGGTACCTATTTCATATTTACAAGATAACGTATGTAACGTCATTATGTAAAACAAATTGTTACAGTAAATACAACTAGAATAAATTAGCATATGATTTGAAGAATGGTTTTGAATGGGTGAACATTTAATTCTTTTTTTCTTCCTTTCTTTAGTCCTTCTCTGTTTTTTTACCGTTAAGCGTAGCAAGTTTAACTGATGATCGGTTTCCGAGATATTGACGTTCGATCACTTGATATGCTGTGGTATTTTGGGGGCTTTAAGATTTCTGTAACTACACCAATCCATCTTTTTCTTGGTCTGCCTTTCCTCTTGATGATTCCATTTTCAGGTTGGGCGCTCTGGCAACTTATGTATTCGGGTTCATTATGATCAAGTGGCCAAACCATTTGAGTCTCTGTTTTCCAATAAATCTTTGTACTTATGCTTATTACAGCAAACTTTGCGCTAATGTGCAAACTGTAGAAACTATATATTCCAGAACGATGTAGTGTTATTCAATTCCAGGAAAATAAATAGAAAAAAACAACAATATTAACATTTGAGTTTGCTAACACTAGACAATAGTACAGCCAAAGCTCGTTTAGCCCACATCTGAATGTCCGCTAATCTCTTGACCGCTGTCCGCATGTCTTGATTCTCACCTAACTCTAGAATAGACTTAATAAAGCTACAATATCCACTCAGATCGTTAGCTACTCTGAGAGCTCTTCTTTTATCTCCAGATTCTGGTGTGTCTTGTAACAGTACAAATGTAAACTCTGCAACGTGATGTAGTGCCATTTTGATTTCTGGACAAGCGCGTAGGAATTTGGTCACGTGTGGTCCTATAGAATAATTGAACAGTTTGATGTTGTCTGATGTATCAATCTCTGGGCTACATATGGCTAGAATCTGTGTAAACAATAATAGAAATAGTTGAGATATATAAAAATGTTATGTTAGATAACTGAAATAGTATATTTAACATGGATACTGCTACATGTTAAAGGTCATATTCAAATATGTTAATATTTGGGATACTCACACCTGCTGCCTCGCAGGTCGGCTGGGACAGCCAAAGGCTGACGGAGAGTGAACCCAGTAAACGCTGGCTGAAACCGGACACATCACCAAAGGATAAGCACAAGAGCTCTAAATGGCACTGAAGATGTGACGAACCCCTCCCCATGAAAAGGCTGCATGAATCAGGTTTCCACATGAATATGATTTATGGGAAATCTGGTACATCAGTCTAAGGGTGATTGCGAGAGAGAGAGAGAGAGAAGAGAGAGAGAGAGAGAGAGAGAGTGGATACACACACTGTTATGTTTAGTTAGGATCGAATATGTCAGCAACAAAGATAGGGGTATATGAATATCTATGAATCTGTTTTACTGAATGAACTTAACAGACATATGGGGAATAGTACCACTGAAATCAGGCCTGTGTGACGGGGGACACTGATAATAAGAAAAGCAATTCTTCCCGCAAAAATTCATCAGAAGCGACATAACAAGCCCCCTGATTACACCTGCATTCATAACGGACAAACACAAGAAGAGGCAAAATAAGGGAAATATGTTTCACACAGACAAGCGGAAAGAAAACGTCAAACAAGTTATATAACAAATACAATTATGTTGCTAAGTTAAACATAATTGTTGAGTTGTTATAGTGGATTCTTCAAACATGAACTGAAGATTGTCCACAAAACGACCTGGAGAAGAACAATAGAACAAGACCTGAAAGACATTAATCACAGCTTAAACATAATACACAGGATAGCCAAGAATAGATACGAATGGTGTACATTTGTTGATGCCCTCGACCGTGTGGTGCCAGGGCCCGCAAGGGAAGCAAAGAATAGTACCACTGCAACCTACAATGCATGTCGTATAGGCGACTGATGTAGGCACTAGGGATGCTACCCTAGTAAATAAAATGCAGCGCAGAAATCGGATGTGCTGGCCTACTTGTATGCGCATAACTGGCACAATGTACAATCGCTCTTAGGCTCAGATCACATACAAATCACACAGAGTAGTTCACAAGTGGTCGATATGAAGCATTCGAAGAAGAAGAAAAAGAAGGTGATGTCCTAAACGCAAGGGGCGTTACATGCAAGAAAGGGAGCAAAGTGTATAGTACTTAAGACTAAAAGAAATATACTATACTACCGCTACTGTTATCACTATAGGGTATGTTTCAATGTGTAGAAAATAAATTGACGTTTGTAAGATGTGAGTTGTAATGCTGCCATTCATACACATCTCCTGTCTCACTTAGACACTTTACAGTATCATCTATTACATCATCTACGACTTAACATTTTAACAATACTTTCCTCTACTTCATTATTTGTTTTATTATCCACATTTAAAACGGACGGTCATTTAGTTTTCTTTGAACTCAACAGTAACATAAACTCAACCTTATTTTTACTGCCATTTCTGCCAACCTTTGTTTCAATCTTCTACCACGATCCACTCTTCCTACGTTGCTGTTTATCGTCACTGTTTCTGTATTTTGTAAAACTATAGTACTTTGTTTTTACGTGTTTAGCTATTTTACACAAGTTTCACGAAATATGAGTTTGTGGCTAAGTGGTTAAACATTTGTACAAGTTTCACGAAATGGGAGTTTGTGGCTAAGTGGTTAAACATTTGTACAAGTTTCACGAAATGGGGTTGTGGCTAGTGGTTAAACATTTGTCATGCGTTCTGAAGGTCGTGGATTCGAATGCGTATCTCGACATTCTGTTCAGGAGTGTATTTGTATTTTTTCTGAGACCGCTTTGATTGTTGCAGGAGCTACATAGTTCGAGCTTTGTGCAGTACTCTTGGCAGATGGCGTACCATTTCTGCGGAGAGGGGCCGAGCATATGGGGTACAATCCAGTGCAATGAAGTCAATTCTTTGTCTTTAGACCGCTTAAGTTATCGAAATCATGTCTCTGGATAATTGGATAAACAACTAAATTGGCTACATTTTCAACATTTAATAACACTTATGTACACTTTATCTATCATGGGACGTTTTGTGGACACCCTGCTCTAACATAATTATGTAACGTTCTTTTTAACTTTGTGGATACCCTGATGTATACAATTATCTTACCTCTTTCTTTACAAGAAGATCTTTCTGGGAAACATGGATAATTTTTTTCACCATCTCCTTGATGTGTCTTCCATGTTTCAAGTCGTCAGCTTCTTGTCTTTGTTGCAAAGCTTTCTGGAATAGTGCTGCCTTCTGTCGTGATACAGCAGGCTTAGATTTGTTTTTTGTTTCTCGTTGAAGGAAGTAGAATGTTGGGAGAACAAGATGTCTGACTCTCACCTTTCGCGTGTGCTCCTTGACAACCGAAGCGATGGGTGTACAAGTTGTGTGGTCATAGTATTCTTTTAGACACAGCCAGCAAAAATTGTGCCCACATTTACAAGACATGTGTGAGCACCCGCCATTCTTCTCAATAAATTTCGAACAACTGGGGCAAATACGACCTTCAACTTCTAGGAATTCCACTTTCCCTTCAGTTGAAGGTAAGGATGTATTAGCAGAAACTCCTTCCGAAGTAAGATTGTCTGTGACATTCTTCTTATGTTTCAATGTTCGTAGGGTCTCTATGTATAGCTCAGCTTGTTCACAAGTCGCAGGCCAATGTGGCAGAGATAAACATGAGAAACAAAATTCATGTCCACAAGCACATGTCACATCAAGAGACAGCTCACTGGATGATTTGAAACTTTCTATTCTAATCATTCGGCCACAGTCTTGACTAGGACACCACTTTGAATTTGTACAAGATTCAGATTTTTCCTCGCTCATCCGTTGAAAAAGTTGACTAACCTCCACGGAGGGAAGCAATGATAGAAGCGTTACTGGACCAACAATTTCATCACAGCCATACCCTGGACATGTCATCTTCACAGAAGCATTCTTCAACTTGGCTCGAAAATGTGATCTCCAACAATCGTCACAGAAAATATGGCTGCACTTTGAAAGTTTTGTTCCAGATACAGACTCGCTTTGAGTTGGATTGATATTTTCATAACAAATATCACAAAATATTTCATAATCCAAGTGTTTAACAATACTGCTAAGACTCATAGAAAAGTCAACACTTTCCTGCATAACTTCTGTGTGTGCCACGCGTCGTATTTCATCGGTCGTACGAAATGTCTCAACGTAAACTGGAAAGATATCATTAACAAAGTTTAATCTTGGTTTTGCTGTTCTTTCAATAAATTTGCTGTAACTAAAATCAAGCAGATCTTCTTGTTTCATATCTAACAAACTTGAAGCAACACGATTCATAATCTCTTCAAATGTTGTTTCTTCAAATGGAATGTTCTTGCTGATAGTAAGAGTTTCTCTACAGATGTTAGAGTTAAAGATAACTTTATATGTGTCCACATCTTCGTCATAAACACCATCAAAGATAAAAACTAAGTATGAAGTGTACATAGCATTCTGTCCAACATTTCGATATGTACACAAGAGATTCTGAACATCATCCGTTATATTGATAACAAAACGTCTTGGTTCACTGTTGGCTTCAGCATAGGAATGTCCAAACTTGGCTTTGAGAAGCTCTTGTGTTGTCTCTAGCGATTTTAGTATGACCCGAGCGGAATGAAGAGTCACATAGTTTGTTTCTTTGTTGTTTGGTTTTTGAAGGGTTTGTCTGTTTTTCTTAGATTTTTTGGAGCTTTTTCGTGCTTTACGTTTTCTTAAATGTAGAGGATTTAAATCACTTACGTTTGTGCGGATAATATGTGATCTGTCGTTACTGTCTGATAAAGCATGTTGATAATTATTACGCTGACTTGAATTCTTTCGTCGTCGACGAGGTTTGCCACTTTCACACAACGATCTTGCTTTCTCTGCCTGAGCAACTAAAGTGGCCATCACGTTCTCCTGAATTTCCAGAGAGGCATCGTCAAAAACATTCATGTTATCTTTGTCTTTCAAAAAAACTAAACGATTTTTGCAATTATCTTTTTCTTCTTGAAAACTTGTGATGCTTTCTGCACCGGAAACAGGTTCACTGTCATTTCTGCTATCCTCATCGTCATCCCAATATTCCGATGTGTCACCTGCATCCATGTCTGCTTCATATGTTCTCAAATCCTTTAACGTAAATCTTTTTCTATGACGTCTTTTCCCTTTGGATGATTTTGTATTAGATTTTATTTCCATGCCTCCTTCGTCTCCAAACTCCATCCTGACATTAGAATACTTTGGATTGTAGACAAGTGAGCAGCTCTGTGGGCAAGGGTAGACCACTTCTATACGATACTCAGGCTTTGAACTTATTAAACATTTCCTCATATTTTTAATTTTATCTGATCTTCCCACAGTAAAGACATCTATTATTTTCCCAGCATTATTATTATTTATTGTATTCCCTTCACCTGAAAGTGTAGCTTGTTTCATTTCTTCAACCTTCTGTCGTCTAATTTCTCTGTTTGACTTGTTGTTGTCAATATTATCTAATTTAAAACTGAAGTACTTCTTCTGTGTAGGAGTTACATGACGCAAGCGTCCTTGGTTACAAACAAAACTGATACAGTTTGCTCTTCTTTTCAAATTATGACGTTCTAAAAGTGACACCATTGTTTTTTCTCCATCGAAATTTCCGCTTTTGATCATGTGACTAACTGTAGCAGGGAGACACCATCTTTTCTTTTTATTCAAAGACAGCATGACGTCTGTTGACCCCAGAGTGGAACTGATGAAGTCATCTTTCATTGTAGATTCCAGAAATTTGGGAACTTCTTTAGGGTTGAGATTGGATCTACCAAAGATGCATGCTTGGCGTGAATACCTAATGAAAAAAACAATTGAAATAATATTATATAACAAATGTAGAAACAAATTAATAAATATTATATATGTATATGGATTTCTCCAGAAAGACAAACAGAACATTTTACACGACAATGTGTACTTGCTACGAAAACTAATAGCCGTCCATCACAAGCGATGATGACAACAGTCTCAGACGTGTGTTGATGCATCTAGGTGGTGTGTGCGGAGATGGCAGTAAAATCCAGTCCTAGAACACAATCCCCTACAACAGGTGAGGTATACACGATCGAGGTTAGACATGGGGGTGTTGTGTGTTTTGTCTTTTCGCGCATCTCGCTTTCTCTGCGTCTCAACAGTGCGACTATTCTCAACTATGCGAGTTTCTCTTATGTTGTTGCAGCACAACATTTGGTGATCTTGCACAAGGAATTCCCAGTACTTAGTGTTTATATCGAAGAATTTTATAGACACTCTTAAGCGTTTTCTCTTTGTCCGCCTGCCCAGCGTGTTCGTAGCGCGTTGGACGACGGGTGACATACCTCCTGTTTGTGCGATTCAACTCCGCGGGCTGGCATAAAAGCCACAGGTTCTCCAGATTTACGGTGTTCGTGGCACCGAACCGAAGGGTTACGATATCCATGGCACCGAGCCGAAGAGATGAAAGCTCAAGTGCCACATTAAAAAGATATATAAAATAGCAACGATGCGATAATACAACGATTTTAATTGATAACTAACATTAAAGATAATTAATTTACCTTCTATTTATATAAGAATGAAGACCTCGTAGGGTGTTTCCTGAGCGGACACCGCCCTTTGAAACTTTGTACACCATTATTGTTTATGTTGATACCTAGCTCTTGATTAAAATCTACTTGTCCTTGTCTTGTTAACTCTTGATTTTCCAGTATTTATATAACCTACAACTGAGTTTCGTATAGTGGTGCAATACCTGGTTTAGGAATAACGTAAGGATCTAAATATAGTAAGGGTTTTCCTGCTACGCTTACTAATAGTCGGTGTCATTGGTTAATATTTATTAGTAGTTCTTTAGTTCTAAAAATAGACTGCTATCGGAAGCACATATTAAATATTCGACCTGGATGACCTAGAAATGATTGATCAAATTGGAGAGGACTATCATCATTATACTTTAGTGAGTAACTATGTGTGCTCCGATCTTTTTCTTACACAGGAAGATCTCTCTCTCTCTTTCTCGCGATCACCGCCCAGACCGATGTACCAGATCTTCCCATAACTTCTATTCATGTAGAAATCTTATTCATGCAGCCTTAGCATTGGTGTGTTTTACGTCACATCTTCAGCACCATTTGGAGCTCTGGTGCTTGTCCTTCGGTGGTGTGTCCGGTTTCAGCCAGCGTTTACTCGGTTCGCTCTCCGTTCTGTAGCTATCTAGTGTTTTTTACGGTGTGGTGTAGCTAGCCCCACGCTCAACCTCCTTATTCGCCTCTTACGACATGCGTGACAGTGGTTCTATTCTTTAAACCCCAATTTGGGCCCCAGTAACCACTCGGGCGAACACAGGAAGATCTCAGCTGCAGTGCACGAACTCCGCATCACCGGCGAGGGTCCCCAGTGTAACTTTGAAGATGGTGATGATATTTTTTCTATGAATTTTATTTTTATTTGTCTAATGAATTTTGCACGGGCAGCGGCTTTCCAGCCTGCCTTCTCGATTTTTAACTGCAATGGTTCTTTTACGTGCTCAAATTGAGCGCATGACCTACATTTTATAGTTCATATCCGATAGGACTAGGAACTCGATCTCATCTACATTGAGAGGAGATCTCTGGGAAAATATCCCGATGGTTCCACGAGGGAGCGAACCAAATACCTTTGAATGGAAAGGCAAGCACCAAGTCTCTATACTACAGAGACTCTCGAATTTGTACAGATGTGTAACTGAGGTTTTACAAACAGAAGAAAGTCTCACATTAAAGTACCACATCTGGAGTTATACTGTAGCATGGTACAGTGGCGGCTCGTGATCATTTTTGTTGGTGGGGCCAGGCATAAATTTTCGGAAAAATCATGGTTCTTGGTTTTTTTAATGTATAAAATAATAAATACACTTCCCCTTTATTTCTCTCTTCTCTTCTCTCTCTTTATCATGTTGATTGCTTCTGAGTGAATTTAGGAGCAAGCAAACAAAAGCGCAACACCATTTTCCCTGGTCTGCAATGGCCTTTCCCTCTGAAATATTGTTCACATATGATTATATTTATTTCAGTTTTGCATCTAATACAGTTCTTTTACGAGTTTTGAAAAATTTACTTTTATGTTTTTGTAATATTCATCTATCCTAAATCATGTGCATATTTTGATATTCGAGCCAGTCTCAGTGAAACATCACTTTGTTCAATCCTTCAGCGTCGTCTTTGGATGTATGTCCATACCTTTCTTTTTTGGCATTCAGTCAAACAAAATGGTATACAATTACACTATTGAGCAGTGCCTGGCCCCTTTGTCCCTTAATGACGAGCCACCACTGGCATGGTATCATATCTGATTGATTATAGAGAGGCCGTCAGGTCAACCAACGTACAACAATGATGGTCCTATCAATCAATAAATCAATCATTCCTTCCAGGACGCATTATAATATATTCATTCATGATTTATGAGAGAGCTAAGACAACATTGGCACACGTGTTGTACATTAAGCATATCTTGCTATCCTCGTGTCAATCTTTCGTTTGCTGAGGAACACATGACTTGTGTTCCGGAAGAATTTTCAAACTACTCACAATGTTTATATTATACACTAGAGGGGAAGGAGGTGTTGGCTCATCTGACGCACTAAAAGAACTCAATAAGAATCCCATATGGTACGATCAGGCTAGTTCCCAGGATAGGTAAGATTAAGTGCCTTTTTTCTATTGTAGACATGATAAAAGCAGGTCATCTGTTAACGTTAAAGAACTTGTAACAATTAAAAATTGATAACACTAGGTTGTAAAATTGCAGCCCAGGCAAAATAATTTATCATCATCATAAGTAGCTTGTCCCTTCCGGAACTTGGCTCCCATGACAGCAGTCCTAAAAACTCTCTGTTCTGTGCACAAGTTGACCGGCGTCAGCAGCAGTCATTCTCAGATCGTCAATTACATCTTACCCCCATCGTCTTCTAGGCATTCCTCTCATTCTTCTTCCAGGCACCATTCCCTCCAAAATTATCTTCTCTATTCATTAGTGTCGTTTGATGTGTCCGAAATATTTAATTATTATATTTTATAAAAATGAAAAATATTCTTACAAATTTGTTATTGAACTTCAAATTAAATCGGGGACTCTCGCATTTACCGAGTCACTCTGTGTAAGAAAGAGATCAGATCACATGTGGTTAATTATCGATTAGCAACGATGATGGTACTATCAATCAAAGACAAGAGATCGCCCGTGTGGTACCGGGACCCGCAAGGAAGCAAAGAATAGTACCACTGTGACCTACAAGGCATGTCGTAAGAGGCGACTCAGGGCCGTACCGTGTTATGATAAGGGAGGCGGCCGCATTAGGCCGAAATATTTAATTATTATATTTTATAAAAATGAAAAATATTCTTACAAATTTGTTATTGAACTTCAAATTAAATCGGGGACTCTCGCATTTACCGAGTCACTCTGTGTAAGAAAGAGATCAGATCACATGTGGTTAATTATCGATTAGCAACGATGATGGTACTATCAATCAAAGACAAGAGATCGCCCGTGTGGTACCGGGACCCGCAAGGAAGCAAAGAATAGTACCACTGTGACCTACAAGGCATGTCGTAAGAGGCGACTCAGGGCCGTACCGTGTTATGATAAGGGAGGCGGCCGCATTAGGCGGAACCGTAAAGGGCGGTATAAGTAGCAAAATCAAATATACAATTGAAGGTTATTTTAAAGAAAAAATATTTTAAGAGGCGGCATTTCGAAGACTTGCATCAAACTGAGAAAATATACCACACTTTCCTGAGGCGACTGATGTACGACCCAGAGAAGCTACCCTAGTAAATAAATAGCATCGCAGAAATCGGATGTGTAGGTCTACTTGTAGGCACATATCTGGTACAACGTACAATTGTCTTAGGCTCAGATCACATGCAAATCACACAGAGTGGTTAACAAGTGATCAATATTGAGAGTTCGAAGAAGAAAAATAAGAAGAATAAATACAAGAGACGACTTGTAAACAATTTCTTCTTCTTCTTCAGCGATCTCTGGTCATGCGCTTTAATTTGCGCATGGCCATTTGAGTTGTTCGTATGTGTCGATTCCTCCCCGCCAATAATGGCTGACACATTCCGTTTCTGAGGACATCTTTTTTGAGGTTGTTCTCTAGACAGTTGCAGTCCCCTGCTGACGAGATCTGTCTTCCCGGGTTTGTCTGGAGTCGTCCTACTCTAGATGAATTCAGCCTTCTGTTGCCGGGCTCACTAACCCAGGCTTTTATGCAGGGTGTGCTACCTGGACACTATAGTTTAATCCCATATACTTAAGGGAAAGTGTCATAGAAGTAGAAGACAAGACAAGAAAAGGATGTCCTCCTCAAGGGAGAGAGAGGACAAGTGCTATTTGTCCCATAGCGGGGGGATGGGTTGGTTGCAGCCAGAGCATTTACCACTCGCCGGTGGGTTCTGCACTGTCACCTTATGAGGCCCCATCCTGCTCCCCGCCTTTTGGTCTGGCCTTTCACCTTCATTCTGTTAGGCTTGGTTAGACCTGCCAGGAGTTAGACTCCGCCGACATAGCCTGAAGGATCCTAAAGGCACACAAACCCTCCAACCACTATAAGGTAGGCTAATATGGAGGGGTAAACAATTTAATTCTTATGGTTTTTTTCTTCTTTTCGTTTTCTCTACACCAACCAGTTGTTAAACAACTCTTTGTGACCGGTACGAGATTTGAGTTTTAAAGCGTGAGTTCGTTGAGCCATTTAGGCGCCTATAGACTTTTAAGCCAGTACATCTGGTTTCTCAAAGGAACAGTTCACGGTCACAGTCTCTAATAAGTATGAGGTGTTGCGGCAATTAGAAGATGAGGTGAGTGCGGAAGAATGCTGGCAGCAAGCCAAAAATATTTGGAATGAAACATGCACAGAGATATTAGGAAAGAAGGAGCGGAATCATAAGGCATGGATAACTCCAGAAACTCTCAAGGAAATAGAAAAATGTGGAGACTGCAGTAAAACTTGGAAAAATAGTAAACACGTAAAAACAAAGTACTACAGTTTTACAAAATACATAAACAGTGACGATAAACAGCAACGTTTCGACCAAAGGCCTTTATCAAGCAAACAATACAACAAGAATGACGAATTTCGAGGAACACTACAAATGGACGATTACATGTGGAAACATAAACCTATCTGATGAAAATATGGGAATAAAACGAACAACGAAATGAGTGCACACAAAACGAAAGTGGAAAGGAGAGGAACAATAAACCTACAGTGGATGGTCCACTATATGGTTGTTGTTCTTCCTTTCCACTTTCATTTTGTGTTGCACCATTTCGTTGTTCTTTTATTCCATATTTCATCAGATAGGTTTATGTTTCCACATGTAATCGTCCATTTGTAGTGTTCCTCGAATTCGTCATTCTTGTTGTATTGTTTGCTTGATAAAGGCTTTGTCGAAAGTTGCTGTTATCGTCACTGTTTATGTATTTTGTAAAACTGTAGTACTTGTTTTACGTGTTTACCAGGAAATAGAAGAAGGAAAAGAGGAAAGCAGATTTAAATAATAGCAAAACTAGAACTGCCAAAGCCATAGCCCAGGAAAAGTACACAGAAGCTAGCAAGAAAGTGAAGAAACAAATAAAGTTAGATAAAAGACAATACATAGAAGATCTAGCAAGAGAAGCAGAGGTAGCTGCAGGAAAAGGAAACCTTAGGGATCTTTACAATATCACTAGAAAGCTAGCAGGAAAATACAGACCATCAAATGGGTTGATCAAAAATAGTAGTGGGAAACTATCACTAATGTTAGAGACCAAATGGAAAGATGGATGGAATACTTCAAAGAACTCCTGAACAGACCAGCACCTACAAACCCCCCAGATACCCAACCGGCAGAAATTGACTTGGACATCAACTGTGAGAAACCATCCAAGGAGGAGATTAGTAAAGCCATTAAACTTTTAAAAGATGGAAAAGCGGCGGTCCAGATGGTATTCCAGCGGAGGCTGTTAAAGCCAACATAAACACATCCACAGAAATACTGTATAAATTATTTAGCAGAATCTGGGAGACCGAAGAAATACCAGCAAACTGGAGAGAAGGATACCTGGTGAAGCTACCAAAGAAAGGGGACCTTCAGAAGTGTGAAAACTATAGGGGAATAATGCTGTTGTCAGTACCTGGAAAATACTAAGCAGAGTCATCCTGGAGAGACTGAGAGATGCCATCGATATAAAGCTAAGAGATGAACAGGCAGGCTTCCGACCAAATAGATCCTGTGCTGACCAGATAGCCACATTACGTATAATAATAGAGCAAAGTATTGAATGGAAATTCCCACTTTATATCGGATTTGTTGATTATGAGAAGGCTTTTGACAGTATTGATAAGGAAACCCTTTGGAAATTAATGAGGCATTATGGAATCCCACAAAAAAATTATTAACCTAATAAAAGCAACATATACAGATATGAAATGTAGAGTTCTTCATGAAGGTAAACTAACAGATACTTTCGGAATAGAAACAGGAGTGCGTCAGGGATGTCTTCTATCACCTTTGTTGTTCTTACTGACAATAGACTGGATTATGAAGACCACAGTAACTAACACCAGAAATGGAATCCAATGGACTCTGACAGAGCAACTAGAGGATCTGGACTTCGCTGATGATATAGCCCTTCTGTCACATACACGAAATCAGATGCAGGATAAGCTAAACACATTGAATCAAAGGTCCCAGCAACTAGGGCTGAACATTCATAAGGGAAAGACAAAGATATTGAGAATTAACCAAACAAACGACAACTCGATCTCCTGGGGAAATCCCACTTCAAGTGGTAGAATCATACACATATTTGGGCAGCAACGTAGACAAAGAGGGTGGAACAGATAGAGATGTTAAAATAAGAATACAGAAGGCAAGAGGAGCTTTCATTGCACTGGGAAACATTTGGAAGTCCAAAGAAATCAAATCTAGAACAAAAATTCGGATATTTAACTCTAATGTTAAAGCAGTTCTACTGTATGGGTCAGAAATGGAGAACAACTAAAACAATAGTGCATAAATTGCAAACATTCATCAACTGGTGTATGTGCAGAATAGAGGAAATAAGATGGTATGATAGGGTCACAAATGAGGAACTTATGGAGAGAATAAGACAGATTCCAGTGAACGAACAGGTTAAAAAAGACACTGGCGCTGGATAGGACACACTTTGCGAAAACTGGAGAGGAGTATAACAAGAAAGGTCCTTGCCTGGAACCCGCAGGGACAGCGAAAGAAGGGAGGCCGAGAAATACATGGAGACGAGATTTGGAGCGGAGATCAACAATATAAAGAAGAGCTGGAGGGAGCTGCAGGAGAAAGCTAGAGATAGGAAGACTTGGCATGAGTTGGTTGAGGGCCTATGCCCCAACCCGGGGTAAAAGGCAAAGAGAGAGAGAAAACATCCGGTTTCTGCATGCTTTTTTATTGGTGTTAGCTTCCCTATGAAGGACAACAAAAACTAACATAGGGGAGTGAATCCCTCCTAAGCAAGCCAGAGCCTCGTTAGACTTCAACTTCGTGGTCAAAGTTTTCCAAATCTACACCACTGAGGATGGAGTTGACTTGTGTGTTTTACGAGTCAAAAGCACACTGCAAATTTTCACTTTGTGTCCTTCCTAACAAAAGGCTAGCCTACCTCAACTCTGCTGGATGTAGAGCCAGGCACAGACTAACTACCTCAACTCTGCTAGATGCAGAGCCAGGCGCAGACTAACCTCAACTCTGCTAGATGCAGAGCCAGGCACAGGCTAACTACTTCAACTCTGTTGGATGCAGAACCAGGCGTACACTAGCCGACATCAACTCTGCTGGATGCACAGCTTGGTGTATAAAACACCTTGTAGACCTAACCTCGCGAACAGCCGAATGCACAAATGAAAAGAACTGACGGCACGTGTTTGCTAGCAACGAGAAAAATTCCGATTCCGGAAGAAATGGCGAAAGATAGTTTAGAAGACTGGTGCTTCTATTACCAATACATGACACGTGTAAACTTTAGTCCCAGGTGTATGGGTACTGCACCTTTCTGATGAGTCGCACGTGCAACACCTGAGCTCAGGTACTGTTAAGTGCACTCCTTGAGAAATGTGGGGGAAATAAATACATATTTTGACACCAAAAAAAACTACACAAACGTCCCTACCCGACCCTCTGTAATAATAACACACGGGTGTTACTCGATACTAGTCTAGTGAGATTCAGTATTATAGATCCGTAAGGTTACACTTGTCAGCTCTGTATACAATGTTCTGGACGGAATAGTTACACCTGTAAGTTGTGACCTTGTGACTGTTCACATATGACCTGTCTTTCTGAAACTGTCTTTCTTTTCTTAAGTATTATTTGTTTGTTGCATAGTAAATGAGGAACTTATGGAGCGAACAAGACAGATCCCAGTGAACCAACAGGTTAAGAAAAGACTGGCGATGGATAGGATGCACTTTGCGAAAAAATGAGGGAATATAGCAAGAAGGGTCATTTCCTGGAACCCACAGGGGGAGCGAAAAAGAGGAGGCGAGAAATACATGGAGACTGGATTTAGAGGCAGAGATCAACAGTATAAAGAAGAGCTGGAGGGAGCTGCATTACATAGCTATAGATAGAAAGACTTGGCATGATTTGGTTTGAAGGCCTATGCCCCAATATGGGTTTAAAAGGCAGAAAAGATTCTGTACGTGTTGTTTTTTTTTCTTTTCTTGTTAAGAGCCGCAGTGACGAACGAGTATTCAGATTTTTCCTAGAGGGTATGTGGAAAGGTGGTTTAGTCGTTTGCCTTGCGTTCGAAAGGTAACTAGTTCGAATCCAGACTATATTGTTCGGTTCATAGTGCATTTCTTTCTAGAGATCTCTAAGATTGATGCCGAAGCTATGAAGCTTGTGCTTTGTGCAATAATCTCGGCAGGTGGCGTGCAATTGTTGCGCAGAGGGACCTAGACATATGGGAAAACGCGGTGTATTGAAGACAATCCTTCTTCTCTAGACTCTTTTCCTACAGTACATACGTTTTCCTATTTCTTCTTTGAAATTTCATTCTGCACTTTGCTTCTAACTTTCCACATAAAATGAGAATTTATAATTGCATGTCAAAATTATATAATTCTTCTCTTTTTGTGTGTTTAATTCTTTTTTTTTTTTTTAAGCGAGTCCATTCTGTTTACATGTTTTTAAAAAAAAGTAACGGACCCTTTTATACCTCTAGATATATAGGGTAATATGGTGTTAGACCTGTAGTAGTCTGCCAGGACCTGACACAACCGTTCCCCAACGCCAGGTAGTAGCCAGCAGACTAGACAGGTAGTTTAGATAGATAAGTTTGTAGATATGAGATATGTGGAGACTAGTGTTTGCACACCAAATCTGCCCAATACTAGTTTGGCAACACTAGAACGAGACATTGACGTAGTGAAACTAGTTGACGTAGATTTGTTAGTACTGCTTAGCGACGTAGTGAAACTAGTTGACGTAGATTTGTTAGTACTGCTTAGCGACGTAGTGAAACTAGTTGACGTAGATTTGTTAGTACTGCTTAGCGACGTAGTGAAACTAGTTGACGTAGATTTGTTAGTACTGCTTAGCAACGTAGTGACAACATAGGAGACGAACATAAACATTGAAAGGAGGCAGACGTGTTTTTAGGCAAGAACGTACATGCTTGTATGTCAATAAACATGTAACATGCCATCAAGATTGAGTTTATATATTATTACCGTCTGGTATGAATCATCATCATGAGAGAATGGAAATTGTAGAACCATCATCAAAATCCTACAACAAATCATAAACCAACATCAACGACACCGTCCTACAACAGGCCCACAGTAAATTGAGCACATTACCAGAGATCGCTGAAGAAGTGGTGTTAGGCCGTAGTTTTCATTAACCGTCGGCACATGATATGTGATGTAGTCAATATCACGACGACTGCCTTTGCGTCCCAATGCTTTACCTGATACCCAATTGAGGCTGGGTAGACCTGAGAGCCATTATGATCGTAGAAAATATTCCCCGCAAACTGTGGAATTGAATCCGGACCACTAGCCTAAGAGACGAGTTCACTAACAACTATCCTACTGCGGTTTTCGTTCACATATTTTCTTTACATGGGCGGAGCAGACACTGGAGCATATCCTGCAAGACAGTCCTCTCCTTGGTGAGCAAGAAGCAACACGTGGCCACACCCAGTCGACCTCAAAACTAAGCTTTGATGAAACCTAACAGAGCTGAAGCTGGCTGCCCAGTTTGTGAAGAAGAGTAAACTAAGCGCGTGAAAAGAGATAGCTGAAGAAGAAGAAGAAGAAACACCGAGTTCACGAAAGAGCCAGGAGAAAGAACGACGACACCCGAGGAGAGAAAAACTCAGAAAAGCATTTATCAAAAAAATGTTAATTAATCCTCGCTTCGCAAATTTTTTTCTAACCATCCATTGTGTTTTGGGTACCAATAAATCCAATTTTATTGTATGTTTATATGTTTATTCCTGGGTGGGAATGTTGTAGACGCCCAAGTATTCGACTTCACACAGGGCGTACGTGCTATAAATATGCTAAGACAATTCTAGATGAACTGACATCGGTTCTATTAATTTTTTTATTATTATTATTATTATTATTATGGTACGCCAGACAACATATGAACGCAGTCAAAATGAATTACTACATAACACACTAAAGAAACCAGCCACATCTAGGATTACAAAACAGCTTGTAAGATCTTCCACGACGAATCAGTATAAATTTGTCTATTCTGTCCTGTCTGATTCATGTTGTTATGCTGTTGAACATTTCGTAGCTCTTCATTTCTAGAAGCACAATTTTGTCAATCTATTCTCCACGTGATCCAATTGGCAACAGCTGTCTGCTGCAAAATAAATAACAGATCTCCTCGTGAGTGCTATATTTAGCAACTTGATCCATTCTGGCCCTCTTCACATTTTGTCCTGATGCTCCCTTTACCTGGCTACCACTCAGTGCAATCAGTAAAGCGTGCTAGCTAGCGCAGGTAGAACAAACTATACAACTTTTATCCATAACTTTTTCTGGTTTAAAGAGCTGGTTTATTTTCTACTGTTCACAGATTGTGGTTTGCATCAACACTCTAACCCAGTGGTTCTCAAAGGGTGTGCCCAGGCGCACTACTGTGCCCGGTGACATTCCTAAGTACACCCTGCCTAGGATATCCAAAATCGGGGATCGACAAACCGGTGCGCAGCGAGCACCAGGGTGCCCCCGAAACAATTATTAGCAAATAGCGGAAATTCTGACTTTTTTCATACGTTTTTGAAGGAATAATTTACTTTTTAATCTGTTATAGCTGCTAAAGCCGTGTTTAGTCGTTCTTCCCGTCACTGCTAAAGACACGTTTACTCGTCTATTATTATCTCTTCTCTTTGGACTAAAGACGTGTTAACACATTATACCCATGCTTCTCATAGGCAGAAATTAAATTATGAATTATCTCTGAAGTCGGGGAGGCCCCGCCTGTATGGCGAGGAAATCAATAAAACGGTAAGCAGGTCTTCACGCAAAAACACACCAGGTGCCATGACTACGCCTGAATTCATAGCGGGCTAACGCAGAAGAAGAAAAATAAATGATGAATAAAGGTACATAACAGTTTTCTATTATTTATGTATTTCTTTGCTTTTTTGCATGTTATTTATTCAGTTTGTTGTGTATAGTGTGACTACGATTTTGTATAGAACTTCAAGTGTGCCACAACTTCAAACAAGTTTGAGAACCCCTGTTCTAACCACATTTAGGTCAGGTGCAATATTTTGTTAAGTTAATTATTTTAACGCCTCCGCAAAAGAACGATCAAAACGAATAACCATTTCACGTTTCATGCGACAATCTGCAGCGAGTTTGTGCCTTCATTACATGCTTTGGAAATTATAAATAGATGTGCCAGGTGTTGATGAATTTCTGCCATACTTTTTGTCCTAATGTCGTTTCTCTGTGGCGTAGAGGTTACGTGTTATCTTCTCGTTCCAAAAGTACTCGGTTGGGTTCGCAAAATATAATGTCCCCCTCCAGAGTAGAATAATGTCCATATCATTAATGTAAATTATTTCATATCATTCTAATACTCATTAAAGGGTTTTAAAGGGTTTTTAAGTCGAAGGATTTGCCCGCCTGCCCAGCGTGTTCGTAGCGCGTTGGACTGTGGGTGACTAGCTCTTTGTGTGTGCGGGTTCAATTCCGCGGGCTGGCAAAAAAGCCACAGGTTCCCCAGATTCACGGTGTTCGTGGAACCGAACCGAAGGGTTACGATGTCCATGGCACCGAGCCGAAGAGCTAAAAAAAAAGCTCAAGTGCTTCTGGATCGATTAAAAAAAAAAAAAAAAGCCGAAGGATTGACTTCATAGCACATATTTACCCCAAATGGCTCGGCCCCTCTCCGCAGAAATGGTACGTCACCTGCCGATAGTATTGCACAAAGCTCCTGCAACAATCCTAAGAGTCTCTGGGAAAATGCTGCACTCGTGAACAGAACGACGCGGTCCAGATTCGAACGCACGACCTTCGACTGGCAAGACAAAGGGCTTAACCACTTAGCCACAGACCCCCATGATTATATACTCATTAATACTCATTATTTCAAATCAACCTACTACTCATGATTTTATAATCAACCTAATACTCATATTTCGTATCAACCTACTACTCATTATTTTATAATCAACCTAATACTCATTATTTAAATCAACCTACTACTCATTATTTTATAATCAACCTAATACTCATTATTTCGTATCAACCTAAACGCCCGTGTGTTGACGAGGCTGGCAAGGTAAGAAAAGAATGGTAACACCGCAATCTACAAGGCATGTCGTAAGAGGCGACTGAGGTAGAGGACTAGGGAAGCTACCCTAGTGAATAAAAATCATCGCATAAATTGGATGTATTGACCTACTTGCAGGCGCATAACTGGCACAACGTAACTCTCTCTCTCTTCGGCTCAGATCACATACAGATCACAGAAAGTGCTTTAACAAGTGGTCGATATGAAGCGCTCGAAGAAGAAGAAGAAGTTATCAACCTAATACTCATTATTTCATATCAACCTAATGGTCATTATCTCATACAGGGGCGGCTCGTCATTAAGGGCTTGTGGGGTCCGGCCCCACCAAAAATCGAAAGGGGGTAACTTCCCGGATTAGACAAATAATAGTAAATACTCCAAAAATCATGATTTTTCCGAAAATTTGTGTCTGACACAACCAAGAAAAATGACCACGAGCCGCCACTGATCTCATATCAACCTAATGCTCATTATATCATATCAACCTAATACTTACTTTTCCGAATCAACTAAATGCTCATTACTTTCTATCAAGCTAATGCTCGTTGCTTCATGCTATAGTCGAATATTCATTATTCAATATCAGCTATATTCTGATTACTATTTATCTTCCAGCAAAGAAATGTCAGACAAGACGAAAATAAACTTTAGATTTACAAGATAAAATGAGCAAAACTTGGCATTGACTGCGACAGTGAGGACAACATATCTGCAACTATAGCAATCAACAACAGCAACGTGAACAACATTATCTAATCTAGACATTTATATGTTTGTCAGTAAATCGGTTTTGTGGGGTTTTTTTTCATGCAGCATGTCCTTTACACAATTTTCTTTCTTTCATTTTCTCCAATCATGTTTTGCCTTTCAGCGTCAGGATAAGAAGAGATTTCTAGAACGTACCCTTGTGTGTGCTTCATAAATAGTGTCCTTCGTCGTCTTTGTCATCTCTGAGATCCACCTTCTGCGTGGCAGGCCTTTTGTTTTGTATCCATTGTATCGGAGTAACATTGCTTTTTGAGGTGCACTGTCTGTTGGTAATCTGCTTATGTGGTCGAATCATTTAAGTTTCTTGATGAAGTTTAGTACTGATGTTGTACCCATATTTTTCCGGATGTCTTCATTTCTCAACCGGTCTCTTCTTGTTACTCCTAGCATTCTTCGTAGACACTTCATCTCTGTCGTGACTAGACATTGGCTACAACAACGTAACTGTCATAATACATTGTACCTACATTTATATATATATATATGAGTATGAACAGTTTTGTATATCTCGATTCACTGCTAACTGTAAAATGAGCACTGTTCTTCGATCACTTCGCGACTGCCTGTTGAATTTTTTAAAAAGTTAATTGCATTACAGGACTTTACGAATCAACCCCAGCTTTTTAACGCTGTTTGTATTTTTCTAGGCATTATTACGTTCAGTAGTTTGCCGTTGCTTTCTGAACAGGTGGTGCCATCGTCCTTTTGTAAAAATCCACGCGAAATAATTTGCAACCAAACTGTCCGCAGCGTGATTCAAACTCAGAACATCGGGGTTAATAGACCGAGTCACTATCCCCTAAGCCACAGACGCCACCTCCTGTTGGATTAAGACACTAAAATAGATGTTGTATCGATCCATCGATTTAAGCAGTTTTGAGTTACCTTTTGTACAAGTAGAACTGGATGCCTGAGGGGCAGGGTGAGAAGTGTGTTTAACCAGCGAGCTACGGGAATCATCAGTATGTATACTCGTCGAGTGGTTACGGGAGACTCTAATTTGGGGTGTCAGAGAATAGAACCACTGCTACTGCCAACATGTGTAAGAGGGCGATTAAGGAGGTTTGGCTGAAATCTGATGCGCATGTCCTAAACATGTAAAGAAATTCTCATGGTTTGAGGGGACTACTTAAACCAATGTGAACTGAACACGTTCGTGGCAAAAGATAAACCTTATCACAAAAGAGTGATTACCATTGGTCGTAAAGAATGAACGCAAAGAAGAAGAAGAGAGTATGAACTCGATATATGTTCGAGAGCTGAGCCCTAATTAGGGTCTGCCGGAGTTAGTTACGTCAGTTAAGTGACCAATAACCAATAAATAGAAAGAAATTTGTATAAGAGATGCAGCAAAGAAAATTTTAAAAAACATGACAAATGGTATGAATTTTAAAATGCAAATAAGTCACCATGAACACTAAAAGAGCATTGTACAACAAAATCTTTCTCCAAACATTATGATATCAGTGCCAAACTTGGACAAATGATAGAAGAAAACTAATCACGACAGAAATGAAGTGTCTACACAGAATGCTGTGAGTAACAAGAAGAGACCGGTTGAGAAATGAAGACATCAGGAAGAAAGTGGGTACAACATCAGTACTGAACTTTAGCAAGAAACAACAAATTAAATGGTTCTTCCACATAAGCAGATTACCAATAAACAGTGCACCTCAAAGAGCAATGTTACTCTGATACAGTGAATACAAAATAAAAGGCCACGCAAAAGGGTGGACATCCGAGATAACAGAGGCAACGAAAGTTTATGAAGCGCGCACAAAAGTCCGTTCTATAAATGTCTTCTTATCCTGACACTGTGAGACAAAATAAGATTGGAGAAAAAAAAAAAAACATGGCTTTACACACAATTAAACAAACAAAAACAGTATGGAAAGGAACTGATAAGAAAACAAAGTTCAGAATACTAAGAGCATGCATACTCCCAGTTGCAACGTATTGACGTGAAGCATAGACAATTAGCAAGGCAGTGGGAAAATATATATGTGCTTTTTGAATATAAGTATTACAGAAGAGTAATTCATGTATCCTGGACAGAGAAGATAACAAGTAGATATATCCAGAAAGAACTCACAATCAATTTAAAAGTGTTTTCAATTCAAAATCAATTAAAACTGGTTACTTCTACAAATTTTGGCCACTTGGTCAGAATGAACCCGAATATACCAGTTGCAAGAGCGTACAACCTGAAAATGGAATCATCAAGAGGAAGGGGCAGAACAAGAAAATATGGGTTGATGGAGTTACAGACATCTTAAAACTCCACAATACCACACCATATCAAGCGACCGAGCGTGCATTATCTCTGAAACCGATCATCAGTTAAACCTGCTACGCCTAGTGGCAAAACATCTGAGAAGGACAAAAGAAAGACTTCTACAAATAAGAATGAGAAAATGAAAGTATTTTGGACATATAAAAAGACATGAAGGGTTGGAGTAGACCATTATGGAATGAGGTATCCCGGAAAAGAGAAGAAGAGGAAGACCACGGAGACGGTGGATTCAAGATGTAACTGATGATTTGAATATGACGGCTGCAGAGGGGGAACATCTGACCTATGAGAGAGAGAGAGAAATCCCGATGGACAGTTATGGTGGAAAAGTACATCCTAACAACCAATTGAATGATGACATATATATATATATACAGGGGCGGCTCGTTATTAAGGGCCAGTGGGCCCGGCCCACCAAAAACTGAAAGGGGTAATAACTTCCCGGAATAGACAAATAATAGTAAATGCTAAAAAAAAACATGATTTTTCCGAAAATTTGTGTCTGGCCCCACCAAGAAAAAATGACCACGAGCCGCCACTGTATATATATATATATAAAACCATGAGAGAAACCCTAGTAGATACATCAACCAACACAGAACGAGAGTTGTTAGTCTAAACACACTGAAATACATGTTTAATGGGAGATCGAAGCAATTATGGACATGTCATATGTCCGATGTAGATGATCCTCAAATGTACAATCAACAATATGGCCTTAAAAGTAGTTCGGGTGTTTCTTACCTGACACAGTCGATTTTGATTAAATAATCGCAGGATCGTCCATATAAGTGTTCTGATATTAAGACGTCCAGCTTGTTGAAAGGGGCATAGCAACTAAAGGTTACCTCAGTGCGTACTATATTCTATTAAAATAACACCCCTCTCAAACATTTTTTTCTGTTACGAACGGTTTTTTTTAAATTATCTTTATGTGCTGTTTTTTTTAAAAAAACAAATACGAGTAGTTATGTGTTTCTGATCAGTTCTTAAAGTATGCCTGACATCTGTTTCAGATTTCTACTCTTTTGAGACTCCATTTTTCTTGATATTTTACTCACTAGATATGACAGTAAAAAATGTGTTTTCTGTTAGTTCAATAAGCAAACTTGAGTCTAAAATACATTTCGTGTGAATCTTTCAATATAAATAAATATAGTGTCTGTTACTTTCAAGAATAACAGATTTATTTTTTAATTTATTTTTTCTGTATCACTGTTTCGTGTAGCACGGAATAAGTGCAGTGTGTAAATGGTTCGCTTTGCAAATCGAGCAAAAACGAGTTGTTGGCTTAATTTAGGCAAGAGACAGTCAAAAGTGTAACAAGTACAGAGCAAGAGAAGAAAACGCAAAAGATGGAGCGACGGCATCAAGAACAGCCTTAAGAAATTGAATAACAGCAACAGCTTACAAAATGCATTAGAACAAGCACACACAAGATCACAGCACCCCTCCTCTCCTCCTCCTTCCCCCACACACACTTCTATAAAGAAGTAAATGATGAAAGAGAGAAGAAGATAAATATTTTGTTATCCATATTGCGATATTCTTTCATACTCTCTTTTTATACTGCCACTGGTCCTTTTATGTGCCACAACATGAACATGGAACCAACAGTTTATTGTCCGCTTCCGATAGGACTAGGAACTCAATCTCACCTACATTGAGATCAGTGATAGCAGAGGGAAAGGTTAAATATACCCACGAACCCAACACCAAAGAACCCCCCATCCCCGTCATGTGTAATGGGACTAAAGCCGAAGAATTGACTTCATTGCACAGGGTGTTAACCACATGGCTCGGTCCCTCTCCAAAGAAAATGGCAGTCACCTGCGAAGAGTATTGCACAAATCACGAACACCGCAGCTCCGGCAACAATCGTATGGATCTCTGAAAAAATGCACTCGTGAACAGAACGGCATCGTCCGGATTTGAACCCGCGACGCTCGGAACGCTAGACAACGGCTACGTAGCTACAAAGAGCCACCGCCATCATATATAACATCCTAGGCATTTCTACAGAACGATATAAATTAAATGTGATAGCAACATTTTCAATACAGCAAATATAAAGAAAACTAGGTGGGCTTGAGGTTATAGTGTCTCAAGTCAGTAGAGTTTCTGTCAGTTCATATTTAGTGTTCCTTCCATACACACTTGTTTGTTTATTTATAAACCCATCCAGGTGTAGTGGAGATGTTGAATATTTTGTCAACAAACATTTGCTTTCACGTTAAGATCTCGAGTTTCCGCTGTATTTATCACAGGACAAAAGTAAATGTTGATTTTTTTTCAAACGATACATTTCTGTCAATAAATTGATCATTTCTCTTAAGTTTCTTATTTCTCTTCTGTGTGTACTTTCAGACGTTGATTTCTTGTCCTATAAGAAGACCATTCTGCATGAGGAATATGTTCCTACGTTTTTTTTAAAATACAGATTGCTTGCATATGTCCAAGAAATTAAGATCTCTCACAACATACTTATGCGCTTTGTAATATGTTTTTCACAACATATATTGTATTTCTAGGGATGGACTTCCCAGGGTCCTGTTTTTTTTCTTTAACCCACGACTTAGGAGGTGAACCCGAATATAAAAGCATACAGAGAACAAATGTGATGGCCTATGAGTCTGTAGGCGTCAAATACACGATGATGATGCTCGTCCATCATGGGGGATGACGACCACCATTTTTCAACCAAGAGAATGTAGTTGCATTATGTTTGTCTGTTTGTGTGTGTAGAAGACTAGTGAGCCCAATACAGGTTTGAAATGTTCTTTTGCAATGTGGGCAAGGAATGTTTGCACTTGTGGGGAGTTTTACTGCCTTTCTAGTCTGACGTTTCTGTCCATCTATGTGGTTCTATCTGCCTCGCAGGCCGAAGAACAGTGTCGAAGAAGTGTGCGCCAGACTGATCTGTCTTGAGCAACATTCTCCCAGTTATCGACATATATATTAAAGGATTTCATCATGATCTTGAGTGTGTCTTTGAATCGCTTTTTTCCCCAACATGGGAGCATTTACCGCTACGCAGCTAAGAGTCTTTTGAGTATACTGCAATCCGGCATTCGAGCCACATGTCCTGCCCATTGCGTCTGGGACTGCATCAAGATTGTATAGATGCTGGGAAGAGCATCTCTCTTTAGGACCTCGGTGTCTGGGATCATATTCTGCCATTTGATGTTCATTATTTTTCTGAGGAAGACTGTGTGAAAGTGGTTTAGCTTCCTTGCGTGTCACTGATACACCATCCAAGTTTCACATATTAAACACACACAGATCACAAAGACTGGTTAAACAAATGGTTGATGTAGAGTGAACAAAGAGGAATAATTGTGAAGCATTGCTCAGATAAAAACATCAGCCTAACACTGTATTCCCCGATATGCCTCAGGGTATTAAAACAGGTTCTTTACTTACTTACTCTATGCAAGTACAAATTATTCTTACAAAACCATGTCATTGTATAACGCACAGTTTACTTACAGCATAATATTAGCACTACAACGCAGATCTAATTTCTACGAAGAGAATAAAGAGTTTCAAGAGCCCCATGGGAAGCTCCGAAGCCAATAAATATAATCAATAAATATAATCAATAAATATAATCAATAAATATAATCAATAAATATAATCAATAAATATAACCAATAAATATAACCAATAAGTATAACCAATAAATATAATCAATAAATATAATCAATAAATATAATCAATAAATATAATCAATAAATATAATCAATAAATATAATCAATAAATAGACAGTGAACAAGTATTAGAGGCTTTCGGAAAAAAAATTACCAAACATCGGATTTGAACCAGAAACCTTATTTATTACGGCACCCATTGCCTAGCCCTACAGACAAGCTTACGGCACCCATTGCCTAGCCCTACAGACAAGCGTTTCTTACGGCACCCATTGCCTAGCCCTACAGACAAGCGTTTCTTACGGCACCCATTGCCTAGCCCTACAGACAAGCACTTTTAAGAACACATCATCTGCCAGCCCAGCATATTCAATGCGCGCTAGACGACGGGTGACAAGGCCCCACCCCCTGTGAGTGTGGTTCAATTCCGAAGGCCAGGAAAAAAGCCCCAGGTTCTCCAGATTTGTGGTGTTCATGGCACCAAACGGAAGGGTTACGATGTCCATGGCACCGAGCTGAAGAGCTGGAAGCTCAAGTGCTTCTGGATAGCAAAAAAAAAAAAAGAACACAACCAAGCTAGTTCTCTAAACTGCTAGTGTTCTTAAAAGAGCTAGTCTGTAGGGCTTGGTAACTGTTGCCTTAATAAATAAGAGTTTGTGGTTCGAATCCTGTGTTTGGTAATGTGTTTTTTTCCAGAAGCCCCTAATACTTGTTCACTGTCAATCTACGCTGTCTGTCTGTCAACATAATCTTTCTCCGCACATTATGCTATCAGAGCCAAACATGGACGCTGACATCAAATGATAGAAGTAAACTAGTCAAGACAGAGATGAAGTGTCGCCTGAGTGGTTACGGGGGTGTAAAGAATTTGGGGTGTAAAGAATAGAACCACTGTTACCTGCCACGCATGTCGTAAGAGGCGACTAAGGAGGTTTGGCTGAAATCGGATGCACATGTCCTAAACGCGTAGAAGTCTATGCGTTTAGTGGCCTTTCAAACCAATGTGCAATATATACACGTTCTTGGCAAAGATCAAACATATCACAAAGAGTGGTTAAAATTGGTCGTAAAGAACGAACGCAAAGAAGAAGATGAAGTGTCTACGCAGAATTCTGGGAGTAACAAGAGACCAGTTGAGAAATGAAGACATCAGGAAAAAGTGGGTACAACATCAGTACTAGACTTCATCAAGAAACAACAAAGTAAGTGGTTCGGTCATGTAAGCAGATTACCAACAGACAGTGCACCTCAAAGACCAATGTTACTCCGATACAATGAATACAAAGCAAAAGACTGACCACGAAAAAGGTGGATCTCAAAGGCGACATAAGACACTATTTCCAGGGCCAGATGAGTCACCCTTGTTGTGTTGTATCCGTGTTTATTTAGTGTGGTCTTGACATTGTCTATCCATCTTTTTTTTTGGTCTTCCATTGGCTCTAGTTCCTAGGAACTCGATCTCACCTACACTGAGATCAGGGATCTCTGGAAAAATATGAAGATGGCTCCACGAGGGAGCAAACCTGGTACCTTTCGCATGAGAGAAGAACACCTAACCTCTGTGCCACAGAGACCTTCAGAGAGTATGTAATATGAAGGTTAGAAACTCTACTACTCTGTGATACATTGACACATAATGTACACTAGAAGATAATAATACTTTCTCAATCAATTACTCAGATTTTCACAATCACTAATACTTTGTCAATAAAGATTGAAATTATCCCAATCACCGATACTTTGTCAATGAATTATTAAAATTATCTCAATCACTGAAACTTTTTCAATGAAGATTGAAATTATCGCAATCACTAATACTTTGTCAATGAAGATTGAAATTATCACACTCACTGATACTTTGTCAATGAAGATTGAAATTATCACACTCACTGAAACTTTGTCAATAAAGATTGAAATTATCACAATCACTGATACTTTGTCAATAAAGATTGAAATTATTGCAATCACTAATACTTTGTCAATGAAGATTGAAATTATTGCAATCACTAATACTTTGTCAATGAATTATACTCAAACTTGACAATGAAGATTGAGGTTACCACAGTCACTTTCTCTCTAGGCTAAAACTTCCTTAGCGCAGCAACAAATACAGAGCATTCTTCACTATTCTTGGCCGTCCTCTATATTGTTTTCCAGCTGTGATTAATTTCTTTCAGTTCTTATTCTACTGTTCTCCTCCAGCTCGTTTTGAGTCTTCCACGTTTTCATTTACTCTCTGTTGCCCATCTCAGTACAGTTTTTATGACAGAGTTAGTCTCCATGAGTATCACATGTTCGTTCCATCTTCAACATCTCTTTTGGGATGATTGTGCTCATATTCTCTTGTTGACACTGCGTCCCGCAGTTCTTGGTTAGAGATAGTATTTGGCCAGAAACATGTAAGATCATTTGCAGACAAGTTATCAAAAATCACTTATACTTGTCAATGAAGATTGCAATTTCTACAATCACTGATACTTGTCAATGAAGATTGCAATTTATACAATCAAAGATACTTGTCAATGAAGATTGCAATTTATACAATGATTGAAACTTGTCAATGAAGATTGCAATTTCTACAATCACTGAAACTTGTCAATGAAGATTGTGATTTCTACAATCACTGATATGCGATTTTGAATAAAGATGAAGAGTGCCTCACTGGGCTTTGTTTTTATTTTATGAAGTCCAACAGTTCTACCAGAATAGCAGTATGCTCTTATTCTTCTTGCGTTCACGCACTATGTATTCAGGCCGTATATGATACTTCTGATTCATTTTTGTGTGAAGGCCTGCTTTCAGCAGTATGTTAAATCTCACATGTATTCTCAAACACTGAAAATGCGTCATCACCAACACTCATATTTGAATTGGCAGCTTGCTACTATCTGTACTATTTACAGTAACAGAGGTTACTTGAGACTGCTGGGCTGATGCATAGTGGGATAGTTCGGAAGAATCTGTACGCTCGTTGGATAAAAATGTTCAATGACAGCTTCATTCTATCTTCTGCAAATAAGAAAAAAAAGAGTAAATATTAGTTGTAAATTTCTATAACATTTTCTTGTGTTACTGGGGCTCAAAAGGGAGAAAAAGATAGCAATATTGTAACCTACCATGTTTGTTGCAAGAAATAAATAAGGAGGGTTGGGATTTAGAGCATGCTAACTCACCATGTAGAAATACATAAGCTTAAAACTCAACAAAAATGGAAAGTACAGTAAAAATAAAAATATTATAAATCATGATCAGATAAAGGTCTTCAAAGTTCTCCAGATGAGGAATTGGCGAAACTTTGGGAAATTCAAAAAGAGCCGAAGTTGACAGCTTACCTTCTCTCTGTCAGAAAAACCTTCAGAGATGGTACTTGGAGTTAGTTGTTGTTGTCACCCATGTGGTGCTGGGGCCCGAAAAGGAAGCAAAGAATAGTACCACTGCAACCTACAATGTATGTCGTAAGAGGCGGCTGATATAGGAACTAGGATGCTACCCTAGAAAATAAAAAGCAGCGCAGAAATCGGATGTGCTGGCCTACTTGTAGATGCATAACTAGCATAACGTTCGATCATTCTTAGGCTCAGATAACATACAAATCACAAAGAGTGGTTGACAAGTGGTTGATATGGAGCGTGCGAAGAAGAAGTTGTTGTCGTCAAACCCCAAGGAAGTATGAGTTTTCATCATTTTTCTTACAGTGCGTAGGGGAGAGTACCCAGCTTTCTTGCAGATGTAGAAACCTCCAACAACTCTAGGCATGTAGTGATATGCTTAATGCTGCGGAAACTCCTACTCAGGTAGGGTCTTGGAGTGTTGGTTAAATGAACCTAATCGTATGATAGATCTCCTTCAATTCCTTCCTGCTTTTCTTCTTTCAGGGAAGCAGAAACGTTGGACACATATGACTAATATCTTTATATCAGACGTACTGGCAGGATTCATCGTTTCAGCTGCCTAGGCTAGGCATAAATGGAGAGGACACTTCATCTTTGCTTTCAGCTCGGACACAACACAGAAATCTGCAAAATCTTTTGAAAATAGACTTAGAGATGAGCTGAAAGGCAAGACAGACATGTGCAAACTCAGAAGTTGTCACAGTAAAACACTTGCCAATTGAATGTCTGTAAGGGGACTGCCTAGAGTAGTTGATAGTAGCTCGGCCTGCTAGCTGTGAGACGCCTCATAGCTCGGGTTCGAACCTACTGTCCGGCATTTGTTCGAGTCCCTGGTCTTACTCAGGACGATAACGTGAGTACCTCTGAAGTCGGAGAAAATCTGCCTGTATGGCGAGGGAATACTAATTACGAGTACATTGAGCACACGGCTGCCAGTGTAAGTAATTTACAATGTGCACGCTGCTGCCATTGTAAGAAATTGGAAAACGGATTTTCACGCAAAAATCAGTTTCAGAGATGAAACTTCGTCTGAGTTGAAAGCGGACGAAAGAAAAAAAAGAAAAAAAAAAAAAAAAGAATGTCTGTAAAGATGAAAAAAGGCCATACACTTTCAGGACCAGTCAGTATGCTGTATTATATGTTTTGTTGCATATACAATAGCAGTACAGACAATACGTTTCCAAAGTCATCAGGTGGAGGTGGAGTAAAGTCTTGGTCAGTGCTAAGCTCACTGGCCCTGGTGCACCTTATTTCATTGCTCCTATGGCTTCACCATGGAGATAATCAGATTGCAACTTGACAGTATTTCTGTAATTGCGCATGTGCCCTAATTTTTCTTGATGCCTGTACCATAGAGGATATCCACTTCCCATTCAGCAGACAGTGTTGTGTTTTCTTTCTGGGTTGTCTCCTACAGTCTGTCCATCTTCTAATAGTGACTACATGGCAGTAGTTTTGTTTGCGTTCTCAACTTTATTTCCCTAACTGGTATCATTAGTTGCTACACAGTGCAAATAACTAAACTTTATCTATTCTTTTTTCTGAAATCAACATCTGCTATGCGACTACTCTGGTATGCATCATAAACAGGGTGGTGCGACTCAGGTCTTCACCGTTCCCGCATAGTGTGTTCTGAAGTTTTGTTCCTGTTGGCCAGACTTCTATTCTCATGCTGCGGCAGTCTTGCAAGATGTACTTTTGGGACTGCTTTCATGCTCCACTGGTGCAGGCAGCAGAGTCCCTAAGACCTATTCTATGGAGGTGTGCCCTTGGTTGTGATCTGAAGATTGTGGTCTGATTTTCTATGTTTAATGTATTTATGTTGTCATGCTCTGGGTTGTATCCTCCATTTGTTTTTCTTCACGTCATTTTTCTGGACTGTTTCAGGAGAGTCTTTGCTTCTGTACAGCTTTGTATTGGGTGCGGTTGTTTTAGGCTGCCTCTAGTCTTAGGAAAATTGGTCAGCCGTTTCATGTTCTGGTATGCCACAGTGTGCTGGTATCCACTGTAGAACTAATTCTGATAAACTTTACTTTTTTTTTTTTTTTCGATCCAGAATCACTTGAGCTGAAAGCTCTTGGATCGTGTCATGGACATCGTAACCCTTCGGCTCGGTGCCACGAACACCGTATATCTGGGGAACCTGTAGCTTTTCTACCAGTCCGCGGAGTTGAACCCGCACTTACAGAGGACTAGTCACCCGTAGTCCAACGCGCTACGAACACGCTGGGCACGCGGGCAAACTTTACTTTAAAGCAATACACAAATTAAAACATGCAGAAGGAAACTGTTACCTATTAGTTTCTGAGATGAAGCACTTGTTGCGAGAGCTGTCCAAGTGTCCCTGTAACTGAAACCATAACGTAAAATTATGTAATGTATGACATAAGAAAATCGTGTCACTTAACACTGGGTCAGGGTGGAATTACTCTAGTGGCTTGGGTGACAGTTATTTTTTATTTTTGACAGAATTCTGCTATGCCATCTATGGAGGCCTACTGTCCTTATTATCAGTGTCATCCACCATACAGGTGTGACTTCTCCGACTTCAGAGGTTCTATTGAGTCGATAGTCTTCCATGTCAGTGATCTCTCTCTCTCACGATCATCGCTTAGATTGATGTACCAGATTTCCCCATAAATCTCATTCATGTGGAAATCTGATTCAAGCAGCCTTAGCATGGGTGTGTTTCATCACATCTTCAGCACCATTAGGAGCTCTGGTGCTTATCCTTCGGCGATGTGTCCGGTTTCAGCCAGCGTTTACTGGGTTCGCTCTCCATCAGCCTTTGGCTGCCCCCAGTCGACCTGCAAGGCAGAAGGTTGCTATTTTCTTTTAGGGTAGCTACCCTTAGACAACCTTCCCTCCCGGGATGTTGAGCGTCATCTGCCCAGTTTACCAGTCTTTTTGGATTACTTGGTTTGCCCGCCATCCAGTTTTGTTACGGTTTGCTCCGCTAGCCATTGATTGTCCCCAATCAAACTACCAGACAGTAGTGGTTCTCTGCGATGGGAAACGCGGTTATTGTTCTATGTCAGGGATCAATAATAGTCATTTTGGACATAGATAATTTTGCATTTAGTGTATTTTTGTTATCTGTGAGTCTCTGATTTATTGTACAGTCCAAAACACTGATCAACTTTTATTCTTCTTCTTTGTTCGTTTCTTCGACTCAACTTTTATCACTCTGTGATATGTTTGATCTTTGCCAAGAACATGTATACGTTGCACATTGGTTTGGTAGGCCCCTAAATGCATAGACTTGTACACGTTTAGGATATGTGCATCCGATTTCAGCCAAACCTCCTTAGTCGCTCTTACGACATGCATGGCAGGTAACAGTGGTTCTATTCTTTACACCCCAAATTTTGGCCCCGGTAACCACTCGGGCGCAACTTTTATTCTCTCTCTCTCTCTCTCCCTCCCTCCCTCCCTCTCTCTCTCTCTTCTCTCTCTCGCAGACGCACACTCGCGCGATCCCCAACTTTTATTCTAAGAGACTGTTCCAGACAAAATGTATCCACCAGAACTTTTGGGGTCTAAAATCCTCAGCGGCTCTTGCTGGTGCTGCAGAGTTTGTGCACTGCTGCTGAGATCTTTCTGCGTAAGAAAGAGATCACAGCACACGTGGTTACTCACCAAAGTGCAATAATGATGATCCTATCAATCAATCAATGAAATAAACCACCAGAACTTATTCTTCTTCTTCGAACGCTTCATATTGACTACTTGTGTAACCACTCTTTGTGATTTGTATGTGATATGAGCCTAAGAGTGTTGTACCTTGTGCCATTTATACACCTACAAGTAGGCCAGCACATCTGATTTCTGCAACGCTTTTTATTTACTAGGTAGCTTCCCTAGACCCCTACCTCAGTCGCCTCTTACGACATGCCTTGTAGGTCACAGTGTTACTATTCTTTGTTCCTTCAGCCCCAGGAACACAAGGGCAACTTACTCATCAAAATTAAGACCAGTTGTCCAGTCCAGAAGTTCATCAACTTCCCAATCTTCCAAGGCTTCAGGTCCCTGAGCATTGACAGTAGCAATCATGCCTGCAACAGCACCATCTACAAGATGTAATACCTCTTTGTCATCAGTTTTAGCTTTCAGCATACCTTCTTTATACCTGTAATGGCAAATCAGACATAACAAGTAAAAACCTACTAGCAAAATTAAGGATTCATAAAGATTTCATCTTCTTCTTCTTCATACGCTTCATATCGACCACTTGTTTAGCATTCTGTGATTTGTATGTGATCAGTGCTTAAAAGCGATTGTGCGTATGGTCAGTTATGCACCTACAAGTAGGTCAGCACATCCAATTTCTGCTATACTTTTTATTTACTAGGGTAGCTTCCCTAGGTCCTACATCAGTCGCCTCTTACTGCCTTGTAGGTCGCAGTGGTACTATTATTTGCTTCCCTTGCCGGCCCCAACACTAAATGGGAGAGATCTCATCTGACAAAAGAAATAGTCCAAACCTTGGTCAACACTACCTTCTTGAGTGGTTCAATTATTTAATCCCAGTTTTTAAAAACAGATGTGGGAAATGGTGAGCATCTGACACCAAATATCTCTCTCTCTCCCCTCTGCCGTTCTTTTTCTGCCATTTTTATTATTCTTATTGTGATGTATAAACATCCTAACACCAAGAATGGGTGTGGCACGTTCTCAATCTTCAGTACCATTTGGAGCTCTGGCGATGTGTCCGATTTCAACCAGCGTTTACTGGGTCAGCTCTCAGTCAGCCTTTGGCTGTCCCCAGCCGACCTGCAAGGCAGCCAGGTTACACCAAATATCTGAAACCCCTGGAGTCTACTGGGTTTAAACTCTAGACTTTGGCAGAGCAAGTTCTCCAATAGATGCTGCCAATACTGGGCCCAGCAACACTTCAACAAGTCTCTGGCGTAATTTCATAGCTAACAGGACAAACAGTGACACATGCAGTTTTGGGTGGTTTTTCACTCACCCTCTCTGAATCAAGACATAAACATAGCACACAAATTTTATCCCCTAAAAACTTACATTTTTTTCATCCATTCAATCTTTCTGTGCTTTTTTTGTCTTTCAACATCCCTCTTCCTCTGCAACTGAAAGTTCACATAACAATCTAGAAATTATACATTATATTAGCCGAAACTGCTATAGATAAATGTTAAGAGAAGGATTATTATCAACATCAAAAAAAACAATCATCATTTTTGGTGACATCTTCTTCGAATGCTCCATTTCGACCACTTGTTAAACTACTCTTTGAGATTTGTATGTGATCTGAGCCTAAGAGTGAGTTTACGTTGTGCCAGTTGTGCGCCTTCAAGTAGGCCAACAAATCCTATTTCTGCAACGCTTTTTATTTACTAGGGTAACGTCCCTAGGTCCCTACCTCAGTCGCCTCTTACGACAGGTCTTGTAGGTTGCAGTGTAATAATATACAGGCTAGAGAGAGAGAGAATAAGAAAAGATAACAATTTGTCTCTGCACAAATATTTTCCATTTGGTGCTCGGACATATGCTTATATTAATCTCAGTAATAATAATAGCGATCCATCGCAAGCAATGATGACAATAGCAGTACAGCTTATGTAAAACAACATAATTTAATGTCTCTTCCTTTTCTTGAAGTGATGAGTAATTAAATTCTTATACTTTCTTTATAATTTCACCAACAGTAAAAATTAAATTAGAGCTTGAGACTGATATTAAATGGATAGGTAAAACATGGTAATAATTGGAAGGGATGGCAGGACAGAGGTTAGTTAGAAGAGCTGAAATAAGTTTAGTTAACATCATAGTGGACCAGGGCAAAAGTCATGTTTTACAAGCCATATTCTTAGAATAAAACGCCTTTAGTGTTAGTTAGTTTAGTGTTAGTTAGTTTAGTGTTAGTTAGTGTTAGTTAGTGTTAGTTAGTTTAGTTAGTTTATTCCTTTCGTGCCAAAGGCGGCACAAAGGGCAGAGGTTTTAGATCTCCATGTGATGCGGTTCTCTGCTCCTGGTAAAAAGGCATCCAACCTAAAGCCACATAGGGCAGAGGTTTTAGATCTCCATATGATGCGGTTCTCTGCTCCTTGTAAAAAGGCATCCAACCTAAAGCCACATAGTGTGGCGTTTGGTCCACAAGGAGTTACAGACCTGTGTTCCGTTGGAAGTTGAAAGGTGAAGAAGAAGCAAAATTAAATGACAAAGAAACTTGGCACACAAAACTAACCCTACTGTGATCAAATTTGTCGATTTTCTTTGAAACGTCCAAACTAAATGGGTCACTCAATATGTGATGGATGTGCCTGTCTGACACCAACCTCCAGCCATTGTTTTCTCTTCTTTTATACCAGCCTTTTTTGTCTAAGATAAAACAAGTCAAATTAATATAAAGTTTTGATGCATGTTAAAATTAATGTTATATATGTTGACAGAAATTAAAGCTTACCATAACACAATTTTATCAGAAAGAATCCATTTATCAGCAGGTCAACCTAAACTATGCAATGATGACTACTACACATTCAACAGACAAGGACAGTCCATCATCTTTCAACTCAGGACAGGGCATAACAGACTGAACAAACACTTACACAGGCTATGATTGTCTCCTTCCTCTCTGTGGCTCCGCTGATCAAACCACAGAATATGCCCTACAAGACTGTCCCCTGAATGTCCTCCTTAGAATGGGATGCTGGCCCTACAACACAACACTACATTCAAAACTACATGGCACCAGAGATGAGCTCCAGGCAAGAGTTGACTTCATTATAAGAACATGTCTGATGGCATAATCATCAAAATAGCGATAGCAAAGAAGAAGAAACAGAAGGTCCTCGCTGGTTCCCCACAATTTCTCCTTCAGATTAATCTCACATGTCTATGTTTGAGATCTCAAGTCATTGAATGGGGAGGGGGGAGTGGGGAAACATTTGCAGAATGTGTTCAGGAGTTTAGGAAACCTTTTGATATGTCCATTGGTCAGTTTGAGCAGATTTCAATTTGTGGAGATGAGCTTGTAGCCTTCAGTGTCCTGCGTGAAGTCTGAAGATGATGGTTTGTTGAGTTTTGTCAAAATTTAGGATGGGGTCTTGGGGGTAATTGCTGCCTGTTCTATGACTCCATGCACATTTTTATTTTCCATTGATGAGTGCTTTTGCAATCCTCAGTGAGATTCTGTGGTGGAATTATTCCTTTTTAGTGCCTGCTTTAACTCTTTATGTCCACGAAAATTTTTGGGGTAATCACACTCTGCCAGAACACATTTCTAGCAACATTTTTCAATATGGAATGATCTTGGAAATATGCCTATAACTTAAGTTCTTTGTAAGCTAGATTTATACTGTTGGTATCAAAATATGCAGAATTAAATTCTGAACAATCTGATAATAAATAGTTATATATGTAAATCAGTATTTATTTAGTAAATTATTGTTGTATTTCATGTTCAGAGTAACTACTACGACTTTCAAAATTGAATCAATACTTAGCCATTGCTGAATTCTCCATCATTGTCGGTGAAATCATAAACATGAAACACTGTGTGTGTTTATTTGAACTTTGGAACAAATCCATGTCTTGTTCGGCACCTTATCGACGTGGAGGACGAAACAACATCTTATAACTAAACTTTTCACATGAAAGTTCACTTTTTCACAACAGGAAAATATATTTGCGAATAAAACTATTTACTAAAAATTCGAAAATAAATTCTACCATGCTGTACAGTATATGAATGAAATGGTAGTTATCTGCCCGTTGAATTCTGTAAACAAAAACAGTGTCGGACGTATAGTAGCTGAACTGTAAAACAAAACGTGCATGGACTCAAATTAGCCGTTGGCAGCGTGTTTTGGCATAATGAGAGAACTGTTTCTACGCTGGGAGCGTCGACTGGACATATAGAGTTAACAAGTTTGTCAGTTGCTTCATTACCTGTTATGCTACAGTGTGCTGAAATACATTGCAGTGATACTTTCTTGTTGAAGGACAGCAGATTTTGGTGTTAGATCACAGTTCTTGTTAAAAGGTCTTCATGCATTTTTTAATAGTTTGGAAAACTGACATACATTAGCACAGGAAAAATATATTTAATCCTTCAAGTCTTTGTTCTGTCAGTATCTGTGTGACCTTATTGATTGCATGTAGTTTTGCTCTGTAGTTTGTTGAGATTGTTCCAATAGTGCATACTAAGCAAAGTATAGAGAGGTTGTTACTTCTACAGAATCAACCACTAAGCATGATGGTCACTGATGGCTTCTATGGATGATGAGCAAGGACACTGCAAGACAAAATCTTAATAACAATCAGATATATGACAACTAGGGGACTGCCTAGAGTAGTTGATAGTAGCTCGGCCTGCTAGCTGTGAGACGCCCATAGCTGGGTTCGAACCTACTGTCCGGCATTTGTTCGAGTCCCCTGGTCTTACTCAGGACGATAACGTGAGTACTCTGAAGTCGGAGAAAATCTGCCTGTATGGCGGGAATACTAATTCACAGTACATTGAGCACACGGCTGCCAGTGTAAAGTAATTTACAATGTGCACTGCTGCCATTGTAAGAAATTGGGAAAACGGATTTTCACGCAAAATTCAGTTTCAGAGATGAAACTCGCCTGAGTTGAAAGCGGACGGAAAGAAAAAAAAAAAAAAAAATGACAACTAGGTTATTGGTTACTAAACTGACCTCATTGCACTCTGGGCAGACCCATAGATGCTCAGTCTGCCCCAACAGATATCAAAGAGTATGCATACTGATGGTTCCTGTGGCTTGCTGATTAAACACACTTCTCACTCTGCCCCTCAGGCATTCAGTTATACTGTGCAACGGTAACTTCAAACTGCCTAAATTGCCGGATCAACTCAACATCTATTCCAGTGTCCTCATCCAACAGACAGTCACGAAGATACCGAAGAACATTCCCCTTATCCATCCTCTATTGTTTACTTATCCTTTTTTTAAAAGTTTGAAAAACTGACATACATTAGCACCGGAAGATACAACAACTAGGAACAACGGACAATCAAATATCTATAACAATTATAATAACATAACTTTTACTGCAAATTTAAACAAACATTGTTGACAATATAACTTGCCATCTAATTGTATTCTCTGAATACGAGAGTTCCCATGTGTGTCTTTGACTGAGAGCTGTTTGGTTGTCACATCTGTATAATCTTTAGGGCTATTAGCACATAAATCTTGAATAGGACGGTTAGTGAAGATCTTGTAATATATATTTGGTGGAAACCTTTCCTGTTAAGAGTAACAGTAAACAATTTGAATGTTTAGAATTTAAAAAATTGTAATATCAAGACAAATCTAAAAATACAAGTACTGGTATGTTGTTTTCATATCATCATCAGGTGCCATGTCAGCAGGCATAGGTGATCATGGATCTCCACAAATCTCTGTTCCTGGTGTTTGCTATCATCTCAGATGTTGACACTCTTCCATGCCATAAGTCAATCTAAAATTGTCTCTTTCTGTCTTCCTCTGTCTCCCCTCAATTTTACCGGTTGTCACAATGTATTCTAAGCTTCACCTTCTCATTTTCTCTCTCTCTCTCTCTCTTTGCCTTTTACCCCGGGTTGGGGCATAGGCCCTCAACCAACTCATGCCAAGTCTTCCTATCTCTAGCTATCTCCTTCAGCTCCCTCCAGCTCTTCTTTATATATTGTTGATCTCCGCCTCCAAATCTCGTCTCCATGTATTTCTCGGCCTCCCCTTCTTTCGCTGTCCCTGCGGGTTCCAGGCACGGACCTTTTCTTGTTATATTCCCCTCCAGTTTTCGCAAAGTGTGTCCTATCCAGCACCAGCGTCTTTTTTAACCTGTTCGTTCACTGGAATCTGTCTTGTTCTCTCCATAAGTTCCTCATTTGTGACCCTATCATACCATCTTATTCCCTCTATTCTCTGCAGACACCAGTTGATGAATGTTTGCAATTTATGCGCTATTGTTTTAGTTGTTCTCCATGTTTCTGACCCATACAGTAGAACTGCTTTAACATTAGAGTTAAATATCCAAATTTTTGTTCTAGATTTGATTTCTTTGGACTTCCAAATGTTTCCCAGTGCAATGAAAGCTCCTCTTACCTTCTGTATTCTTGTTTTAACATCTCTATCTGTTCCACCCTCTTTGTCTACGTTGCTGCCCAAATATGTGTATGATTCTACCTCTTGAAGTGGGATTTCTCCCAGGGAGATCGAGTTGTCATTTGCTTGGTTAATTCTCAATATCTTTGTCTTTCCCTTATGAATGTTCAGCCCTAGTTGCTGGGACCTTTGAACCTTCTCATTACCTGTCTGAAAAAATTTTGATTGCCTCTTTCTTATATTAATAAACTTTCTCTGTGTTTTGATCTCATTTAACACCTCCACATTAGTCATTTTAGCAGCAGTCCATGGGATTCTCATCATTCTTCTGTAAAACTACATCGCTGTAGCATCCAGAGAATTTTCAATCTGTTTGTTTACTTCCATGACTCACATCCGTATGTCAGTACCGGCTCTATGTAGCACTGATTAACTCTCATTGTGATCTCTCTCACGATCATTCGTAAGGCCGTTTTTATCATTCAAATGTGATATATAAACAGCTTTAATACCAAGAATGGGTATATGTTCACAACCTTCAGTACCAACTGGAGCTCTGGTGCTTATCCTTCGGTGGTGTGTTTGGTTTCAACCAGCGTTTACTGGGTTCACTCTCCGTTAGCCTTTTGCTGTCCCCAGCCAAACCTGCAAGGCAGCAGGTTGCTATTTTCTTTTAGGGCAGCGACCTTTAGATTGCCTACCCTCCTGGGTTGATTAGCCTCATATGCCCAGCGAACCGGTCTTTTTGTGGACTACCTGGTTTGCCGCCCGTCCAGTTTTGTGTACGGTTTGCTCCGCTAGTCTTTAATTGTCCCCAATCAAACTACAAGGCAGTAGTATTTCCCCTGTGAGTGGAAACATGCACTGGCTTTGCCTCTGCTGGGCTTTCCAGTTTTTCTGCACACCCTCTCACCTGCCGCACCTGCCATGCCTTCTGTGCCATGCTCTGCTCCTGCCCATGGGGGCCCACTCTTGCATCGCCTGCATGCGTACTCGTTCTGCCCTGGTGCCTGCCTTATCGTCACCGTCAGTTTTCAGCGTGCTCACATTTGCCTGGATTGTTCGACTCTGGGGCTTAAAATCTACCCGCCCAAAGTGGGCCCACGTGCAGCTCAACTCGACTCCCAGCATATTCAGGCTCACGAGAGAGCATGTGCAGGCTCTGAATTTCACCACATGCTGGTCCACGTCTCTTCGATGGATGCGCCTCTCATCCTGTGTGTTTGTTTGGTCAGTCCCCTCCCTCTCTTAGATCTCGGAGTTTCGCCACGTGCAGCTCAACTCGGGGCACCACCTTCGGACTTGGAGTTTTGCCCAATGTGGGCCGACAACTCTTTTCCAGATGCACCTCTCATCCTGTATGTTTATCCTTCCAGCTTTTCCCATCAGCCGGGAGAGACGAGCAATACTAGTCACTCTGGGTATTCGCTTGTCTGTGTTGCGAGCGGATCCCATCTAGCTCGACTACCTTTACATCTCTACTTGCACCAAAGTAGTTCTCCCACGATACCTGCCCTTCTAGCCAGACCGGAATCACCATCTGTTCCAGGGTCACCACGAGAAGGTGAGGGCAGGGTCTAGATTAGTGTCAGTTCACTAATCCTGGCACTGCGTTGTCCCCATGCGTCTTTGACCCAATTGTGATCTAAATTGACAGTGACTTGTTGCATATAATGCTTCTCATTTTCTGGAATGCTGCTTTGGTCTGCTTTATTCTGCTCTTTATTTCTGATCTACCATCTGATGTTATCAGGACACCTAGGTATTTAAATTGATGTACTTGTCTCCGCTCCATTTCATTTACTGTGCCAAACAGGATTAGAGAAAAGAAGATTATGTTTTTAAGGGGGGATTCTGGTCTTGAAACTTTTTTTCATTGCTTTGGTATTAATGTAGAATTTGTATAACAATTTTGAAAGATTCTGACTTAGAATAGTAGAAAAAATAGTAAAAAAAAGTCAACACGTTGCCATGGAAACAATAAAAATGGCCACAGCACAAAATTTCAAATCCCTAAGGCTCTGAAGTTAATGAATATAAATTAATTCTATTTTCACTCTAGGGAGCAAGTGTAATATCTACAAAATTACACATCCTTTTTAGGATATATTAAATATTACATTTTTATGAATTTTTGTGTAAACACACCCCCCAAAACAGCTTTTTTGACCAAATTTTGAGGGAATTTTTACCCAAAAATTAATAAAAAATTAAATATTGAATATATCCTAAAAAAGATGTGTAATTTTGTAGATATTACACTTGCTCACCTTAGAGTGAAAACAGAATTCATTTATATTCATTAACTTCAGAGCCTTATGGATTTGAAAATTTGTGCTTGTGGCCATTTTGTATTGTTTCCATGGCAACGTGTGACATTTTTTTACTAATTTTTTTCTACTATTCTAAGTCATACTCTTTAAAAATGCTTATACAAATTTTATATTAATATGAAAACAATGAAAATAGCTTCTTGATTTTCAAGACCCAAATCCCCCCTTAAAGCTGCTCGGTGCAATAGAGCCTCAGACATAAAACCTGGCAAAATGTACAGAGCCATGGTCAAAACTATGAGGCAGCTGTTCGAATTTAGAAGAAACTAATAATTATCCTGCTGACAGACGTGACGGTCAAGCACAATTACCATCATCAGGTGCTGTGCCGGAAATCAGTAATATCAAGCACAGTCACAAACTTAAATTTTTTTTAAAACAAGATGAAGACTACAAACCCCAGCAAGTCTAAATCTGACGGTAATGCCTGAAGCAGCATCAAGAAGCTTGGCCTCATTTGGATTTATGCACCTCAACATGTCACCAGGATTTCCTCTGCACTTGAAGTTGATAAGATCTCGATAATACTTATACACATGAACATCCTAGAGAGAATAAAACAATATATTATTATAAATTATAACTTTGTCTTGTGATTAGACTAAATGTTTGTAGATTTTAATTTTTTCTTAATCAATCTAAAACATGTTGGTTCTTTGCTACATTAAATATCTTTATAAATTAATCATTATTACTTTCTTTGAACGCTCCATATCAACCACTTGTTAACCACTCTGTGTGATTTGTATGTGATCTGAGCTTAAGAATGATTGTATGTTGTGCCAGTTATGCGCCTACATGTAGGCCAGCACATCCATTTCTGCTATGCTTTTATTTACTAGGTAGCTTCCTAGGTCATACATCAGTCGCCTCTTATGACATGTCTTGTAGGTTGCAGGGGTACTATACTTTGCTTCCCTTGCAGGCCCCAGCACCACATGGGTGAATCATTGTTACTGATTACCACTCTTTTGAGTGGGGTTTTAACCCTGTAGTCAAGAAGGCGGGAACACTGATAATAAGTAAGGAGACTTTCACGCAAAAATCAGTCAGAAGCGACATACCAGGTGCTCTGACTATGCCTGAATTCATAGCGGGTGAACGCAAGAAGAAGAATGTGGTTTCCTAGATAGAGTGACAGTAGGGTCATTCAAGAGCAGAATTAAGCATACTTTCAGTACAAGAATAGAATTTAAGGCTACTTCTTCTCTTTGCGATCGCTTTTTTGATGATTATACCGTTAGACGCGTTCTTATGATGAAATCGACTGTAGTCTGGAGCTCATCTCTAGTGCCATGTAGTTTTGAATGTAGTGTTGTGTTGTAGGGCCAGCATTCCTTTCTTGGGAGGACATACAGGGGCAGTCTTGCAGGACATGTTCTGTGGTTTGTTCAGCGGAGCCACAGGGGCACAGAGGGTTGGGGACAATCGCAGCCTGTGTAGGTGTTTGTTCAGTCTGTTATGACCTATCCTGAGTCGGAAGATGATAGTCTGTCCTTGTCGGTCAAGTGTGTGGTAGTCATCGTTGGATGGTGTAGGTTCTTTTCTAATGTCCATGATAGCTCTTTTTTTCAAAATATGTGATTTCATTATCTATTGAGACTTTGTTTACTGAGGACATTATTGTATCCGACTCACAATTCATGCTTCAGAAGGTCAAAAACGGCAGGTTGTGATATGAGTGGATGTTGCCTACCATTGCCTACCAAGTCTTCCAACCTCCATGTGCTTACAACAACTGCACTGCTCATTATAAAGTTGATGATTGATAGGGAGGGATTCCTTCCGTTGCTCAGTGGTCTCTTGTTGGATGAGTACATGACAATTGATGATGAGCTGATCCAGTCCATGTTCTTACACATCCTAATACTGTATGTGAAACATCAAAGGTTTGGAGAATGACCTCATTTCTTCTTTTTTTAACTGGGGTGTCCTTTTCCTGCAAGTCTTGATGAGATATGGGATGTATGCACACACCAGTTGGCCTAGCATGGGATGTATATATTAGAGAACTTGCTCTGCAACCCTTAAATCCAATTGGTTTTCATAAAAAAATATCTATATAGATAGATATATCTTTGTGTCCTGTTTGAAATTAGGCTTCCACAAGAGATTTCCATTGTTGCCATCCTGCTGCCTTTCTACTAAGTGTTTCTTCTCATGTTAGGCCACAATCTTTCAACTCTCCACATTTCTTCTCAATGTTTTCTTTGTACATCCAAGCCTGTTTTTCCCATCCGCTGTCCAAAAGAGCTGTCTTAGTAAATGTCAAATTAAATACTTGACCAATCCACCTTGATTTTTCAATTTCATTGATGGTCTCCAGTGACTCACGGTTTGTTTGTTTTAAAAAGCTCTTTACTTGCTATTGCATTTGACCAGAACATTTGAAGGATTTCATTCAAAAATATATTTTTGAAAGTCTCTAACTTGTGTATGATATTGTGGGTCATTTTCCAGGACTCATTACTGTATAATATAAATAATCTCACTATAGATGGAGACCGCAGTAAAACTATGTAGAACGCTGAAACATGTAATAACAAAGTACTGTAGTTTTACAAAATACAAAAACATTGACAATACCCAGCAAAGTTTCAACCAAAAAGGCCTTTATCAAGCAAACGATATAACAAAAGTTACAAATGTTACAGAACACCACATATAGACTAGTTAAAATATAATATAAATATGCAATATAAAAACTTACAATATGTCTTCTCCAAGTTCTTTGTATAATCAGAGCTGCTTTTGTTTCAATCACATTTTCTGTCCACACATTTTCTGAGAACATGTTTGATAGTAGCGATGTTCTCTTCTCTTGAAAAAATTTCCTGGATGTGAACTGAATAGTCTTTAGGTTTGAAAATCTGTTAATGTTTTATTCTTATTGCATCTGAATAAATGGTTCCATTCTGAATTATGTGCTATATTAGAGAGAGAAAATAACTGCATCTATTTCATAATAATAATAAAAGATTGAATTAGAAAGTTACAACTGTTTCTCATGTGGTATTTTTTATTTGTATGTAAGTCAATGCACCGATAAAGCTCAGGATCATTGCTGGAACTAGCGACTTGCCATTTCTGACGAGAAGGGTCCAGTTAATGAGTTATATGGGAGAAATCTAAAATTTCACACACATACCATCTTTTTAAATATTTCTTGTGGTTACTAAAAAACCCACACAGTAGTCACTACTCAGTGCAAGCATTCTAAAGAACTGGGTTGAATAAATCGAGAAAGCAGTGTCACTGTTTATAATTATAATATATTATTTATTATATAGTTTAAGTTTAGTGTAGTCTGTCAGTCATGCATACAATTGATTCATGGACAATTGAATCATAATCATAATAATTTATAATGATGATGGGAACCGCATCATAAATCATCTCGAATCGATTCTCGAATGTTGCAGAGAAAACTTACGTTTATTTTTTTCCTTAAAAATACTACGGAATCTAAAATCTAACAAAAGTTTCGCACTGATATAATCTATATTATATAGTTTAATGGGCCCCTTCAAAACACCGCAGAATGAACAACCGGGTTGCTAATATAAACATCAATTTACGAAAATCTAACGGAAGTAGATAAAACTTAATGTAATCTGCAGCAGTCATGTAACTTCGGTAAGAACGGTGTTTATTCAATTCAGTGAAAACTATTATTTTTTCTTAATAATTTGCTGAGAGCGGGACTTACAGTGCCGTGTTGTATTACACTCCTCTTGTACCGTTAAACCACGGCTTCTCTATTATAGAGAAGGCCGTGGTTAAACATTGCATTTCTTCATTTCTTTATAGTATAACCTTTTTTTTTTTTTTTTTCGTCGCTTTCAACTCAGACGAAGTTCCATCTCTGAAACTGATTTGCGGAAAATCCGTTTTCAATTCTGCAATTGTAAATTACTTACACTGGCAGCCGTGCTAATGTACTCATTAGATTCCCTCGCCATACAGGCAGATTTTTTCCGACTTCAGAGGTACTCACGTATCGTCCTGAGTAAGACCAGGACTCGAACAAATGCCGGACAGTAGTTTGAACCCGAGCTTATGAGGCTCTCACAGCTGCAGGCGAGTACTATCAACTACTTGCAGTCCTCCATAGTATAACCTAATATCGGTTAGAAATTAACAGCCAAAAACCTACATAAGCTTACCATGTTTGAAGCCCTCGTCATCATGGCAGAGATCCGTGTCTCAACTATTCGATCATCTCGACTTATTTTACATTAATTGTTGGTTGCTGATGACTGCGACTCCTTTGAGAAAGAAATGCAGACCTACATGGACAAGTTCTCCATGTTCCAGCCGTCCTGAGAGCAGTACTGATGATGATGCTCGTCCATCACGGGTGATGATGACCACAATTTTCATCAAGGAATGTAGCTAGCTGCGTTATGTTGTGTGGCGTAGATGACTAGTGAACCTGATGCGGGATTGAAATGTTCTTGTACAGTGTGGCCAAGGTATACTTGCACTTGTGGGGAGTTTTACTGCCTTTCTGCCTCGATATATTTGAATGTTAGTGTTGTGCTAACCCACACTCGCTTTGATAGTTTGCTGAATGTAGTAGCCGCAAACATACGAACGTTCATTTCCTAAAGAGAAAGGCTGGCAGTGACCATTGACCCAAGATATCAAAACTTTTGAACAGGTGTTAGATGGTTACCATTTAAAATTATGTTTGTTGTGTTACCTCCCTGACAGAAAACAACTGTTTTGGAGACACTTATGGTCAGAGAAAATATATCGCATCCATTGTCCAAATTATTGATTAGCCATTGCAGTATAGAATCATTGTGGGTGACTAAGGCAGCATCGTCAGCGAAAAGGAGGTCCTTGAAAAGAATTTCCGTCGTTTGTGTCTTGGCTCGTAAGCGAGACAAGTTAAGAGTGAACCATCAGATCTAGTGCGGATGAAAACATCATCATCAGCGTCCCCGAAGGCATGGTACAAAAGGACTGCGAAGAAGATACCAAATAGAGGGGGGAAAGGACACAACTATGCTTGACTCCACTCTTAACCTCCAAACTATCAGATGTGCTGTCATCGAACTGTATGCTGGCTTTCATGCCCTCATGGAAGGAGACAGTCAATTGGAGCTTTGGGGAAAAGCCACTATGCTTCAATATTATATAAATATTAACCTGATATTGTAACATTAAATGTATATCCCCTTAGTGTCAATCGTGGTAAACGTTTTAGATTCCATGAATTTGCTGCAAAGAAAGACCATTTCAGTTTGTTGTAAGAATCCTGATTTTCTTGCACAGTTGAGTGAGCTGTTCAAGTAGTATCATTAACAAGTGTACACTAATTTGGATAGCTCACAGATATGTTGCATTTCGGTTACTTCGGCCAATTCAACAGTAGAACCGTGCGGTATATTTTCTCAGTATGATGCAAGTCTTCGAAAAGCTGCCCTTGATGTTTTTTTCTTTAAAATAACATTCAATTGTGATTTCTTTTTTTAACTGCACAAATTGTACGAATATTATTTTTATTATGATAATACAAATTACTTTAAAACTACAACAATCTACTAGTTTTACACTTTTAACTTTAATTTTATCAAATTCGTTAATTAGTAACGTGTAATCTAGAATAATAGCCAACGTAGATTCAATAGAAATTAATGACAGATTTCTAAGTTTTGTTTGGCTTACTGAACTTCTTAAGTAGTGTTTTATTAATTTTAATTTGGAAAAACTTCTTTTCCCCACTAGCTACAGAGACAGGGGGTGTTAGTAAAATTCTCAGAGCTACAACAGTATTCGGATACAAAGTAATTAAGTTATTTTGGCACAAATAATTTAAAACAGCCAAAGATTTCATAGAAAATAGTAGCATTCGGGACACGTAATTCGTATTGAAGATCATTTGCATTTATATATGATTCATTTTTACCGAAAGTATCAACTGGAGACCGATACACTAATTTTCTAGCGTTTTGTCATCTATATTCTTGAGTTTTAAAATGTCATATAAAAAACTGAAATTTGTTGCTACGGGTTTACAAGTGTAAATCGTTCATTCGGATAATTAAGGTTAATGTCCAGAATATAATAGAAAATGCTTATTTTAAATTTATTCTGTTTATCGACAGCTTCTTCGTAGTCAAATTGACGTTTTTTCCTTCTGGCCCTAAATGTTTGCCTCGAGAGCAACCGTGCAAATCATCAAAATTCTTTATTTACTAGACCAGGGTAGCTTACCAGGCCCTACCTCAGTCGTCGTATGCAACAAGCTGTGTAGATTACAGTGGTAATATCATTTGGTTCCCTTGCGCGCCCCGGCAACAAATAAGCGTTACTCTTTATAGTCTGAATAGTTTACGCCGAGAACACACTGTGCTTAGTATCATATGCTCCTACTCAATAAGAAAATGTTTAGATTTGTCATTACATTTTCATTCTTTTACCTGACTAGTCGTTCCGGGTTACAAACATTTCAACTGGCTTTTTTGGTGTGTGCATCGTTATGTCACCACCAGGTAATGTTAAGTTTTTAACTGCATTTTCCTTTCGAAGAATCATCGGACAGACAGAATAGGAGTAACCAAGTACGGCGTGTCAGATACAATAGTAATATTGTTATCCTGCACAGCCCATATATTTCGTATTTAGTAGAGTTCACTGTAGTTGACACAAAGACAGATCATTTACAGAGTCCTAAGATCAGACAATTCTGGTAAGACCAAACAGCTTAGACGACTCATTGCTATGGTTTCTGTAACCACTTGTAAAGCTTTTGTGCCTGTCATTCATCTCTAGATTTCGGCCAGGAGACTAGTGTTGTCGCATCCATTCTGAGATTCGTCTCGTCTGTTGAGCTGGCAGATAGCATACCATCACGGCTGGGTTAACCCTACTTACTACCATAATAGAGAGCCGCTGTAGCGAAGTTGTTACTCAACTCGCTTCTCAAGGCTGGTGGTCTGGGTTCAGCTCCCGCAATATGCGTGGAATTTTTCCCTACCGCTCTCAGGTCGACCCAGCCTCAACTGGGTACCAGACATGCTCTGGGAAAGTAAAGGCGACCGGCGTGATGCTGACCACATCACCCATCGTGTGACGACGGTCAATGAAAAATACAGGCCTAACACTGTATTGATCTATATACCACGAGGTATGAAAGGGTTCCTTTTTTCCCCCTTTACTACCATAATAGCCGTCCATCGCAAGCGATGATGACAACAATCTCAGACGTGTGCTGCTGCACCTCTCTGGTGTGTGCGGAGGTAACTGTAGAGTCCAATCCTAGAACAGAATCGCCTACCACAGGTGGGGCATACATGATCAAGGTGACGTGGGTGTTGTGTCTTTTCGTGCAGCTCATTTTCTCTGTGCCTCAACAACACGATGATTCTCAGCTATGCAGGTTCCACTTTTGTTGTTACAGCGCCACATTTGGTGATCTTGCGCAAGGGATTCCCAGCACATGGTGTCTATATCGAAGCATTTCAGAGACACTTTGCTATGAGTGTCTTTTAAGCGTTTTTTCTGTCCACCAGCTGAATGCCTGCCCCCTTCAAATTCGCCATACATCAACTGTTTTGGGATGCGTTTATCAGGCATTCGAGCAACGTGACCGATCCATCTCACTTGGGCCTTCTGCAACAGGGTGTTGCTTGGGACCTTTGCTCTTGTGAGGACTTTGCTGTCTGGAATTTTGTCTCGCCAGTTTATTTTTAGTATTCTGCGTAGACTGTGTGGAAGTGGTTTAATTTTCTTGCGTGTCTGCTATACACTGTCCGTCTCGCGTACAGCAGCGTGGTTAGCACTATGGCCTGGTAAACTTTCAGCTATGTGGCTATGCTTATCCCCTTCCGCTCCCATGTAGTGACACGTAGCCTTCCGAACGTAGCACTGGCTTTGGATATCCTATTGTTGACCACAGAATCTATGTTTGCCGATCTGGATATGAGGCTGCCATATCGTATGGTAGCTCTATCACTACCAGCTTTGCCATACTTTAGCGAGTTACCAGTGCAGGCTCAATGACGCTATCTAGTACCCTTAGTTGCATGCGCCTATGGCTCTGTACTACATTTCAGAAACTCACCACCAAATACACACCAGAAATTACAAAATGCTCTTCTGACCCAGTCAGCCTGATGATCTCAGAAAACACCTGATGCACAACCCAAGAAAGGCACAGTTATCAGTTCAGTTATATGAGGACTATCATCATAGCACTTCGGGCATGTCCATAGGTGCTCCGATCTCCGCAAATCCAGCAGCCCAACACGCCAGTTCGATATTGTTTAATTAATCTCTTTGTATATTTAGTATGTCGTCTTTTCAGGCGTCACCAATATTGACACCCATCTCTTTCAATCTGGTCAGCGAGTAGGATTCACAGCCCTGAAACTCCTCTGTTAGGAAAGACTCAATGTGTGAAGAATGTCATTTCAATCAATCGCGTTTCCCTCTGATATTGTAGCCAAGCCAGTCAATCTATCAGCTCGTTCATTACCCCTAACTCCTGCATTATCCAAGAAAGGATACACGTTTGTACTGACAGATCTGCACTTAAAGCAGGTTAGGTAGTCTATGTACAGTAGCGAGACAGATCATCTGATGAACAGAGGTATACTTCAACTACGTGACAGAAATGTATGAGCTAGATGTAGCTTTGTACACACAAAAATTAGGAAAAGTGTGATAATTAATTTGATATGAGTATAGCGGAAGTATATTGTGAGGTCTCATGTTGGGGTGAGCAGATCTGAGAATGAAATAGATTCTCCAAAAAACTGAACTGTTTGCTCTATATTTGAAATGTATCATCTTGAATTGTTGCTATTGTCATGGATTGCAAACAAACTGTGTATTTGACACTTCGGTGCGCCAGTATGTTGCCGGGACTTACAAGGGGAGCAAAGAATAGTAACACTGTGGCCTACAAGAAGATTTAACAAACAAAAAACAAGACTATAAATGCAATATGGACATCGGTTTATTTAGCAGTCTGCTAAAAGTTAGGTCATATTCTGTAGTCTCGATAATAAACAGGTGATGGTCTTGTGTTACAGAGTCTTGGCAGCGATTCTTCTATCCCTCTCCTCAGCAATAGTCAGCTTAACACCTTTACCTCTTGGCAGAGAGATCCATGGTTTGCTGCCTTTGCCAATGACAAACACATATGACAATCTGTGAAATAAATTAAAGTTTTTATCACATAAACATGTCTTCATGAAATTAATATTTCTATTTTGCTCAGTTCATTAGTTGTGAGGTACTCCACATCCATAAGCAATTATATGTTATAGAACTAACTTTATAATAGTGAATACCATGTAGCTAAGAAAAGTACTGGGAAGTGACTTGATTGATTGGACCATCATTACTGCATTTCGGTGAGTAACCATGTGTGCTCCGATCTCTATCTTACACCGGAAGACCTCAGCTGCAGTGCACAATCACTGTAGCACTTGCGAGGTAATTTTGAAGATATTTTTACAGAACTTTTATCTTTACTAATGAATTTTGCTATGGTAGCGGCTTTCCAGTCTGCTCTTCTCGATTTTGAACTACCAAGGGTTCTTCAAAGATCTCTGGAAAAATATCCAGATGGCGACACAAGGGAGCGAACCTGGTACTTTTGGCACAAGAGACCCCCGACTGGGTAGTAAAGGAAGTAAAATTGACCACATCATCCAGTGTGTGCTGAAAGTTAATGAAAAATACAGGCCTGACACTACATTACCCAATATACCCTGAGGTATGAAAAAGTTTGCCACCATATAGCTGGGCTGTAACTCCATAAATGTCTGTATAAACCTGCATTTCCCTGAGTAAATGACGGCTAGTCACTAAATTTCTACTAACCTAGTGGCAAAGGTATGACCAAGAGCATCCTTGATGTGAACAATGTCAAATGATCCAGGATGTCTCTCTCTATGGGTAATGGTTCCAACACGTCCCAAGTTATGTCCACCAGTAATCATCACAAGGTTGCCTGTTTGGTAAAATTCACGAATAAAAGGTCACGTTTAAAACATTCCTACACAATGTTTTTAAAACTTATGAACACAATATCACATTCATCAATAAAATATGCTGTATCCCTTGTGTACAATCGGAAGAAAAGAACAAGTTTAGTGAATGTGTTGGTTAGTCTCTCTTAGGAAGACGATAAGTTAAAATTAGTATCCTGTTAATGACCTGTAGAACACAAGCTATCTTCATATTCCAATTGCGAAAATGTTGACCGCAAGGTCCAAGGCTAAAAGGGCTCTGGCTCACCTAATGGGATGGACTTCCCTTAATCAAGTTTTTCTTTTGTTGTTCTCAATCAGCTACTTAGGGCGGTGAACCTAGTTGGCCTATAGCTGACTTAACTGGCACAATGAACTAATGCGCATACTGACCACAACAAGTTGATGTAGAGCAAACTAAGAACAACCTTAGACAAGGTCTAGAGCACACCAATGTACGATGTTCAATTCCAGGTTGTCTATTCTCAAGTTTACCAAGTACGATTTGGGTGCCTAGCGGTTCTTAGAATTTCTTTGAATTAGTTGCCTACGCTGCTTTGTTCCATTTATAAATAAAACGATAAATGGACATGAAATCCTTTAGCTTAAGTGTAGGAACAATATTAGAGAGCAACAGTTATGTGGTGAACACAATTGCAAACCAGAGATCTTGGGTAGAATTCTTTTACATTACCCTCAAAAATACTAAACAGCACGGTCCAAAAACATTAATTTCAATAGTCAATGAATGGCCACTATATCTTTATTTCAAGAGATGTTCTCCCATTTTGTATGCAGACATATTATGAAATTAAAGTCAGCGACCGTATGGGAGTGTCTATATTGGCCTAGTTATGACCACACAGTCCATATATGACTGCATGACTTCGATATGGCCAAAAGTATAGTATTAAATATTGCATTAAAATGTTCTATCATTCTCCATGAATGTCAAATCTTTATTTACCTGTGTCAAATTTGATGAACTCTTTCATTTTGCTAGAAGCAATATCTAGCATGATAGTGTCATTCACCTTCGCCAATGGATCAGGATATCGGATGGTTCGACCATCATGAGTTGTAAGATATGGTACATTTTTGGGGCCTGTACCAGTTCTGCGAACACGACACAACTTGTACTGAAAGGTGAAACAGAACAATATTGATGTTATATTAAAAAAGTTGAAAGAAATACTGCACCAAATGGTGATATTGTAATTAAACTAAATGCTGCAAATGGATTGTGATAAAATTTGTTGGTTAAGATATACAACACGATTGATACCAACAACAACAGACAGTGAAGACTGCTTACTGCAATAAATAAATGTTCCCCCATTTTGTATGCAGTCTGATCATGTAATACAGTCTGCGACCGTCTGGAGGTGTCTATGTTGGCCTAATTATGACTACACTGCCCTTATATTCAGGACTGCACAGCTTCGAAATGGCCATTTCAAACTTTAGATCACTGACAGAGTTATTATACTGAGCGTTACAAATTATTTTAAAATGAGTAATAAAAATTATTAACAGAACAGAACATAGAGAAATGTTTCATGAGCTGAATGTTGTTCACACTATCTGCACAATTTAAATATATCCATATACATCAATACATAGATTGTATACATCTGCAAGACATACAGCATGTTCATACTACATACAAACACAATCAAAGAAATATATGAATAACATTTTTTTTTAGTTTTTATGTCAGAAGGTGGGCCCTTGTTTCTTTCAAGTTGAAATTGCATGTAAAAAATGATCAGATTTCAACGATTTTTTTCAGTTGGCGGATGTAACATTAAAATAAAAGTCCACATGGGAAGCTGCAATAACAAATGATCTAAAACAAAACATTGCAAAAGTAAAAATAAAAGTTACTTTTTTTTCACTGCTTCAAAAATACAAAATGAGGGAATGTTCCACCATTTTGTATGCAATTTGATCATGTAATCAGTCTGCGACCGTCTGGAGGTGTCTATGTTGGCCTAATTATGACCACACTGTCCCTGTTCAGGACTGCATAGCTTCGAAATGGCGTTTAAACTATCAGCGACAGATTAAATTTCACTTCAAATTAATTTTCATAGAACATTCCTATTAATAGAACGCAATTAAAGAGAAACATATGTTTCAAAGGTTGGATATACAAAATTGTTCTCTCTCACAAACACAGTGAGAGATAATGTAGAGTTTGCAGTTTGGGAATGCAAACAGGTTCTTTGTAATACACAACCAGTCAACTGTTGCTGGTGTTTCCATATAAAAAACAACTAGCACGGTTCCCCAATAGCAAAGTTGCTAACATGCAACACTAGTGGACATTTTGGGATTCCAGGCCAGTATGGGTCAAACATTCTTGGTGTGCACGGTCAGAGTACAGGTTCCCTGGGTCAGAGTACAAGTTCCCTGATTATTAACTTAGGGCTCTAAATTACAAGTACCTCTGAAGCCGAAGTACGGCTCGCATAAATGGTGAGGGCCACTAGCGATAAGGACAGCAAACCTTCATACAAAAATCAGATGCTTCATGACTATGCCTAAATTCATAGCGGGCATTACCAGGAGAGCAAAGAACAGTAACACTATGACCTACAAGGCATGTTGTAAGAAATAACTTTGGCAGGGGATGCCTAGAGAAGCTATTCTAGTAAATAAAAATCGCAGCAGAAATCGAATGTGCTCACCTACTTGTAGGCGCATAACTAACAATATACAATCGCTCTTATGCTCAGATCGCATACAAATACCAGAGTGGTTTAACAAGTGGTTGATGTGTAGAGTTTGAAAAAGAAGAACGAGAGCAAAAGGCACCGTAATAAAAATATCGATAAGGTTAGCACTGATAAATAGTGATGGATAATCATTAGTCATGGGTAATAAAATGAAACCATTTGGGAAAATAAACTGCTCCTAGATTTATTGAAGAGGGAGCACTGTAAACCAACAAATGCCATTTTTCTGTATATACAACTCTGTCTCAAAAAGTAAAATTCAAGAAAAAGATATTTTCCAAGGAACTTATAAATCAGTCACGTAATGTGTCCTTTCAAGTTGATTAGCAAATGGCAACAAGATGAGATTTATACTGAACACCTGAATATGTCAGCAGAATTAGAACAAGTTATACTGACAATGAACACTGCTTAAATATGAATTAATGTTCCACCATTTTGTATGCAGTCTTATCATGTAATAATAGCCTGCGACCGTCTGGAGGTAATTATGTTGGCCTACTTTTGACCACACTGCCCCAGTTCAGGACTGCCTGGCTTCGATACGGCCACAAGTATTAACAACTATGTATAAATACTGACAGATTATAACATCGATTATTTTTCATTTAAGATATTTCTTATATAGCTTATATAGGGTAGTGAGCACAATCACAAACCCCACGGTAGGCAAGTTTGGAAGCAAATTAGTCTCTGTGGGATTTTTTTACAAAGGTAAAAGTAGACCTTACCGTTCAGAAAGCAATGGCAAACTCTCTCTTCTCTCTTTGCCTTTTTACCCGGGTTGGGGCATAGGCCCTCAACCAACTCATGCCAAGTCTTCCTATCTCTAGCTATCTCCTGCAGCTCCTCCAGCTCTTCTTTATATTGTTGATCTCTGCCTCCAAATCTCGCTCCATGTACCTCTCGGCCTCCTTCCTTCGCGCCCTCGGGTTCCAGTGTTGGTTGGATTTTGTGGCTAAAATTTTCTACTGGATAGGGTAGCCAGCCCTACGCAAACCCCACCTTAGTCGCCTCTTACGACATGCCTTGCAGGTCGCAGTACTGCTACTCTTGCTCCTTGCGGGCCCCGGCAGCACACGGCGAATGGCAAACTACTGAACGTATAAGTGGTGCCTAGAAAATCAACGACTCGTTTACTGTGGTTGATGGCTACGTCCTGTAAAGGAAATGCCACAATTTTTTCACTCTAATGTAGCATCATCAACATTTCAGAAATTCAAATGTTTATTAATAAATATAATTAGTACCAACCTTAGCCTCCTCTGGCTTAATTCTGTGAACCACAAATCTTCCTTTCACATCATAGAGAATACGGAAGTTCTCATTTGTCCTATCAATGGTCACGACATCTGTTTCACATAAAACACAATACAGAAGTTAATGCATTTGAGCTGATTTCTATCAATGCAACTAAATTCTCAGCATCCCTCATTATTATGATTGCAGCAACTATTTTTAATCTTTTTACTTTATGGTTATCAATGTCTGCTAGATCATATACGTTCTCTGCATAAATCAAATGTGTCAAATGTAAATATAAAATTCAAAGAATGGTGACTGACTAAAGGGATACATAGAACAATATCAGAATTTCGCCTGTGTGGCCCATAGGAAGCAAAGAATAGTACCACTGCGATCTACAATGCATGTCGTAAGAGGTGACTGATGCAGGCCCTAGGATGCTGCCTAGTAAATAAAAAGCAGCGCATAAATTGGATGTACTGGACTACCTGTAGGCACATAACTGGCACAACATATAATCGCTCTTAGGCTCAGATTACATACAAATCACACTGGTCGATATGGAGAGTAAGAAGAATATCAGAATTTTTTACATAATCTGGGTACAAAAATGTATCAGCATTCAATTGCTCAACAAAAGTAGTGGCACTATCAGTAATGTTGAACTCTAACTATATCAAATCTATCTCACCCATGAATCCAGTGGGGTAGGTGTTGTCAGTACGAATCTTGCCATCAACTTTGATCAATCTCTGCTTGACAATCTTCTTAACCTCTTGGTATGACAGAGCATACTTGAGGCGGTTGCGCAAGAACAGAGTCAAAGGAAAACTCTCACGTGATTTATGAGGACCTGGTGTGCACTTGGGTGCCTGAAAATAACATGATAAACTGTAATAAGTATATGGGAAAAGAATGATTAACAAGATCTTTGTGCTTAAGAATAACCTTATAAGCCCCATTCTCTTTCATACACTGGAAGATCTTCAGTTGCAATGCACAAAATCTTTAAAACTAGTGTATGGTTTATAATAAATCTTTTAATGAATGGTTTTTATCACATTTTTCAGCCAGGTATTGATATCGTTATGTCATCCCTATTCTCAATTTTCAGGCAGTGATGCTCATGAGAATAAGATAGTAATTATCAAGATATCTTTGTTGATTACCACTGAAGTAGGAGAAATACACCTGCATGGCGGTACACTGATAAAAAGAAAACAGGAGTTAGCACAAAATCAGTCAGAAGCGCATACCAGGTGCCTGACTACGGGTGAACGCAAGAATTTATGTCAATATGTAAAATGTTCAAGTATTTTTTTATTTTGTTTTTGACAGCAGTGTTTTCAAAAGTTATGCATATTCAGTAATTTTCTTGTTATGCATATTATCAAATTATCTGATCTTTGCAAGATGAAACTGCACATTTTTTTGGAAGACATTCGAGATACAATGCCAAAATAATTGAGCAGCAAAAGCTAAACAACAAATGGCAACACATATTACTCACATAAAACAGTACAAGTACAATGTTTACATGCAGTGGTTACTCTAATCTAAGAAATAATGTTCCACCATTTTGTATGCAATCTAAACATGTAATCATAGCCTGCGACCGTATGGTGGTATCTATGTTGGCCTACTTTTGACCACACTGTCCCTTATTGAGGACTGTATAGCTTCGATATGGCCATGAGCATTAACTCAACAGACATGCAACTAATTAAGTTGTCATGTATACAATTATAATATGATCAATAATAACGTGACAAAAACATAACATTTAATGCAGATTGGTGAATCTATACATTGCAGTAAAGTTTACATCGACTTCAGTTTGTTGGTATATTCAGTTAGTTGTGTACAGACAGTAATAACTTTCCACTCAAATGTGGTTTCATCATGTGCATGTGGACAGACAGCTCTTATTCTCAGCTCAAACCACACAAAACAAAGATGTTAACTTAGTTGATAAGAACAAACACCTTACAATTGTGAACAAGAAATTCACTATGGGCAAATTGGTTGAAATCGGATGCACATGTCCTAAATGTGTAGAAGTCTATGCGCTTAGGCCTACAAACCAATGTGCAACGATACAGTTGTTGACAAAGATCAAACATATCACAAAGCGTGATTAAAATTGGTCGTAAAGAACGACAAAGAAGAAGACTAAGGGCAAAATACATTGTAGAATGAATTGAAGTCATTGATAATACTAAAATTTTGCTAAAAGCTTTCCATAAGAATAGCCCACATAATTAGCTTATAAACATGAGAAATTTACAGCTTATGTATCTGAGCGAATCTTGAGGATGAATATAAGATGGCTAATTCTTATCTATATTTTTAACTGTACACAAAACAAAGTAAAATTACAAGTTAGTGAACTTACAAATACACCACCAGTTTTGTCTAACATCCATGATTTAGGTGCTGTCACTCGCTTGAGCGATTTTCTGCGTCCTCTGTAACCCTGAAATTAAGAAAGAGGACAAACTTTATTAATATGTAGCAATTTTGAATTCACAAAGAAACAGCTGTTCCTGTCCCTAATATGCAAATAATATACATAAATACATTCTTTGCATTAAAAATAAACAATGTACACCACACAAAAATTGAATACCTGCAGCAACTCAGTTTTTGTTAAGCAATGAATGGATAAAAAAGTGGCAGATTAGAAAAAGTAAAAACCATGAGATACAATACTTAACAATACTATACAAAATAATTTAATGGAATCGTTAAGTAGATTAGGATTGCCCACATTAAATTTGTATTTAGGCATGCAACCAGATCATCGAATTTGTAAATATTGAGGCCCATTATGATTATCTTTTCCCTGTTGAAGCAGCTACTCCAGGTCATAGGTTCTGCCTCTAATCTGTACCCTGACCATACCCGTCACCTTGGGTCATTGTAAGCTGGGCAGTTCTGAAGTAAGTATTCAGCAAAAGTCGAATTCCAGTTCAATATATGGTCTTAAATTTTGCTGCTATGCTATTGTAACTTGTTATACACAGGACATGTGTAGTTTATAGGTAGTTTTGTCTATTCAATTTGGAATATATTCATTGCGCTTCGGGATTGTCCATAGGTCCAGCGACTAACCATACCAGTTTGATGTTGATTGATGAGACCACTCATATCCAAATTACTGCAATCTATCTGTTGACGATTGGTTTAGTTTGGATGAGTTCTCTTTGCAGCTACACTCCTGGTTAGCGTTAAGAATGCAAGGTTTATCCATTGGTTGACCCAGCAATATGGTGGCAGAGCCAGCCAGCACTGTCTGCTCTCTCATTGCCATTGACACCCATATGTCCCAGAACGAAGATGAATGTAAAAATGTTTTATTGTTCAACTCCTGTAGGGATTCAGTCCATTGTCTGCGTACCAAACCAGCCACCTTCCACATCATACTCATATTACTCACTCAAAATGTACAAATGAGTATAGTTCTGTGACTCAAGCCAGAGTAGGGCCTTAGTCACCGCCAGTCCCTCCATTGTCATGACACTTGTCATACTAAATGCACTACTGTCCTTATCTTTCTGCTGTATCAGCTTGCAGAGAACACCCATGCAGAATTTTGGTAACAAACTGATCCATCCACATAGATCACAACTTCACCCTCACTAGTTTTCATTAATGATGGCATTGACGTCTGCATTCACCTCTGCACCCTTTGCTGAATTTGGCGACGGTTGAAATGGTGATATTGAGTGCACCGGTATTCCTTTCCATTTTCAATATTGCAGTCCACATACCAGTTAAACAGCAGTGTCTGCAGCCCGGCCTACCCACAAGTTGTCTCATTTTAACCAATTCCCATTTCTGATACTAAGCACCCAGTGCAGTAGATGATTCATGTTATCACTTATTCTGAGATACCCACATGCTCTAGCTATCTTGATTCTATATTCAGTATACCCCATGGTCGAGAAATTAAAGAAAAACATCACAGGTTGTATCCTAGTGCAACCCAGAAAGATCGCTTCATTCTGCATTTTTCCAATCGTTTAATTTACATCTTGCTAATAGGTGAGAATGACCACTGCATATTCAATGGTTGAAAGGAATACAGGATGACAAGCAGCCACTGTTATTAGCGGCCACCAAGAAATGACTCATTGCCGCCAGATTTTTACAATGAACAGTCAAACACACAAGCTGCTATCAAATTTCACACCCAAAAATGTCATTGATTTAGCTCCAGATATATATGTTGCTGCTGCCTTTGTAGGATTGACTAGAGCTTCAGAGATATCACACCAGTCTGTGATGAGGTAACGGTCCACCTGTATCCCACTAGCAATCGCATTTCTTTCCCGTCTATACACCAGAATGTTATCATCAAATGACAATGTTATACATCTTTCATTTGTTCTGTGATTCACCGATTGTCACTGTGTATAATAAGTGTATATGTTGATCCGTCTTAACTGATGAAAAAGTAGAGCCTTGTGGCATACTATACATAATAGTTAATAATGTCACCGATTCAGATGATCAACCACCAGATCATAGCAAAACCTTCCTTTTGAACAGCAGAGCAGATATCCATCTTATGAATAGAGGGTACACTTGGAGTTTGATAAGCTGATCCATAATCGTAGAGCACTTACTTAGGTCCTGTTGTTAGTGTTATTTATATACAATTTAACAATTATACATCTTTCAAGTTCATCTGTCATGACTAGTTTTTTATCGCTTAATCTCAGCATCCAGGTTTGGCACTGATACTAGGATAATGTTGGAGAAAGTGTTATACAATGCTCTTTTAGGGTTCATGGTGACGTTTGTATCATTTCAAAATTGGTGCCATTGTCCTATGATTTAATTTATTGCTGCTACATTTTCAGATTTTGCATCTAATCTGTTGGATTTCGTTAGTTTGATTTGCTGACAAAATGCTCGCCATGAGTCTTCGACTTGCTTTAATTGAATATTGATGTTTGTCGATGGAGATATTGGTATCGTTTTCATCTCTAGCGAATGTCATTACTTCGGTTTTGTAAGACTCAAATGTTTATTAATGTTTTTGGGGTTTATTCTCATTACATGATTCATTCTTAATTTCAAGGTACATCTTAATTATAATTACTGTGGACACAACCGTAATATACGCACTTGTAAAGGATGCCAGTATAGGTCTAGTTAACGTAATTATTACAATGCAATAACGTAAATCCTATTCATTTATAGTAACTACTCTACAATAACAATCTTAATATGCATGTACGTGTGTTGTCTCGGTCAATTCAGTATAAGCACAGCAGGAAAATATATAAATAATAAAACATTGTGTAATAAATACTGTAATGCTTTTCAACTGTAACATATAATAATACCATTATAGTTCAAGAAACAGGTTTAAACAATTATGGATGTAAGGAGATTGAAACGACCACTATTGCTACGTCCAAGCCATATTACAAACATATCCTACCATTGTGAAGTTGAACCGGAAAAGGAAGGTGAGGTAGCTGTAGATGTTTGCCGAACATTGCCGAAATTTGTTATGGTTAGCATTTTATATGTTGACCACATATGCCCATTCATCGTTTTTTCCCTCCCATTGAAACATGTAGTATCATGTTGTACCGTGGCAATGAATGGGTATGAAAGCACAATTTAACAAGGCAGTGGGAATTTATATATGTGCTTATGAATATAAGTATTAAAGAAGGAAGAGTCCGCATTATACAGTAGACTAGGAAGAAAATAAATATATACATTCAAAGAAACTCAAAATCAAAGAAAACTGGCTGATGCTACAAATAAGAAAATGTTGGTATTTGGGCGCATTAAACGACTCGAAGGGTTGAAGCAGACCATTATGGAATGAGGCAGGACCGTGTGGCATATTTTCTTAGTGGGATACAAGACTTCGAAAAGTCGCCCCTTAAATGTTTCGTATTGTGACGTCGCTGCTAATACCGCCCCCTCACGTCACCGCCTGATGCGGCCACTTCTCTGTATCATAGCACGGCCCTGGAAGGAGGTATAATGGCAAAGAGAAGAGGAAGACCGCAGAGAAGCTGGATTCAGGATGTGACTAATGATTTGAATATGACGGCAAGAGGCGAGACATCTGACATGAGAGAGAAATTCCAAATGACTGTTAGGTGGCAAAGTTCTGCTCATGTCATGCTATTGGATAATGAATATCAGGTTGCATACATTTTGTAGTTAATGTCATCTTTCTCAACAGCATGTATGGTCTGACAAATCAGGCTAAAAGTTGAAAAACGGTATATCGCTAATAACATAACTATATGGCAAAAATCGACTCTTGAGGTCAACAATAGAATATCCAAAGCCAGTGTTGCATTTGGAAGGATGCGTGTTAATGTGTGGGAAAGGCTTGGGATATGCGGCACCCCAAAGCTGAAAGTTTATCAAACCAAAGTGCTCACCACAATGTTGTACGCCAGTGAGACATATACAGTGTAACGGGAGCGCAAGAAAACGAAATCCCTTCCACACAAGCTGTCTCAACAGATTTATCAAAATAAAATAGCAAGAGAAAATTTCAGATATCGAAGTTCTCATGAAAGACAAGATTCCAAATATCCACACTATTCTGCAGAAGTCCCAGGCTAGATGGGCAGGTCATGTGCGGATGTATGTGATGAGCAAATTCTAAAACATCTGACGTATCACATCTGGAGTTTTATATTGGTCATTGGGAGGCCGACAGAGCGGTCTCATGCCAGTCCAAGTGATCACACTCCTGGTTCTATGAGTGGCTATTGAATTCTCTGCACACTATCTGTCTCTATTTTGAGGCCAGTGAACGATCACGTGCACAGTAGTAGCGCCCGTGTGGTGCTGGGGCTCCTAAGAGAAGCAAAGAATAGTACCACTGCAACCTACAATGCATGTCGTAAGAGGCGACTAATGTATGCCCTAGGGATGCTACTCTAGTAAATAAAAAAGAGCACAGAAATCGGATGAGCTGGCCTACTTGTATGCGCATAACTGGTACAACCTACAATCGCTCTTATGCTCAGATCACATACAAATCACATAGAGTGGTTGACAAGTGGTCGATATGGAGCGTTCGAAGAAGCAGAACAGTAGTAGTTGAATAAATGAAATTATACATGTTATAAAACTGGAAAGCTCAGCAGAGGCTTGATTCCAGTGTGCTCTTCCGCTCGCAGGAAACTACTACTGCCTTGTAGTTAGATTGGTGAAAGCCTAGAGGAGTAAACCTTACACAAAATTGGACGGAAGGAAAATCAAGTAGTCCACAAAAAGACAGGCAACCTGGGCACATGACGCTCGACAGCAGGAAGGTAGGTCGTCTAACGGTCGCTACCCTAAAAAAAAATAGCAACCTGCTGCCTTGCAGGTTGTCTGGGGACAGTCAAAGGCTGACGGAGCGCGAACCCAGTAAACGCTGGTTGAAATCGGACACGTCGCCGAAGGACAAGCACTAGAGCTCCAAATGGTACTAAAGATTGTGACGTGAAACAAACGTTCTTGGCAAAGGTTGTTTATATATCACAATAAGAATGATAAAAATGGCTGAAAAAGAACGACCGAGAGAGAGAGAGAGAGAGAGAGAAAGCGAGAGATACACGTTCTCTTCTGAGAGAAATAATGTGATATTTCTCCTTCTACATGCAAACTGACGTGCTCTGGTTTGATATGACCATCATTATATATTTCGGTGAGTACCTATGTGTGCTCCGATCTCTTTCTTATACAGGAAGATCTCAGCTGCAGTGCACGAACTCTGTATCACCGGCGAGGAGCCCAGATTTAATTTAGAAGATGGTGAAAATATTCTGTAGGAAGTCATTTTGTTTATTAATCTTTCAAATGAATTTTGCCCAGGCAGCGACTTTCCTGCCTGCTCTTCTCGATTTTAAACTGACAAGGGTTCTTTTACGTGCTCAACTTGAACATGGGACCTACGTCTCCGATAGGACTAGGAACTTGATCTCACCTACATTGAGATCAGGATTCTCTGGAAAGATATTCGATGGCTCCAGAGGAAACTTTTATTCTTTGAACGCTTCATATCGACAACTTGTTAACAACTCTGTGTGGTTTGTATGTGATCTAAGCCTAAGAGCGATTGTACATTGCGCCAGTTATGTGTTTGCAAGTAGGTCAGCACATCCGATTTCTGCGCTGTTTTTTATTTACTAGAGTAGCATCCCTAGAGCCTTCTTCTTCTTCTTCGTTCGTTCTTTACAACCAATTTTAATCACTCTTTGTGATATGTTTGATCTTTGCCAAGAACGTGTATACGTTGCACATTGGTTTGGTAGGCCCTAAACGCATAAGACTTCTACACGTTTAGGACACATGCATCCGATTTCATCCAAACCTCATTAGTCGCCTCTTACGACATGCGTGGAGGTAACAGTGGTTCTATTCTTTACACCCCAAATTTGGGCCCCGGTAACCACTCGGCGATCCTAGAGCCTACATTAGTAGCCTCTTACGACATATCTTGTAGGTTGCAGTGGTACTATTCTTTGCTTCCCTTTTGGGCTCCGGCACCACATGGATGCACGAGGAAACGAACTGAGTGCCGCTGGAACGAGAGGCGAGCACATAACCTCTACGCCACTGAGACCAGCCGATGCTTTTCCTCACGAGCGCCAGTCTTCTACCCTTTCGTCTGTCTCTTCGGTAGCACTGGAAGTAAACTGGAAGCCTCTAACTTTGACGGCTATATATTTGTTCTTGTCAATCTCTTGGAAACAGCATTACGATTACTTGCTTTCGCTTGCCCGCTAAGAATTAATGCTTAATCAGGGTGACCAGTATTGCACATCTGACTGATTTTTGCATGAATGCTTTCTTTCCTTATAATCAGAGTCCCTCGCCAACGTTCTCTTCTTTCAAGATGTCTTCAAGCTCACATTTTTTTATTGCAGTCCCATCCAGCGCCGGATTAGCCTAGTAGCAGAAGTAGCAAATGCTACGGGCCCCGCGCTTCTAGGGGGCCCGCGCCTATGTGACAGATGAAAATGGAAAAAATAACCAGATGTTATATCAAAAGCACGCAAACTGTCTGAATTTTTAAATGTAGTGTGTTATGGTGCTGAATCCAACGAAATCGAAGCAGAAAATACAGAAGACGTGTCCCACAGTGTAGTAGATGAAGGCAGTGCTATAGAAGAATCATCATTACCAATATTACCATTAAGATCAGCAACTCTTCACGATTTGGCCACATTTTTCACAAGACAAACTGAAATTGAATGTACAGCAAGTCCTCCCAATTTAGCCATATCAGCTTCAAGCCAAAGAGAGGCAGAAAGCACAGCACATGCTTCCAATGTAGCAACATCATCTACAAGCCAAAAACACAACGAAAGTAAAATGTACTCCAACGATATTGGTGAATGGCCAAACAACTTCAATCGAGATTATTGGATTGTGAAAGAAAGTAGCGAAGTGCAACATATGAACAGTGATTTCATGTCTTAAAAAACCACAAAAAAACATACGATAAAGAAAACAATCCACGATTTTGTCGAATTTCGTTTTTCACATACACTAACAAACAAAACTCACGTGAGATATTGGTTGTGTTATACAGAAACTAAAGGACAACTGTTCTGTTTTGTTTGCAAAGTTATTGATTTAGACTGTACCATAGAGTGACTGGTGTATTTGGAATACTCCGGCAGTTAAAATCTATTACAGCAGAAGAATCTTGAAAAGAACTCCAAATATTGTCAGCTCTTACCAAGAGGATTTGGAAGAAAGCCTAGGCGACGAACTTATGCAGTTCACTGAACTTCTTAAAATTAATGTAGCTGCTGCTATTAGCAACGAAAAGCATGAGGCTCTTGAACTGCAATTTTATAAACTTATAATGGAAAATTCATTAGAGTCGTGTTTCCCAAATAAAGAAATAGTCTTACGAATTTATTTGTCTTTAATGATTACTAACTGCAGGAGAACGTTCTTTTACAACATTAAGTGTAAAAAAGTGAGTTAAGAAACATGATGGGACAAGATCGTCTAAATAATCTCACCTTAATGAACATTGAATGTAATTTACTTAGAGAAATTGATTTGTCTAAGTGCTATCTCTAAATTTGCTCACTTAAATCGAGACAAGTTTGTTTGGAAAAGTTGTGTTTTATTTTATTATCATACAAAACCTAGGGCCCCGCGCTAAAATTTGCTACGGGCCCCTCGCTAGCCTAATCCGGCACTGGTCCCATCTTTTGTCTTTGACAGTCTCGGCATTGGTCTGCACTATTTTAAAAACTATTCGGTTTGCCAATTTCTCTATTCTCATATACCTTCTGATGCAACAGGACAAATGAGAAAAACATTCAGTAGATGGTGCTGGGCACTTTCGAAGTAGAGGGCCCGGCAGTTCCCCTGCTTGAGTAGTCAACACAGAACGAACACAATACCGTTTTCTGTGGCTAAGTGGTTAAGCCCTTTGCCTTGTGAGTCAAAGGTCGTGGGTTCGAGTCCGAACCACGCCGTTCTGTTCACAAGTGCAGTTTTTCCAGAGACCCCTAAGATTGTTGCTGGAGCTACAGAGTTCGTGCTTTGTGCAATACTCTCGGCAGATGGCGTGCCATTTCTGCAGAGAGGGACCAAGCCATATGGGGTAAAACCCGTGCAAAGAAGTCAATCCTTTGGCTTTAAAACCCTTTTTTAAAACAATACTGTTTTAAACAAATATACCTTTTAGGGGCGAGATCGATAACATGCTTCTCTGGCAACTACATGCCGTGCTTCTTCTTCGAACGCTCCATATCGACCACTTGTTAAACCACTCTGTGGGATGTGTATGTGATCTGAGCCTAAGAGCGATTGTATGTTTTGCCAGTTATGCGCTTACAGGTAGGCCAGTACATCCGATTTCTGCGATGCTTTTATTTACCAGGTAGCTTTCCTAGGTCCTACATCAGAGCCTCTCACAACATGCCTTGTAGGTAGCAGTGGTACTATTCTTTGCTCCCTTGCGGACCCCGGCCCCACACGGGCGACATGCTGTGCTAATTCTGGGGTTCGATGCTTTCAGTCTGCAGCACGAATCGCGGTTTGACTACAGGGTTCCTGATCTTTTACTTGTGGATCTTCTTCTTCTTCTTCTTTGCGTTCGTTCTTTACAACCAATTTTAATCACTCTTTGTGATATGTTTGATCTTTGCCAAGAACGTGTATACGTTGCACATTGGTTTGGTAGGCCCCTAAACGCATAGACTTCTACATGTTTAGGACACATGCATCCGATTTCAGCTGTACTATCGCTCTCTTCGGGCTGCCATGCTCAGTCGACAGTGGTCTATTCTTTCACTCCAGTCTGCCGCAGAATCGCGTTTGGCTACAGGGCGTCTTACTTGTTGATCTAAGTTACAAGTACCTCACTTGTCGGAGTAAAGTTGGCCTGAATGGCGAAGGACATTGGCGATACGAAAAGCAAGACTTCACGCAAACAATCAATCAGAGGTGCCATATTAGGCACCCTATAGGATACCTAAATTCAGAGTGGACGAACGTAACATTATAAAATTATTGAGTCTCTGACTAAGTCGCTTGCCGTGCGTTTCGAAAGTTCGAATATGGAGTTCTGTTCCCGAATGCATTTTTTCAAATACCCCAAGGGCTGTTGCTGAAGCTACGGAGTTCGTGCTCTGTGAAATGCTCTCACCAGGTGGCGTGTCATTTCTGGAGAGGGACCAAGACACATGGGAACAACTCCATACAATGAAGCAGGTAAACTTTTCATTGTGGTGGTACGTGGCATCTTGGTTGTTGTATAAGTGCGCCTCTTGACTGGGTACCTTCCGACTTCAACACTTTTACTTATTGGAGAACCAAAAAGGTGATATTTTAGTTGAAGGTCATAGAAAGGGAAAAGGGAATGTGTGAAGGTTAAACAGGATTTCCCCTACCAACTTCACTTGTATTGTTTAGCCAGTCAAAACTTGCCTGGGGGTGTGGCCCCGTGAAGTCAAACATGAGTTAGGTGAGAAGATAGAGTCCAAGTAGGATCATGGATATCCTCAAACGGATGTGGATATGGCTACAGTCTTAATGAGTTACTAACCCAAACTATTCAACCTACACTTTACATTTGTATCCATAACAACGTTTAATTTTTCTTTTGCGGAATAGATCACCGTGGATCATCGGCTATCGTAGTTTTTGTACGTTAAATTGTAACGATGCAATATTTACGCTGATTGGAGGATATAACATAGCAAAGTTTAGCAGTAACCCAGTCCAGCGAAGTTTTACTTCTGTGTTTGACATGTTGTAGTAGTGAGACAAGAAAGTTGTTTAGATATGTCTTTTCCCAGACGATCGGACTGTTATCTTATAGTCCTGAACAGTTGAAGCACTGTTAGCTTAGTAGGAAAGTGTTCGTCACAATGGAAACATATACCGATTTTGAAAATGACAGCAATGAGGTTAATTTTGATGACTTTTTTCAGTTCGAAGATGATGAAAACATGCAAGACACGAGTTCTATCACTCAGGTGTGTGTTGATGACGATCCTGATGAAGATGAAGCTGCAAATGTGAAGGATGAACTAGGAGCACTGCATTCAGGAGATGAATATGACGAAAAAGACTCACATTCTGTAATAACAAGAAGACTCAAATTAGAAAGTGCTGAAAATGACAGCAGTGATGGGTAAGTCTAGACTACTCTAGAAATTCACCGCTGTTACTGTTATCATAATCACTTATCAGCTGACCTTTTATTTTTATTGTCTCCTAAAAAATTGTTATAATATTATATACTCACTGTTCTCAGTTCTGTTTTAGTTTTATTGTTTTGGACTCAAGACTGTAAACATCTCTTTTAACATTAGACAAAACATAATTCTCATTCATTGCCTTCCGTTTTGAATGAACACAGTACAGTTCACCACAGTACTGTTGAGTACACTAATTAAATACTAGTAAAATAGTGTTGAGATAACTTTTGTTTTGTTGTCTGTGTAAGAATGTACAGTTTACATTATTGACAAATCCTCAAATGTTGTTATTAATTTCCACCCCTGTCTGTATGGATACAAATTTATAGTCATAATAGTTTATCAGAGAATGAAGTGGTTTGGCCACTTAGTAAGAATGTGAACAGACCAAACTGCCTATGAAGCTTTCCATAACAGAATATCAGGAAGGAAGGCGAGAGGAAGACAGAGGAAAAGATGGATAGATAACATAGTTGAATTCTGCCAGGGGACTAAATAAAGGATCACACAAGTCACCAGAGAAGCGCAAGACAAATACATAAAACTACGACACTGGGTTAACAACACAAGGTAAGGGTCCTAAGGGGGCAGATGTAGATTCGGATCACCATTTGCTGATAAGTAAAATTAAACTGAAGCTTAAGCGATACATAACATTCCATGAACATAGACACCAATATAATGTAGGATACCTCAGAAGTCAAGAAACAAAGGAACAGTTCACGGTCACAGTCTCTAATAAGTATGAGGTGTTGCGGCAATTAGAAGATGAGGTGAGTGCGGAAGAATGCTGGCAGCAAGCCAAAATATTTGGAATGAAACATGCACAGAGGTATTAGGAAAGAAGGAGCGGAATCATAAGGCATGGATAACTCCAGAAACTCTCAAGGAAATAGAAGAAAGGAAAAGAGGAAAGCAGATTTAAATAATAGCAAAACTAGAACTGCCAAAGCCATAGCCCAGGAAAACTACACAGAAGCTAGCAAGAAAGTGAAGAAACAAATAAAGTTAGATAAAAGACATTACGTAGAAGATCTAGCAAGAGAAGCAGAGGTAGCTGCAGGAAAAGGAAACCTTAGGGATCTTTACAATATCACTAGAAAGCTAGCAGGAAAATACAGACCATCAAATGGGTTGATCAAAAATAGTAGTGAGGAAACTATCACTAATGTTAGAGACCAAATGGAAAGATGGATGGAATACTTCAAGGAACTCCTGAACAGACCAGCACCTACAAACCCCCAGATATCCAACCGGCAGAAATTGACTTGGACATCAACTGTGAGAAACCATCCAAGGAGGAGATTAGTAAAGCCATTAAACTTTTAAAAGATGGAAAAGCGGCCGGTTCAGATGGTATTCCAGCGGAGGCGGTTAAAGCCAACATAAACACATCCACAGAAATACTGTATAAATTATTTAGCAGAATCTTGGAGACCGAAGAAATACCAGCAAACTGGAGAGAAGGATACCTGGTGAAGCTACCAAGAAAGGGGACCTTCAGAAGTGTGAAAACTATAGGGGAATAATGCTGTTGTCAGTACCTGGGAAAATACTAAGCAGAGTCATCCTGGAGAGACTGAGAGATGCCATCGATATAAAGCTAAGAGATGAACAGGCAGGCTTCGACCAAATAGATCCTGTGCTGACCAGATAGCCACATTACGTATAATAATAGAGCAAAGTATTGAATGAAATCCCACTTTATATCGGATTTGTTGATTATGAGAAGGCTTTTGACAGTATTGATAAGGAAACCCTTTGGAAATTAATGAGGCATTATGGAATCCCACAGAAAATTATTAACCTAATAAAAGCAACATATACAGATATGAAATGTAGAGTTCTTCATGAAGGTAAACTAACAGATACTTTGAATAGAAACAGGAGTCGTCAGGGATGTCTTCTATCACCTTTGTTGTTCTTACTGACAATAGACTGGATTATGAAGACCACAGTAACTAACACCAGAAATGGAATCCAATGGACTCTGACAGAGCAACTAGATGATCTGGACTTCGCTGATGATATAGCCCTTCTGTCACATATACGAAATCAGATGCAGGATAAGCTAAACACATTGAATCAAAGGTCCCAGCAACTAGGGCTGAACATTCAAAAGGGAAAGACAAAGATATTGAGAATTAACCAAGCAAACGACAACTCGATCTCCCTGATGGAAATCCCACTTCAAGAGGTAGAATCATACACATATTTGGGCAGCAACGTAGACAAAGAGGGTGGAACAGATAGAGATGTTAAAATAAGAATACAGAAGGCAAGAGGAGCTTTCATTGCACTGGGAAACATTTGGAAGTCCAAAGAAATCAAATCTAGAACAAAATTCGGATATTTAACTCTAATGTTAAAGCAGTTCTACTGTATGGGTCAGAAACATGGAGAACAACTAAAAAATAGCGCATAAATTGCAAACATTCATCAACTGGTGTCTCGCAGAATAGAGGAATAAGATGGTATGATAGGGTCACAAATGAGGAACTTATGGAGAGAACAAGACAGATTCCAGTGAGCGAACAGGTTAAAAAAAAACGCTGGCGCTGGATAGGACACACTTTGTGAAAACTGGAGGGAATATAACAAGAAGGGTCCTTGCCTGGAACCCGCAGGGACAGCGAAAGAAGGGCGGCCGAGAAATACATGGAGCGAGATTTGGAGGCGGAGATCAACAATATAAAGAAGAGCTGGAGGAGCTACAGGAGATAGCTAGAGATAGGAAGACTTGGCATGAGTTGGTTGAGGGCCTATGCCCCAACCCGGGGTAAAAGGCAAAGAGAGAGAGAGATATTACCATCGTTGAATACTAAAAAAAATACATGCATTTGATGTATGTAGTATTAATAATGAGTACAAAGCAAGAGGAAGACCATGCAAAAGATGGAGCGATTGTCAACCACTCTGTGATTTGTATGTAATCTGAGCCTAAGAGCGATTGTACATTGTGCCAGTTATGCGCCTACAAGTAGGCCAGCACACCCAATTTCTGCGCTGCTTTTTATTTACTAGGGTAGTATCCCTAGGGCCTACATCAGTCACTTCTTACGACATAGTATGTTGCAGTGGTACAATTCTTTGCTTCCCTTGTGGGCCCTGGTACCACACAGGCGACAAGATCATTCTTATTCTGTCTGTTCTAGCAGCAAGCCGCTGTAGCGCAGTTGTTAGTGAACTCGCTTCGCAAGGCTGGTGGTCTGGGTTCAGCTCCGCAATGTGCGTGGAATTTTTCCCGACCACGACGGCTCTCAGGTTGACCCAGCCTCAAATGGGTACCAGACATGCTCTGGGAAGTAAAGGCGGCCGGCGTGATGCTGAACACATCACCCATTGTGTGCCGACGGTCAATGAAAAATACAGGCCTAACACTGTATTGACCTATATACCACGAGGTATGAAAGGGTTCCTTTACTTTACTTTCTAGCAGCATTGATTGCTTTTCACTAATCTCGCACACTGATCTTCCTCTCTTGTGCCTTAGATAGGGTCAGTGTTTGACATTTTTTTAGCAGAATGTCAGTATAAGTATACTATTTGTGGCCTTCCTTTTAATTTACAAGCTGATGTTTAGATGTGTCACTAATTACATGAGCTTGATGTCATTGGGTTGGTTCTCTTACATCGTTTTTTGCTTTCTCTATAAAATATGCTATCTTCTATAAAAGCGGCTTTCGGGTGTATGAACTCTGGTACCTACTTAATGTTGCAACAATTAGTATCTATATGAAGTGAACTTGATGACATCCGGACCTTCATACTTTTTTCTTCAGGGCATTTATCTTCTCTTGTATCTTTTTTATACTAAATTTTTTGAGTTTGTGTGCCATTGTAATTTGTTTACATTTTAATATATCAAATTTTGTGGGTCACTTTATTGTGGAGGTTAGACACTGTCCTGTTTCAAAGTTTCTGAATTTGTTTTAACTTAGAGGAAGAAAAAATGCAGATGCATTTTCAGAGACTCCTGACCTAATGACTGGGGAGGTGAAATGTTTTGTTTTATCGAAGATGATACCTATGAAGTCGAAGAATGCATGCCTGTATGGGGGAGACACTGATAATAAGAAAAGCATACCTTCACACAAAAATCAGTTAGAAGCACCATACCAGGTGTCCTGACTAGGCCTGAATTCATAAGCGGTAAACGCAAGAAGAAGAGACTCAAAGATGGTGAAAGAACATGATGATGTTGCTGCCAAAACAAAATTTGAGATAGTAAATTTAAAGATGTAAATCTGACCAAATTACCATCATGAAATAATTAAAGCGGACATAAAAAAGCAAGCATGTGATCTTCATCTTCTTCTTTTCGTTCGTTCTTTACGACCAATTTTAATCACTCTTTATGATATGTTTGATCTTTGCCAAAGAACGTGTATACGTTGCACATTGGTTTGGTAGGCCACTAAACGCATAGACTTCTACCGTTTAGGACATGTGCATCCGATTTCAGCCAAACCTCCTTAGTGCCTCTTACGACATGCTTGGCAGGTAACAGTGGTTCTATTCTTTACACCCCAAATTTGGGCCCGGTAACCACTCGGGCGGCAAGCATGTGATAAAACTAGATGTGTTGCTTTGCTGACACCTGCAGATATAACATTTTGCTCTAAACATAGTACAGCATACACACACTTAAGTGGCTAAAATTGCACAAAGTTACAATGACTTGTTTATTAAGTGATCATGTTAGAGTGAATGAATAGGCAGCTTCATATTAATAATAATAATTCCTCTAGTACCGTTATATGTTACATAGGGCCTGCAAGTAATTTCTCTATACCGCTCTATCCTGGGCAACTCGCTCAATCTCCTCCATGGAACTGAGACCGATATTTCCTGCCTCTCTTAACAAAGTTCATTTCAGGGTCTCTTGAGTCGACCTCTCTTTCTTGAACCCTTTGCATCCCACTTCAATGCCTGCTTTGATATTCGTTCATCATTTCTCCTCAAGGTGTGCCCAACATATCTCTATCTTCTCTTTCTTATAACAGTTACGGCGTTCTTTCTTGCAAGTTTCTGTAGCTCTTTCAATTTCTTGCGATGAGGTAGCTGGCCTCACGCACAAGTCCTTCTCCTTTTTCATCCGGGCTTGGAACCGGCATTGGCAGAGTTAGCTTCATATTGGGTTAGGGTAATTTTCTATTGTCATGTTTTTGGGACAGGGGACTGCCTAGAGTAGTTGATAGTAGCTCGGCCTGCTAGCTGTGAGACGCCTCATAGCTCGGGTTCGAACCTACTGTCCGGCATTTGTTTGAGTCCCTGGTCTTACTCAGGACGATAACGTGAGTACCTCTGAAGTCGGAGAAAATCTGCCTGTATGGCGAGGAATACTAATTACGAGTACATTGAGCACCCCGGCTGCCAGTGTAAAGTAATTTACAATGTGCAGCTGCTGCCATTGTAAAAAGTGGAAAAACGGATTTTCGCAAAAATCAGTTTCAGAGATGAAACTTCGTCTGAGTTGAAGCGAGAAAGAGAAAAAAAAAAATGTTTTTGGGAGAACTATACTATCACATGGGAACATTGTTGAGCGAACTAATCTCATATGGCCAAGTTTTATGTGCGTGTGATGAGACACAACAGACAGAAGAGTTGATTGTTTGTATTCATTTTTATCTTTGTGATTTGTATGGTCAAAGTGTATACATATTATCTAACAGGACACAAATTTGTACAGATGGGTAACTAGGTTTTATAAGCAGAAAACCTCCACTTCCTCTTCGAATGGTCCATATTGACCACTTGCTAACCACTCTGTGTGATTTGTATGTGGTCGAGCCTAAAGTGATTGTGCGTTGTGATAGTTATTAGCCTACAAGTAGGCCAGCACATCTGATTTCCGCAATGCTTTTTTTTTCTAGGGTAGCTTCCTAAGCCCTACATCAGTTGCCTCTTTTGACAATCCTTGTAGGTTGCAGTGGTACTATTCTTTGCTTCCCTTGCGGGCCCTGGCATCACAGTTGCGAATCTCCACTGCAAAGTGCCATATCTGTAGTTATACTATAGCATGGTATCAGATCTATCTATCTATTCTATAATATGGTTTTGTCTTTCAGCATCAGGCCGAAAAAGGAGACACCTGGAGCAAGCCTCTCTATGCACCTTGTCTTTCTTTCTCTTCTCCCAAACCCGATTTGTCTCACAGCTTCAGGGGAAGAAGAGATTTCTAGCATGGGCTGATCAGATCTGATATCAGATAGGTATCAGTTCTGATGGATCATAAGGAGGCCATCATAGCTGACTCATGCACAACAGAAGAGCCATTACAGATATGGGAATATTAAAGCTGTACTAATGTTTTTATGTTACTGGTGATTACAAATAGTTGGAAAAAAAAATAACCAAATTAACCATGAAACACTGGTCAGCTGCTGTATATGGAATTTAAAGAATCAATTCTCGGTTCGCTCTACATCAACCAATTGTTAAACCACTCTTTGTGGTCTCTATGTGATTTGTATATTTAGAGCGTCAGTTCGTTGTACCAGTTAGGCACATACAGACCTGTAGGCCAGCACATATGGTTTCTGAATGTTTCTTATTCAAATTGTCCTCCCTAAGTGGAAAAAAAAAACTGGCGGGAAGTCATCCCTCTATACTGCCCATGTGGTGTCGGGGCCTGCAAGGGAAGCAAAGAATAGTACCACTGCAACCCACAATGTGTGTCTTAAGAGGCAACTGATGTGGGCTCTAGGGATGCTACCGTAGTAAATTAAAAGCAGCGCAGAAATTGGATGTGCTGGCGTACTATAGGTGCATAACTGGCACAACATACAATCACTCTTAGGCTCAGATCACATAAATCACACAGAGTGGTTGACAATTGGTCGATATGGAGCGTTCAAAGAAGAAGAATAATCCCTCTAGACAAGCCAGAACCTCATTAACTTTTAACCTCATTGCCAAAATTTCCAGGTCTTAACCGCTGTGCAGGGTTGACTTTATATGTGTCATCAGCAGGCTACTAATTTTCACTTTTCACCCTTTCTAAGAAAAACTTGTTGACCCCAACTTTGTTGGATGTAGAACTATGTGAAGAACACACATTGTAGACAAATTCTCAATTACACTTTGTTTTCCCATCCTAGGACAAGCAAGTGGACTAGTTTAAAAAGTAAAGAGCAAAATAGTTCAAGCAAAAACATTCAGCATGTGAGATTCATTCTATGCAACTTATAGTTGTTATTATTGCTCGTGTGTTGCTGGGCCCCTCAAACGGAGCAAAGAATAGTAACACTGCGACCTACAAGACATGTCGTAAGAGGCGACTGAGGTAGGGGACTAGGAAGCTACCCCAGTAAATAAAAGCGTAGCAGAAATTGGATGTGCTGGCCTACTTGTAGGCACATAACTGGCACCCCGTACAATCGCTCTTAGACTTGTATCACATACAAATCACACAAAGTGGTTAACAAGTGGTAGATATGGAGCGTAAGAAGAAGCAGATAAAAAGAAAGGGGATAATTTAAATCTTGTTTAGAGCAGTCACGGCTTCATGAAAAATATTTGATTTTTATACAGGTACATTCATCACACAATATCTAAGGATGAAATTCTTATGCAAATACATCCAGGGAGCAGCCGAATGCCTTTGAATCCTTCACATGCAACTCTTACAATTGAAAGTCAGAATCCTAAGACGAAAGCTAAGGAAGTAACTAGGTAAGCATTTGCATATTGTCATTTATTTGCTCTTGCACTTGAAAGTAGATAAAGCTACTTGCATTTGGTAGTTGGGAAATAATATGCAAATGATTATTTCACCATTTTATTTTATTTCATTAAGTATTTAGACTAACAAACAACTTTATTAACCCGGCAGAAAGGACAGCCAACCTGAACTATGCATGTCCACAGGTAGCAGATGATCCCAAAAAAAAGGAGTGTTAGCTTCTTCTTCTCTTTGCACGCTTTGAGTTCAGGCATAGTCAGGGCGCCCGGTATGGCACTTCTGACTGAGCTTTGCTTGAAGGCCTGCTTTCCTTTTTTATCAGTGTCTCCTGCCAAACAGGCGTGCTGTCTCCGACTCCGACTGCAGAGTTGAAGTAGTGCTAGCTACAATTTCAGCTTGCTTAATATTGGAATAAACTGACCAAAGCAGTTATATTTTCTCAGCAGTATGCAAGGAGTATCATGTTGCTCTTCCTTTTTTCACGGAATGAATACCCTGTATGTCTAATAAACAGAAACAATCCAACTTCTGCGTTCTCACTAGATTGGGATTTCGGATTCTCTAATAAAGGCAGCCGCCTGCACCAGATTATCAGCCACGCCATACAGTTTGTCTTGGACGCTAGTGTAAGTGGACCACCTCTTTCTTCTCAAGTCTGCATACTGGGAGCAGTTCTGTAGGATATAATTCCTATGATTTCTGCTTCCCCGTTTGTGCCATCCTCTTCCCACAGTAAGTTTTGGCCACCCTCATGATGGTAGATCTGACATTCTTACTGCATGGCTAAATCTCTGAGGCAGATTGGCGACCATAGAATCTGTTATCCCATTCCTCATTGTGAGGGGTTGTTGCACCATGTTATGCACCTTATGTCCTGGTGTATCCGTTTTCTGCAAGCATTTGTTTCGGGTTAGCATTCCCTAGTGGACATGTGCATCCAATTTCTGCCAAACCTCCTTAGTCGCCTCATACCACATGCATGGCAGGTAACAGTGGTTTTATTCTTTACACCCCAAATTTGGCCCCGGTAACCACTCTGGTGGGGAACAATCCAGTGACCAAGAGTTGCTGTAAACTTCCTGCACATGTGTTGCCGGACCCAGAGGGACCAAAAATAGTAATACTGCTACCTACGATACATGTCGTAAGAGGTGACTGAGGTAGGGGCCTAGGAAGCTACCTAGTAAATAAAAAGCATCACATAAATCGGATGTGCTGGCCTACTTGTAGACACATAACTGGTACAACGTACAATTGCTCTTAGGCTTGGATCACATACAAATCACAAAGAGTGGTTAACAAGTGATCGTTATGGAGCGTTCGAAAAAAAAGAAGAAGAAGAAGATAGCTGACTGAAGCAATAAGAAACATAAAAAAGTAATTGCTTTTTATGATAAGTTTGGAGTGTAAAATAAGTCTTGTAACACTTTCTAGTATTTCTCTTTCATACTGTACTAAGAATTCACAAAGTAAGTGCTTGTCATCTAACTTAGTTGCTCTTCACCTGCCATGAACTGTTGACTTTGAGTAGATAGTATTCCTTCAGTTATTTGTCTTGTCTTGTTTCTGACCGTTCTCCAGTTCTTCACATACTAAATATTGACCTTCGTGAACTAAATATTGCCAATCATAGACTAAATATTGTCCCTCATAGACTAACTATTGTCTCTCACATACTAAATATTGTCATTCATAGACTAACTATTGTCCCTCATACATATTGTCCCTCATAGATTAAATATTGTCCCTCATAAACTAAATGTTGTCCCTCATGAACTAAATATTGTCCCTCATAAACTAAATATTGTCCTTCATAGACTAAATATTGTTCCTCATAGACTAAATATTATCCTTCATATACTAAATATTGTCCTTCATAGACTAAATATTGTCCTTCATAGACTAAATATTGTTTTTCATATACTAAATATTGTCCTTCATAGACTAAATATTGTCCTTCATAGACTATTGTCCCTCATAGACTAATTATTGTCCCTCATAGACTAACTATTGTCCCTCATAGACTAAATATTGTCCCTCATAAACTAAATGTTGTCCCTCATGAACTAAATATTGTCCCTCATAAACTAAATATTGTCCATCATAGACTAAATATTGTCCTTCATAGACTAAGTATTATCCTTCATATACTAAATATTGTCCTTCATAGACTAAATATTTTCCCTCATAGACTAACTATTGTCCTGCATAGACTTACTATTGTCCCTCATAAATTAACTATTGTCCCTCATAGACTAAATATTGTCCCTCGTAGACTAAATATTGTCCCTCATAGACTAACTATTGTCCCTCGTAGACTAACTATTGTCCCTTATAGACTGCCCCCATAGACTAAATGTTGTCCCTCATAGACTAAATATTGCCCTTTATAGACTAAATATTGTCCCTCATAGACTAAATATTATCCTTCACAGACTAAATATTGTCCCTCATAGACTAAATATTATCCTTCACAAACTACATATTGTCCCTCATAGACTAAATATTATCCTTCATAGATTCTTTTGTCCTTCATAGACTAAATATTGTTCTTCATAGACTAAATATTGTCATTCTTTTTCTTTCTTCTTCTGCATTTGCTCTCCATCAACCATTAACTCTTGGTTGACCAAGGCAAAAGCTATGCTTTCACAAGCTATTTATTTTTAGAATAAATAACGCCCTTTTGTGTGGCTCCTGGTCCATGTAGAGTGGCATTTGGTCCACAAGGAGTTAAACCACTCTTTGTGGTCTGTATGTGATTTGTGCCTTAAAGCGTAATTTTGTTGTTCCAGTTAGCGCTTATAGACCCCACATCTGGTTTCTGCATGTTTTTGTTTTCCTCCTAAGTCACGGACAAAAAAAGGTAACCTGATAAAGGGAGTCTGCCCAGCGTGTTCAGTAGCGCTTGGACTACGGGTGACTATCCCTCTGTATGTCGGGTTCAATTCCACGGATGGCAGAAAAGCCACAGATTCCTGCCACGCATATTGTAAGAGCGATTAGGAGGTTTAGCTGAAATCGGATCGCATGTCCTAAGCACATAGGCATGTAGAGTTTATGCGTTTAGGGGCCTACCAAACCAATGTGCAACTTATACACGTTCTTGGCAAAGATCAAACATATCACAAAGAGTGATTAAAATTGGTTGCAAAGAAGAAGAAGTAGAGAGACTAGCCGGCCCTAACTCTGCTGTATTCAAGGCCACACACAGAACATAACTTGTAGGTGATCTAATATCTGACAGAACAACAATGGAAATAAAAAGAATATTTTAGTTTTGTTGGTATGTACTTTCATTTACATGTTTCCTCATTTGTTTCTACTCTATCTATTCTGTAATTCCACATTTGTTTCTACTCTATCTATTCTGTAATTCCACATTTGTTTCTACTCTATCTATTCTGTAATTCCACATTTGTTTCTACTCTATTCTGTAATTCCACATTTATTTCTACTCTATTCTGTAATTCCACATTTGTTTCTACTCTATCTATTGTGTAATTCCACATTTGTTTCTACTCTATTCTGTAATTCCACATTTGTTTCTACTCTATCTATTCTGTAATTCCACATTTGTTTCTACTCCATTCTGTAATTCCACATTTGTTTCTACTCTATCTATTCTGTAATTACACATTTGTTTCTACTCTATTCTGTAATTCCACATTTGTTTCTACGCCATTCTGTAATTCCACATTTATTTCTACTCTATCTATTCTGTAATTCCACATTTATTTCTACTCTATCTATTCTGTAATTCCACATTTATTTCTACTCTATTCTGTAATTCCACATTTGTTTCTACTCTATCTATTCTGTAATTCCACATTTGTTTCTACTCTATCTATTCTGTAATTCCACATTTGTTTCAACTCTATCTATTCTGTAATTACACATTTGTTTCTACTCTATCTATTCTGTAATTACACATTTGTTTCTACTCTATCTATTCTGTAATTCCACATTTGTTTCTACTCTATCCATTCTGTAATTACACATTTGTTTCTACTCTATTCTGTAATTCCACATTTGTTTCTACTCTATCTATTCTGTAATTACACATTTGTTTCTACTCCATTCTGTAATTACACATTTGTTTCTACTCTATCCATTCTGTAATTACACATTTGTTTCAACTCTATCTATTCTGTAATTACACATTTGTTTCTACTCTATATATTCTGTAATTACACATTTGTTTCTACTCTATCTATTCTGTAATTCCACATTTGTTTCTACTCTATCTATTCTGTAATTACACATTTGTTTCTACTCTATCTATTCTGTAATTCCACATTTGTTTCTACTCTATCCATTCTGTAATTACACATTTGTTTCTACTCTATCTATTCTGTAATTCCACATTTGTTTCTACTCTATCTATTCTGTAATTACACATTTGTTTCTACTCTATCTATTCTGTAATTCCACATTTGTTTCTACTCTATCTATTCTGTAATTACACATTTGTTTCTACTCTATCCATTCTGTAATTACACATTTGTTTCTACTCTATCTATTCTGTAATTCCACATTTGTTTCTACTCTATATATTCTGTAATTACACATTTGTTTCTACTCTATCTATTCTGTAATTACACATTTGTTTCTACTCTATCCATTCTGTAATTACACATTTGTTTCTACTCTATCCATTCTGTAATTACACATTTGTTTCAACTCTATCTATTCTGTAATTCCACATTTATTTCTACTCTATTCTGTAATTCCACATTTGTTTCTACTCTATCTATTGTGTAATTCCACATTTGTTTCTACTCTATCTATTGTGTAATTCCACATTTGTTTCTACTCTATCTATTCTGTAATTACACATTTGTTTCTACTCCATTCTGTAATTCCACATTTGTTTCTACTCCATTCTGTAATTCCACATTTGTTTCTACTCCATTCTGTAATTACACATTTGTTTCTACTCTATCCATTCTGTAATTACACATTTGTTTCTACTCTATCCATTCTGTAATTACACATTTGTTTCTACTCTATCTATTCTGTAATTCCACATTTGTTTCTACTCTATCTATTCTGTAATTACACATTTGTTTCTACTCTATCTATTCTGTAATTACACATTTGTTTCTACTCCATTCTGTAATTACACATTTGTTTCTACTCCATTCTGTAATTCCACATTTGTTTCTACTCCATTCTGTAATTCCACATTTGTTTCTACTCTATTCTGTAATTCCACATTTGTTTCTACTCTATCTATTCTGTAATTACACATTTGTTTCTACTCTATTCTGTAATTACACATTTGTTTCTACTCTATCTATTCTGTAATTACACATTTGTTTCTACTCTATTCTGTAATTACACATTTGTTTCTACTCTATCTATTCTGTAATTACACATTTGTTTCTACTCTATTCTGTAATTACACATTTGTTTCTACTCTATTCTGTAATTACACATTTGTTTCTACTCTATCTATTCTGTAAATGCACATTTGTTTCAAATTTGTATTTGTTCTTCTTAGTATAACATATTTTCTCAGATTCAATTGCACATACACTGGATGTTCAAGATCTTACAGTACTCCAGGAAACTTGAAAACTCATGAAAAAACACATAGAGGTTAGTTTATTTCTTCTATTGTTAGTTGCTTTTTTTGTCCTCATACTCATAAACTTCAAGTCATTTAATTGTTGTTGTGTTTTTTTGTTTTGTTTTGGTAAGAGAAGGAAAGACAAACCAAGGAAAAAAAGTACAAATCTGTGCTGTAACATACATCACAATGTAAATAAAAACCTCCTTGTAGAGTGGTTAACAAGGAGTCGATATGGAGCGTTTGAAGAAGAAATGTTTTGATTGGTTATTGGTTAATAAACCGATGTCATTGCACTCCGGGCAGACCCATAGGTGCTCAGTCACCCCCCAACAGATGTTGAAAAGTTTGCATACTGATGGTTTCCTTGACTCGCTGGTTAAAAACACTCATCACTCTGCCCATTAGGCATCCAGTTCTTCTTGTAGAACAGGTATCTTCAAATTTCTTTAATCACTGAATCGATTCAACATCTATTTTAGTGTCTTCATCCAACAGGCACTGCTCAGAAAATAATGTAAAACTACTGAAGTATAATTGGTACCCAGAAAATCTAGTTTGCTGTGGTAGATGAAGTCCTGTAAAGAATATGCCACGATTTTCATTTCATCCATCAGGCAGTCGTGACAAGACCGAAAAACATCTCCCTTATCCACCTTCAACTCTCTGACAATCAATTCTTTTGATGCAAGCCTGTCAGCTATCTCATTTATCTCCACAAACACCCGCATGCCTAGAACAGTAGATTCACGTTCTTGATGTATTTTCATGTTTGATATAAAAATTAAACACAGTAGTTAATACTTCTACCCACATTATTCATAGCTATTAAAAAATCAGAAGAACAAATGCTACATGCTAATCAATGTTAAAATTGAGTTTAAAAAGTTGCATATAAAAATCATATTTGCTTTTAACAATATGAGTCTGTCAGTTGTCTCTGCCAAAATGCAACATCTGGTGTCTGAAAACATGTTGCCTGTCGAGCTGAACAGACGTTGACTAGAAATGCATGTTGGATATTGCTGTACACAGGTGTAACAAGCAGGAAATCTGTCGGTATTGGTATGTCGCACTAACATTGGATCAATATCCCTCCAGTGCTCACGCATGGTTTATTCATAAACAGATTAATATGACATTCAGGTTTAGGGTACTGGTTTGTTATTTGTTTGTTATGTAGGAGATTTAATCTCTGAGGCATGCCCTTTTCAACCCAAAAACGAACCTTTTATTGGTTATATCAGAGTGTGTAGGCCAACACACAGGAAAAATAAGAATTAATTGGATTGATATGAGGTCACCTGTGTGTTTCTGGTGCTTACAAGGGGAGCAAAGAATAATAACACTGCGACCTGCAAGGCATGTTGTACAAGGCGACTAAGGTAGGGGCCTAGAGACGTTACCCTAGTAAATAAAAAGATTTGCAGAAATCGGATGTGCTGACCTACATAACTGGCAAAACGTTCAATCACGCTTAGGTTCAGATCACATACATATCACAAAGAATGGTTGACAAGAGGTCGATATGAAGCTTTCAAAGAAGATATGAGGTACTGTTTTTGTATATAATCCTATGATTATCTAAAATCATTATACGTGATCTTACTCATTCTGGTTAGGCGCTCGTCTTTCGTGCCAAAGGTACCAGGTTCACTACTCCCTCATGGAGTCTTCTGGACATTTTTCCAGAGATCCTTGATTTCAGTGTAGGTGAGATCGAGTTCCTAGTCCGGAGATGGACGACAAAACATAGATCCTGTGTTCAATTTGAGCACGTCAAAGAACACTTGGCAGTTCAAAATCGAGAAGAGCAGGCTGGAAAGCCGCTGCCCTGGTGAAATTTATTAGAAGAGATTTAAAATAAAATTCCTTCAAAGATATCTTCACAATCTTCAAAATTACATCGGGGACCCTTGGTGGTGCTACAGAGTTTGTGCACTGCAGCTGAGATCTTTCTGTATAAGAAAGAGATCAGAGCACACATGGTGACTCACAAGTGCAATGATGATGGTCCTATCAATCAATCAATCAATCAATCAATCACTCATTCTACAGGGCAGATTTTCAGATTTCACTTGTATTCTGTTGTAATTCAGAAAGCTCACCACATGTGAAATGAAAGATGGTGGGGATCCCCAGGAAAGATAGGCTACGAAACGAGGACATCAGAAACAGAGTGGTCATAACTTCATGCACCAATTACATTGAAAGACAACAAATACAATGAATGATGTCAGTGAAACAGATGCAGTAATTTACACCGATGGTTCAGTCATTCGACAACAATGCTGTGTGTGGGCTTTTTCTGCACGCTCAGGAGGAAAAATAATAGGAGAGGCCAGTAGGGCCTACGCGACAACAACAAGTAGCTTGACAATGAAGGTACGGGCAGTTACAGAGGCGATGACGTGGTTGGCATCTCATGACTTTGCTCATGTTTTTATACTCAGTGACTCCATGAGTATGATTCATAAAGTCGAAACAGGAATGGTGAGACGAAACTGGGTGGAGGTACTGGTACAGACAGGGATAAAAGAAATCACCTTCATTTTTGTCCCTGGACACGCAGGAGTCAGGGGTAATAAACGAGCTGACAGATTGGCTGGCATGGCCACAGTATCGCAGGGAGCTGCAATGGACCCAAATGACATTCTTAACACACTGAGAGAGTCCTTTAGAACAGTAGAGTTTCAGGACTGCAAGTCCCACTCGCTGACCAGATTGAGAGAGATGGGTGCCAATATTGGTGCTGCCTGTAAATAACGACATACCAAATATGCAAAGAGACTGATTAATCAACATCAAACTGGCATGTTAGGCCGCTGGACGCTGGATTTGTTGAGGCGGAGATCGGAGCACCTATGGACATGTCGGGAGTGCTATGATGCTAGTCTTCTGATAACAACAAATACAATGATTCGGATATTTAATGAGAGTCAAACAACCAACCCTCAATAACAGCACATAATAAAAAGAGATCAGGTAAAAGAGCTAAGGGAAGAACAATAAAAAGATGGATAGACTATATCAAGACCGCACTAACTAAACACAGATACAACACAAAGGCAATTTATTTGTCCCTGAACGCAAAATTAAAGCTCCCATTCCATTATCCACCTGGGGAAAGACAATAGACTGTTGTAATTATTAGTGATGTGTTAAGATGGATATACTCATGATTCAGTTGCCAAACTGCCATTTGTTGCTGGATACTCTCATTAATCTATTCTGTTAGACTAAATCAGAATCTGTGGTAGTGTGAGCTATTCAGATATATGCTGTCTGATAGATGCACTGTGCTTCATCAATATGAATATGAGACATAACAGATCTACTCTCTCTCTCTCTCTCTCTTCCTCTCTCTCTCTTCCTCTCTCTCTCTCTTCTCTCTTCCTCTCTCTCTCTTGTGCCATCTTGTCTTCATTATTTACCATTTACTTAAATTAACATTTTTTTTTTTTCTTTGGCAGGAAAGTTTACATTTGTATGTAGTGAATCTGGCTTTCTTCCTCTTCTCTCTCTCTCTCTCTTCCCCTTTCTCTCTTCCTGTCTCTCTCCCCTCTCTCTCCCTCTTGTGCCATCTTGTCTTAATTATTTACCATTTACTTAAATGTACATTCATTTTTTTTGTTTCTTTGACAGAAGAGTTTACATTTGTATTTAGTGAATCTGGCTCTCTCTCTCTCTCTCTCTATCTCTCCTCTCCTCTTGTGCCATCTTGTCTTAATTATTTACCATTTACTTAAATAAACATTACATTTTTTGTTTCTTTGGCAGGAGAATTTACATTCATATGTAGTGAGTCTGGCTGCGGAAAAAGATTTTTAACCTCATACTCTTTAAAAATTCATGTCCGAGTACATACCAACGAGAAGCCTTATAACTGTGATAAACCCGGCTGTGAAAAGTCTTTCAATACAATTTACAGGTAGTACCCATTTAATTAACATTGAAACTGCCATATACATGTTTCTAGGTACAAAATGGGGGTCTCTGTGGGTAAGCTTTTGCCTTGTGTTCCAGTTTGAATCCGGACTGCTCTGCTCAGTTCACTGGTGCATTTTTTTCAGAGACTCCTAGTATTGTTGCTGGAGCTACGGAGTTCATGCTCAGTGCAATACTCTCGGCAGGTAGCGTGCTATTTCTGCGGGGAGGACTGAGCCATATGGGGTAAAAACCTGGTGCAGTGAAGTCAATCCTTCGGATTTAGACCCTTTTCAATGCTTTAGATACAAAGTTTTACATCCAATTTTTTTTTCTTTTGGTCTATCCCTGTGTACCCTACAAGGAAGACAGATGTGGTAGGTCAGCACGTTACTGACTAGGAGCTGCCTAGTTTAATGCAGGCCGTGGAGGACCAGTGCAGCTGAATAGCCACCCCCACTGTCGGAAGCAACCTGTGGCACCTCCCTTTGACAATTTGGGAGGACTTATAACATGTGACTGTTGCTTTCCATGTTGTGCCTGAGCCAAAGGCAAGGATGAAGTGTCCTCTAAATTTAAATCAATCCTCGCATAACTGGTACGGCGCACAATCTCATATAGGCTCAGATCACATACAAATCACAAACAGTGGTTTAAAAATGATCGATATGGAGCGTTCAAGAAGAAGAGTGGAAGATGATTGTCTGTTGAGTGTGTGGTAGTCATCTTTGGATAGACACCCAGTGGTTACCAGGGCCTAAATTTGGGGTGTAAAGAATAGAACCACTGTTTCCTGTCATGCATGTCATAAGAGGCGACTAAGGAGGTTTGTCTGAAATTGGATGCATGTGTCCTAAACGTGTAGAAGTCTATTCATTTAGGGGCCTACCAAACCAATGTGCAACGTATACACGTTTTGGCAAAGATCAAACATATCACAAAGAGTGATTAAAATTGGTCGTAAAGAACGATGCAAAGAAGAAGAAGATCTTTGGATAGTTCAGGTTCTTTTCTAATGTCCAGGTTATCTCTTTTTTTAAAAAGTATGTGATTTCATTTTCTACTTGTTCACATTTCTGTTTATCTGATGTAGGATATTGATTGGTAAAGGTTTGTTGAACAGAAACAATTGCATAATAGTTTCACAATAAGAATGATCAAATTCATTGTAAAGAACGAACGCAAACAAACAACATGATAGTGTGTTTGCTGTGTATGTCTAAAAGATGTTCTCAAATTGCGCAGAACTCTAAAATATGATATTCTTATTCTTTCAGATTACGTGCTCATAAGAGATTACACACTGGTGAAACATTTAAGTGTGATTCTGATGGCTGCACAAAGTACTTTACTACATTAAGTGACCTACGCAAACATATACGAACACACACTGGAGAAAGACCATTTGTGTAAGTATCTTCTTCACCTTTCAACTCCCAACGGAGCACCTGTCTTCAACAAGCTTCTTCCAGCTCTTCCTCTCTCGTCATTTCTTCCAATTATTTCCATGTTTACCTATCCTTTTAATATGTCTCCAGCTCTCTTCTCCAGGTATGTCTAGGCCTTTCCCATTTCCTCTTTTCCTGCAGGTTCCAAAACATTGCCTGTCTTGCAATGCTTCCGTCGTCTTCTCAATATGTGTCCTATTCATCGTCAGCGTCTCTTTCCGTAGCTCTTTCTCCACTGGTATCTGCTTAGTTCTTTCTCTGAGTTCCTCATTTGTAATCTTATCATACCATCTCAGTCCCGCTATTCTACAGAAGCATCCATTTATGAAGGTCTGTAGTATTCTGGTGGTTTCTTTTGTTGTCCTCTATGTTTCCGAACCATAGAACAGCACTGACTTCACACTTGATTGAAAGATTGTGTAAGTATCTCTCTCGATCACCGCCCAGATCGATGTACCAGACCTCCTCATAAATTCTATTCATGTGGAAATCTGATTCATACAGCCTTAGCATTGGTGTGTTTTACGTCACATCTTCAGCACCATTTGGAACTCTGGTGCTTATCCTTCGGCAATGTGTCCGGTTTCAGCCAGCGTTTATTTGGTTCGCTCTCCATTCTGTAGCCATCTAGTGTTTTTTACGGTGTGCGGTAGCTAGCTCCCCTTAGTTGCCTCTTACGACATGCGTGGCAGGTAACTGGTTCTATTCTTTACACCCTTTTTTTTTCTTTTTTCTTTCGTCCGCTTTCAACTCAGACGAAGTTTCATCTCTGAAATTGATTTTTGCGTGAAAATCTGTTTTTTCAATTTCTTACAATGGCAGCAGCGTGCACATTGTAAATTACTTTACACTGGCAGCCGTGTGCTCAATGTACTCGTAATTAGTATTCCTCGCCATACAGGCAGATTTTCTCCGACTTCAGAGGTACACACGTTATCATCCTGAGTAAGACCAGGGGACTCAAACAAATGCCGGACAGTAGGTTCGAACCCAAGCTATGAGGCGTCTCACAGCTAGCAGGCCGAGCTACTATCAACTACTCTAGGCAGTCCCCCTCTTTACACCCTATTTTGGGCTCTGGTAACCACTCGGGCGGTGTAAGTATCTAAGTAAACAAAAAAGTAAAATTTAGTTCTCTTACCATGAGATAAATTGGGGAATACAGTGTTAGCCTGTGTAATTTCTTTGACCGGTGGTCTCTATGCCGAAGGGGTTAAGATTTTTTTGTGGCGTTCTGAAAGTTGCAGGTTCAAATCTAGACTGAGTCACATATGCAATTGTTTCCGGAGATCCCTAGAATTGTTGCTGAATCTGTCTGTGTGTTGCCTGGGCTCGCAAAGAATGGTACCTCTGCGACCTACAAGGTATGTCATAAGATTCGACTGAGGTAGGCGTCTAGGGAAGCTATCCTAGTAAATAAAAATCTTTGCAGAAATTGGATGTGCTGGCCTACTTGGAGGTGCATAACTGGCACAACGTACAATTGCTCTTAGGCTCAGATCACATACAAATCAAAGTGGTTAACAAGTGGTCAATATGGAGCGTTTGAAGAAGAAGCTATCAGTGCCAAACATGAACGCTTACATCAAATGATAGAACAAAACTATTCACAACAGAGATGAAGTGTAGAAGAAAACTAGTCACAACAGAAATGAAGTGTAGAAGAAAACTAGTCACAACAGAAATGAAGTATCTACGAAGAATGCTGGGAGTATCAAGAAGAGACCAGTTTATAAAGGAAGACATCAGTAAAAAAGTGGGTACAACATCAGTACTGAACTTCATCAAGAAACAACAAATTAAATGGTTCGACCACAAGCAAATTGCCAACAGACAATGCACCTCAAAGAGCAATGTTACTCCTATATAGTGGATACAGGGTCAAAGGCTCATGGCGGCAACATGTGCCAGGGTTAGTGAAGGGCGCGCTAGCCAAGACCCTGCCCCCCTACCTCCACATGGTTACCCTGGAAACAGACTTAGGTTCTGGTCTGGCTAAGGGGGGCAGAGATCAGGGAGAACTACAGGTAGTGGTAGTGCATGCATGGAAAAGCAATGCAGGTGCTGAAAATCCCTGAATAACGCACATATCTCCTGGCTGATGTCCGCTAAAAATTGCCAAGTTAAAAAGTACTGAAACAGCAGTGTACGAGCAACCGAGATCAAAATGTTAACTCCTGAGTAAATGACCAATTAAAGGGATGAGAGGTGCATCCCAAAGCTGAGACGTGGAGCAAAAACTCAGAGCGCGAGTCAAAGCAGTTCCTTGGTACAGTAAATGCGACGGTAGAGGTGAACACAATGGTCTTACCACAAGTAGCAGCTTCCCATCCGATGGGAAAGGCTGCACACGAAGGGATGAGAGGTGCATCCAAATTGAAAAAGAGGGCCAACTCCCCAGAAGTAAAGGGCAGCAAACAAAATGCCAGCTGTAGGCTAGAATCAATAAGAAATATGCGTAGCTGAATCAAAAGTCTTGGTTTACATGGCAGCGCAGCATCGTGATGCTACATGGAAGGTATGCGGAAACCCGTACATGAGGCAAAGCACGGAGAAACCTATTGGGTAAAGTTGGCTGAGCACAAATTCTAAAGTTGCGCTCAGAGCCTAACAAAACTGCCCTCCCTGGGACAATCAGGCAAGGTACGGTTGCCAAAACAACTAACATCCCCGGAAGAACTGAGGTGGGAATGGTTGGACAAGCGCAAATCATAAAAGTTGCATTTAGTGCCTAATGAAACTGCCCTCCTGGGACAACCGGGCAGGGTACAGTTGCAATAACAACTAACATCCCCGAAAGAACTGAGGTGGATGATAGCGGCGCGAGAAACCTCAGCTACGTTGATAGCGTCGATTGAAACAAACCTCTAGAATATCTGTGTGCAGCCGCAGACCAGTGTTTCCCGGAGACAAGGAAAATACGGGTAAAATCCTTGCAAATTGCCAAGTAAGGACATGCGACCTGAAGCAGTTGAGAATACTTCTACTCAGGAACAAATTCACAGTGGATAAAAAAGTATGACCGATAATGCAAAGGATTGACTGGTACAACCCCAAGCATTGGCTAAGGGCAATACATTTTTGACGCCGATCATCCTACACAGATGACGTCATAATGTCATGGCTCAGATCACATAAAGGCTAAGCATACTGCCAACATTATATCAGCGCTACCAAACAAAATTTTTCAAATTAACAATCATACAGTGCTACGCACCTACAAACGACTATTCAGACGACAACAAAGACACTTTTTATAATTTACTAATCGGTACCATCAACAAAATACCTAAACACGACATTACTGTTGTGATGGGTGATTTTAACGCCAAAATAGGGTCAGAAAACAAGGGCGTAGAAAATATATGGGAAAACATGGACTAGGAGACTTAAATCAAAACGGAGAGAGACTAACAGAATTTTGTGGAATAGCAAATCTGGTAATAGCAAACTCCTTGTTTCCACACAAAAACATTCATAAAATTACGTGGAACTCGCCTGATAACATCACAAAAAACCAGATTGACCATTTTTACATTAATACCAAATTCGCTCATCAATACAAGATGCCCGAGCCTACAGAGGAGCAGATGTTGGCAGCGATCACAATCTCTGCATTGCCAAAATAAAAATAAAACTCAAGTCACTATATAAACCACCTAGAAGCAAGAAAATAAACTCACAGTCCCTACTGGTAAAAGAACAACTCACATTTAACACAGAGGTACAAAATACCTACACGAACAAAGAAAACAAAACGGTAAATGTGAACACAAAGAACAACATAGAAGAAAATTGGGACTTTCTCAAAAACACGCTGATAAATGCTGCAAAAACACAGTAGGGTATGTCCAAAGACAGAAGAAAAAGTGGCTAAACGATAACACCTGGACAAAATTCAAGAAAGGAAACAAGCAAAACTAACTCTTCTATCCACGAAAGACAAGCTTGCATACGATACCAAGAAACAAAATACACCATGTTAGATAAAGAGGTGAAGTCAAGAACACGAAAAGATAAACAAAACTTTATTCACAATCTAGCCACCGATGCTGAAACAGCTGCAAAAACTGGGAACAACAAGACCGTATTCCACATTATGAAGCAACTATGCAAACATACTCCTACACCAAATAAACCCATCAAAGACAATCAAGGTAGGATACTGCTGTCAGAAGAACAACAGAAACAACGATGGGCAGAACATTTTAAAGAAATACTAAATAGACCGCAACCAGAGATTGTTCCCAACCTAGAGGAAGAAATCACCATGCCCACACTAGAAGCTTCCTGTGAGCCATTCACACTGGAGGAGTTGAAATCTGCCATTAAAAATTGAGAAACAACAAAGCGGTTGGTGATGATAACATCTCTGGAGAAATGCTCAAAGCAGCAGATGATAACAACTTACAACATATACTCCAACTGATAAATGAAATCTGGCAAAATGAATCCCCACCACAACAGTGGAAAGATGGTATTATTTTCAAATTACCTAAAAAGGAGATTTGTCTGATTGTAATAACTGGCGTGGGATCACCCTACTGTCAGTGCCAGGAAAACTTTTTGTAGCATGTTACCTGAGAGACTGAAAAGTCTATAGATGAAAGGCTAAGAGAAGAACAAGCAGGGTTTAGACCAAAACGAGCATGCATAGATCACATCTTCACACTAAGAGTAATCATTGAAGAGTTCGAGAATTTCAATCGAATTTAATCATCAACTTTGTTGATTTTCAGAAAGCGTTGACAGTATTCACCGTCCTACGCTTTGGAAACTACTCAAAAACTATGGTTTTCCTGCTAAATTCATCAACATCATAAAATCCTTCTACAGTGAATCGTGCTGCAGTGTAAGAACAGATTTCCGTAACTCTGACTGGTTCCCAGTGGAAACAGGAGTGAAACAAGGCTGCGTCTTATCGCCAATGCTCTTTGGAATAGCAGTTGACTGGGTCATGCGAAAATGCACCAATAACGCAAATATGGGCATCAAGTGGGTTGATAAAATTTTAGAAGACCTTGATTTTGCCGACGATATAGCCCTTTGAGTTCATCACATCAAGATATTCAAATGAAAACAAACCTTCTCCAAAATATCTCAGGACAAATTGGTCTCCAAATAAACACCACAAAACAAAAATTGTTGACCTTACCAGCAGTCCAGAAAATATTCAACTAAAAACTACACTCTTGAAAAAGTCAAAAGTTTTACATACCTAGGAGTATGATGACATCTACGGGGATACAGGCCAGAAATTCCACACAGAATCGCATTGGCATCAAGTGCTTTTAACAAATTGTCAAATATATGGAAGTCCAATTCACTCAGCAAGCTCCTTAAAATTAAAGATCTTTAACTCTTGTGTGATTCCAGTATTAACTTATGGATGCGAGAGTTGGAAAGCAACAAAAGCTCTAGAAAGAAAATTAGATAACTTTGAGAATAAATGTCTTAGAAGAATATTGAACCTCAAATGGTCAGATTTCAGACCCAATACACAAATAAGACAAGAGACCAAGCAAGAAAATGTATCAAATTTTATAAGAAAGCGCCGCCGGAACTACATCGGCCACACACTTAGAATGGATGAGAGAAGACTCCTTACCAATCCTCATATGGACACCAGAGGGAAAAAGAAAACGAGGAAGACCAAGAGAGACTGCGAGAACCATCACCAGAGAAGGCTCAACGATGGGCCTAGTAAACATTAAAGACCTAAAACAGATAGCAACGAACCGCAAGACATGGAGAACTATGACCTCTGCCCTATGCGCCCCACAGGCCCAAGAGGAAAGACTAACTAACTAATACTGCCAACATATGATCGTTTGTTTGACAAATCAACACAAAAAGGTAATACTTCCTGTGACTAGCCCTAGCAGGTCGAGTTGCTCGGTCTTTACTGTAGCGACCTCACCCAGTCAGCGCATGTAAGCTAATCCTCCTTGGCGTAGATCTAAGTCCAAATTTACGGCACTAAAAGATCATTAAGGAGTGGTATCTTACATTGTGTATGGAATCCAACCTCACCAAAGGCAGGAAAGCCGTAGAGAAGGCACCGATTTGCCTCACTAAACTAACTCTGACCGTGAAAGAGTTACACGAACATTAGGTCTCCTGCAACAATCACTCTTGAAGGATCTAAGCTTCAAGTACCTCGGAAGTTGGCGAGGCTGTCCATATGGTTGAAGGATGCCTGTAAAAGGGTAATATAGGCCCACGCAAAAATCAGTCAGAAACGCAATACCAGGTGTCATGACTTTACGCCTGAATTAATAGCGGGTGATCGGAAGAAGAAGATATAGTGGATACAAAGCAGAAGGTAGTCCACGCAAAGGTGAACTTCATATTTAACAGAGGCGACTAAAATACAGTTTATGAAGCACACACAAAAACCCGTTCTATAAATCTCTTCTTATCCTGACGCAATGAGTCAAAACAGGATTAGAGAAAAGAAAGAACCAAGAAGACTTGCTCGTATGGAGTGCCCACACTCAAAATTGAGTGTTGATATACCAGACTGAAAGCAGGAAATAGATGAGCGTTCAGTACACAAGTACTTGACTATTGTACAAACTCAGTGCATGATCACTTGACTTTGACATAAGTGTATGATGACAAATGATATTGTTTGATAATGTTCACAGATGCCATGAAGATGGATGTGGTAAAGCTTTTGCTGCTAGTCATCATTTGAAATCTCACAACCGAATCCACACTGGTAAGTTTTACCATCATCTGATAACTAAATATAATGTTGTAGTTTAACTGCTGTTGACTACAGCACAACTAACTTACTCAACATTGACTTCTTCTTTGCGTTCGTTCTTTACGACCAATTTTAACCACTCATTTAATCACCAATATCACTTCCTTTCTTTCTTTCTCGAATCCTGTATGCCTCACAGCGTCAGGTCAGGAAGAGATTTCTAAAACGGGCCCTAGTATGCGCTTCGTAGATAGTCTCTTTCGTCCCCTCTGTTATCTCTGAGGTCCATCTTTTGCGTGGCCGGCCTTTTGCTTTGTACCCATTGTATCGGAGCAGCATTGCTCTTTGGGGTGCACTGTCTGATGGTAATCTGCTTACGTGACTGAACCATTTAATTTGTTGTTTCTTGATGAAGTCTAGTACTGATGTTGTACCCACTTTTTCCTGATGTCTTCATTTCTCAACCGGTCTCTTCTTGTTACACCCAGCATTCTGCGTAGACACTTCATCTCTGTTGTGACTAGTTTTCTTCTATCGTTTGTTGTCAGCGTCCAGGTTTGGCAAAGATCAAACATATCACCAAATCACTCTTTGTGATATGTTTGATCTTTGCCAAGAACGTGTATACGTTGCACATTGGTTTGGTAGGCCCCTAAACGCATAGACTTCTACACTTTTAAGACAGGTGCATCCGATTTCAGCCAAACCTCCTTAGTCGACTCTTACGACATGCGTGGCAGGTAACAGTGGTTCTATTCTTTACACCCCAAATTTGGGCCCGGTAACCACTCGGGCATGAGGACATTGACTCAAATCATAAATTGTGGTTGATAAGAAGACTATATAATGAAATAGTCTTCCATCCCCACATGTTCCCTTTCGGAGGAAGAGGCACCAGGGCAGACCACTGCTCAGATATAAAGATGTCTGCAAAGCCTCAATGAAAAACTTTTATAGGTCCCAGCACATGGGAAGGACTAGCTGATGACACAGTTGTGTGGAAAGCCAAATTACGAAAGGGGCAGAGTCTTTTGAGAAGAGACTTATGTATGAGCTGAACGACAAGAGAGAAAAGCGAAAACTCAGAAGTTGTCACAGTAAAACACTTGCCAATTGACCGTCTGTAAAGACGAAAAGGCCATATATATATATATAATGAAATAAAGTAAGGACCAACAGGTTATATATATTCTTCTTCTTCAATGATCCAGCGGCACTTGAGCTCTTGCCCTTCGACCCAATGCTATGTAGTGGTATCTGCATGTGTTTGTAAGTTGTTCTTTTGTTCCATATAATGTGTTCCATTTATCTGGCCTTGGTGGAAGGAGGATCTTCCTGATGTCATCTAGTGCTTGGCACCTGAAGAGGTGATGGTGAACGGTTTCATGGTGATGTGCACACAGCTGGCACTCTCGAGTGTGTTGAGGTTGAATTCTGTTCAAGTGATTATTACGTGTTATGTGTTGGGTTCGTGGTCTAAAAATGGTGCTCTGATCTCTTCTTGTAAGGTGGTTGATGTTGTCATTAAGGTGTTGAATTCTGTTCAAGTGATTATTAAGTATTATGTGTTGGGTTCGGAGTCTAAAGATGGTACTCTGATTTCTTCTTGTAAGGTGGTTGATGTTGTCATTAAGGTACAGGTTATATATATATATATTACTAGTTTTTTCTCATTGGCTGTTGTTCAATGTCTACACAATGAGTCTGATTCTCTGGATGTATGTTGTGTTTGTTAGTTCATTGAGGCTTTCAAACAGATTTGCTTGGATGTTTGTCTTTGTTGGCCAGTGTTCTTTCTGCAGTTGATTCATCAGGTGACAATCTTGCAAGATGTGTTCCGCTGTCTGTGCTGTCTGTCCACATGCACATGTGGGGGATGGAACCAATCTTAGTCTGTCTAAGTGACTGTTCAGTCTATTGTGTCCAGTTCTCTGAGTCTTGCTCAAAGTAGTTCCTTCAATTTGATTATTTGTGTCTTTATAAATAGGTGACAAGCCATATGAATGTAGACAAGGTGGCTGTTGCAAGGCATTCACTTCAGTTTGTGGATTGAAAGCACATGTCTCAAAACATGAAAGGGATTCGGAGAAGGATAAAGGTAAAAGATACATTAAGCACTTATATCTTGTGTTATATATTTTCTTACTATATGCTTATAGCTAACATAAGACCTGTGGATGAGAACAGGACAGGAACCCATGATGACCCAAGTTAAGAGGAGAAAATGGCGATGGGTTGGGCATACCCTAGGAATACACAGTCGAGTGTCACTAGACAAGCACTTGAGTGGAACCCGCAAGGAAAATAGCTATTGCGCATGGCCATTGAGTTATTCGTATGTGTCAATTTCTTCCCGCCAACAATGACTGACACATTCCGTTTCTGAGGACATCTTTTTTTTAGTTTGATCTCTAGACAGTTGCAGTGCCCTGCTGATGAGATCTGTCTTCCCGGGTTTGTTTGGAGTCGTCCTACTCTAGGTGACTTCAGTCTTCTGTTTCCGGGCTCACCAACCTAGGCTTTTATGCAGGGTGTGCTCCCTGAACACTATAGTTTAATCCCATATCCTCATCATCATCAAATAACTTGTCCTGAGCAGAACTTTGCCACCCCAACAGTCCTCCAGAATTTCTCTCTCATAGGCCAGATGTCCTGCCTCTGCAGCCGTCATGTTCAAACCATCAGTTACATCCTGAATCCATCTTTCTCGTGGTCTTCCTCTTCTTCTCTTTGCCGGTATGCCTCCTTCCATGATGGTCTTCTCCAGCCCTTCATGTCTTTTGATATGTCCAAAATATCTCAATTTTCTCTTTTCTTATTTGTAGCATCAGCCAGTTTTCTTTGATTTTAAGTTCTTTCTGGATAGATCTATTTGTTCTCTTCTCTTTCCAAGATATACGAAGGACTCTTCTGTAACACTTATATTCAAAAGCACATATGTTTTTCCATTGCTTTATTAAATGTTCATGCTTCAAACCCATACGTTGCCACTGGGAATATGCATGCTCTTAGTATTCTGACCTTTGTTTTCTTATCAGTTCCGTTCCATACTGTTTTGAGTTGTTTAATTTTTTGTAAAGCCATGTTTGTTCTTCTTTTAATTTCCTTCATCCCATTTCCATCTGATGTTAGCAGATGGAATCCCATATCTTAAGGGAAAGTGTCATAGAAGTAGAAGACAAGACAAGAATAAGGATGTCCTCCTCAAGGAAGAGAGAGGATGACTGCTATTTGTCCTATAGCTGGTGGATGGGTTCGTTGCAGCCAGAGCATTTACCACTCGCCGGTGGGTTCTGCGCTGTCACCTTATGAGGCCCCATCCTGCTCCCCGCCTTTTGGTCTGGCCTTTCACCTTCAGTCTGTTCGCTTGGTTAGACCTGCCAGGAGTTAGACTCCCGCCAACATAGCCTGAAGGATCGTAAAAGCACACAAACCCTCCAATCACAATAAGGTAGGCTAATATGGAGGGCAAGGAAAATGAAAAAGAACGACATCCTAAACAGACCTGGAGACAAAGTCTTCTTGAGGAACTGAAGGATGCGCGACTATCCTGGGAGATCATAAAGAATCCTCAATTTTAAGCGTTATGTACATAATAATAGTGAATTGATACTGTGCAGATAATAGGACATGATACATTATGGAAATATTTAGAAATTGTATTTTTAAAAAAGTGGTACTTTCTGACACCTGCATGGCAGGTGACACTGATAAAAAGGAAGGCCTTCACCCAAAATTGAGATAGAAGCGCCAAACCAGGTGCCCTGACTATGTCTGAATTCATAGCAGACAAACTACCTGTGTGTTGCCGGGGCCAGCAAGGTGTGCAAAGACTAGTAACACTGCGACCTACAAGGCATGTCATAAGAGGTGACTGAGAAAGGGATCTAGGAAGCTACTCTAGTAAATAAAAAGCGTTGCAGAAATCGGATGCTGGCCCTACTTGTAAGCATTGTACAATCGCTCTTGGGCTTAGATCACATACAAATCACAAAGAGTGGTTTAGCAAAGTCTTCTTCTTGTCGTCTTACGACCAGCTTTTGTGATATGTTTGATCTTTGCCAAACGTGTATACGTTGCACATTGGTTTAGTAGACCCTAAGCGATAGACTTGTACACGTTTAGGACATGTGTATCCGATTTCAGCCAAACCTCCTTAGTCGCCTCTTAGACATGCATGGCAGGTAACAGTGGTTCTATTCTTTACACCCCAAATTTGGGCCGAACCACTCGGCGGTTTAGCAAGTGGTTGATATGGAGCGTTCGAAGAAGAAGAACAGGCAAATGCAGAAGAAGAAGAAAAGTGGTGGCATATTGTGTCAGTTACAGTGACTATTAATTAGAAAGAATATGTGCCCAATCTCTCTTCAACATGTTGTAATATCTATTTATTTCTTGTCTTATTTGATGCAGTCTTCTTCTTCTTCGACCGCTCCATATCGACCACTTGTTAACCACTCTGTGTGATTTGTTTGTGATCTGAGCCTAAGAGTGATTGTACGTTGTGCCAGTTATGTGCCTACAAGTAGGCCAGCACATCTGATTTCTGCGATGATTTTTATTTACTAGGGAACCTGCTGCTTTGCAGGTCGGCTGGGGACAGTCAAAGGCTGACGGAGAGCGAACCCAGTAAGCGCTGGTTAAAATCGGACACATTACCGAAGGACCAGCACCATAGCTCCAAATGGTACAGAAGATGTGACGAAACAAACGTTCTTGCACAAAGCTGTTTATATATCACAATAAGAATGATAAAAATGGCTGAAAAAGAACGATCAAGAGAGAGATTTACTAGGATAGCATCCCTATATTTTACATCAGTTGCCTCTTACGACATGCCTTGTAGGTGACATTGGTACTATTCTTTGCTTTCCTTGTGGGCCCCGGAACCACACAAGCGATTTGATGCAGTATAGTTGTTTATATTGGGATTGTTAAAGTTCACAAATCAATTAAACTGGACTAATTTTTGTTTCTGAAATTTGTCTGTAAACAGGTGAACCGTCCAACAAGGATACATTTGTGACATCTTATGAAATGGTCAACAATAGCCACAACACAGATGTCTCAGCAATGCATGGCATTATTCTAATTGACCAGTGTGAGTCTACATCATTGGGGAAAATAGAACATCACCAGCAGGTACTTAGCTTATTTTCTCTCTTTTCTCAGGCCAACAGTTGTCTCACACATGATATTCATCATCATCATCACCGAATCTGCTGGTTTGCAGGTCGGCTGGGGACAGTCAAAGGCTGATGGAGAGCGAAACCAGACACATCGCCGAAGGATAAGCACCAGAGCTCTGAATGGTGCTGAAGATGTGATGAAACATACCCAGGATAAGGCTGGTGAATAAGATTTCCACATGAATGAGATTTATGGGGAAATCTGATACATCAGTCTAAGCGGTGATCGAGAGAGAGATCATCATCACCTTTTTATGTTTGCTTAATTAGGAACATGAATCCAGAACTAAACTTCTGCTGCGATGTGTTTCTTGTGTTCAAAAATCTAGACAGAGAGATCATTTGCCTCAGATTTTAGTTTAGTGCTTTACCCGTGTAGTGCCGGGGCCCTGAGGAAGCAAAGAATAGTACCACTGCAACCTACAATTCATGTCGTAAAGGCGGTTGATGTAGGCTCTAGGATGCTATCCTAGTAAATAAAAAGCAGCGCAGAAATCGGATGTGCTGGCCTACTTGTAGGCGCATAACTGGCACAACGTACAATCGTTCTTAGGCCTCAGATCACATACAAATCACACAGTGTGGTTAAGAAGTGGTTGATATGGAGCGTTTGAAGAAGAAGAAGAAGCTTAGTGCTTGACATCTGAAGAGGTGTTTGGTGAAATAGTTTAAAGATGATTTGCACACCGCTGACACTCTGGAGTGTGTTGTGGTTTAATATTGTTTATGTGATTATTAAATGGTAATTATTTTATATATAACACAGATCATTTTATTACCTCTGAAGTTAGAGAAGGAACACCTGCATGGCATGGAACACTGATAATGAAGGAAGCTTCTTTTGCGTTTCACTAGATTGGGATTTCGGATTCTCTAATAAAGGCAGCCGTCTGCCTCAGATTATCAGCCACGCCATACAGTTTGTCATGGATGCTAGTGTAAGTGGGCCACCTCTTTCTTCTCAAGTCTGCATACTGGGAGCAGTTCTGTAGGATATAATGCCTATGATTTATGCTTCCCCATTTGTGCCAACCTCTTCCCACAGTAAGTTTTGGCCACCCTCATGATGGTAGATCTGACATTCTTACTGCGTGGCTAAATCTCTGAGGCAGATTGGCGACCATGGAATCTGTTATCCCATTTCTCATTGTGAGGGTCGTTGCACCATGTTTTGCGCCTTACGGCCTGGTGCATCTGTTTTCTGCAAGCATTTGTTTTGGGTTAGCATTCCCTAGCGGACACATGCATCCGATTTCAGCCAAACCTCCTTAGCCGCCTCTTACGACATGCGTGGCAGGTAACAGTGGTTCTATTCTTTACACCCCAAATTTGGGCCCCTGCAACCACTCGGGCGGATGAGGGAAGCAGGTTAGTTAGTTAGTTTGTTCCTTTTGTGCCAAAGGCGGCACATAGGGCAGAGGTTTTAGATCAACATGTGATGCGGTTCGTTTGCTAGCAGTTGGAGATCTCGTCTGGTTTTACATCCCAATAGTTTACTTTCTTGTAGGATTGTTCTTCAAAGAGTGGTCTTAGGTCTTCCACGTTTTATTTTCCCAACTGGTGACCACATAGTTAGTTAGTTAGTTGCTTTCGTGCCAAAGGCGGCACATAGGGCAGAGGTTTTAGATCTCCATGTGATACGGTTCTTTGCTAGCAGTTGGAGATCTTGTATGGTTTTACATCCCAATAGTTTACTTTCTTGTTGGATGGTTCTTCGAAGAGTGGTCTTTGGTCTTCCACGTTTTCTTTTCCCATCTGGTGACCACATAAGGACTTGTCGATTTAGTCTCTTTTCGTCTGATCTAAGAACATGACCTAAATATTTCTACCTTCGTTTCCTTATAATATTTGATACGGGTTGTTGGTGTGTTCTATCTCTCACTGTGTTGTTAGAAACGAAATCACTCCATTTTACTTTTAATAATTTTCGGAGACATTTATTCTCAAAGCTGTCCAGTTTCTTATCAATTTTCTTGACCACATAAGGACTTGTTAATTTAGTCTCTTTTCATCTGATCTAAAAACATAGGAAGCAGGCCTTCACGCAAAAATCAGTCAGAAGTGCCATCCATGACTACGCCGGAATTTATAGCGGGTGAACGCTCAAGAAGAAGAGCAATTCATTATTTTATGTATAGCTTTGAGTAAATTTATTATTTTGTGTTAAGACATTAATTTTGTATTTGTTTGTATATAACAGGGGACAGAATCTCCTCTGAGTGTGGAACAGATGTTCAATTCTATGTATTCTACACAAATGGCATGTGAGAGTTATTCCCAGGACATGACTAGTTGTCATGACCGTAAGTTTGTTGTTACACACAGCTTGTTTATTTTCTGTGCTAGCCTTTTTTTTTTTTTTTTTCCTTTCGTCCGTTTCAACTCAAAGCGAGTTTCATCTCTGAAACTGATTTTGCGTGAAAATCCGTTTTTCCAATTTCTTACAATGGCAACAGGGCACATTGTAAATTACTACACTGGCAGCCGTGTGCTCAATGTACTCGTAATTAGTATTCCTCGCCATACAGGCAGATTTTCTCCGACTTCAGAGGTACTCAAGTTATCGTCCTGAGTAAGACCAGGGGACTCGAACAAATGCCGGACAGTAGGTTCGAACCTGAGCTATGAGGCGTCTCACAGCTAGCAGGCAGAGCTACTATCAACTACTCTAGGCAGTCCCCCTCTGTGCTAGCCTAACTCCTGCTGTTATGTTTATTTTCTGTGAAGGCAAACTCCTGCTGTTATGTTTATTTTCTGTACAAGTCTAACTACTGCTGTTATATACACAGTATAGTTTTTTTTTTCGATCCAGAAGCACTTGAGCTTTCAGCTCTTCGGCTAGGTGCCATGGACATCGCAACCCTTCGGTTCGGTGCCACGGACACCGTACATCTGTGGAATCTGTGACTTTTTCTGCCATCCTGAGAATTGAACCCGCACACAGAGGATAGTCATCCGTAGTCCAACACGCTACAAACACGCTGGGCAGATGGGAATACACTGTATAGTAAAGAACCCTTTTTCATACCATGAAGTATATTGGGAAATGTAGTGTTGGACATGTATTTTTCATTGACCAACAACAAACGATGGATGATATGGTCAAGATCACGCTGGCCACCTTTGTTTACCAGTTTTTCTCCGGTACCCACTTGAAACTAGATCGAACTGAGGGTCATTACTATCAGAAAGAAATTCCCACTTTAATTGAGTTAGTTGCATCGATTGTTGGGGAGTAAAAGATAGATAAGGGGAGATGTTCTTCGGTCTCTTCGTGACTGTCTTTGGATGAATACACTAAACTAGATGTTGAATTGATCCAGCAATTTAAGAGTTTGAGTTATCCGTGTGCAAGTAGAATTCGTTTCCGGAGGGACAGAGTGAGAGTGTGGTTTAATCAGCAAGCACGGGAACTTCAGTAGGCATACTCTTCGATATATATTGGAGGAGACTGGGCCTTCTGCAAAAATCATTCAGAAACACTCATTACAAGACACCTAAGCTGTTTGGAAGCCTTGATGAACTAACAATAACAACATACATCCAGAGAACCAGACTTATTGTGTAGACATTGAACATCACGAATGAGAAGAAAGAGCGCCTGACTACGCTTGAATTTGTAGCGGGCTCGAATGCAAGAAGAAGAGGAAAGTGATATGACTATGTCTGAATTCATATTGGTGAAAGAAAAAAAAAAAGCTAGAATTAAAATTTTTGTTTGGGAATATTAAAGTTTTTGAAATCTTTTATACACATATGTTTTCCTGGACACATTACATAAACATTGTTTTTCATTCCAGGACTATCACCAAGTGTTGTACAAGAGCTGATGGAACCTGTCATTCCACTTCCACTTGAGCCTTGTTTAGATCAACAAATAGGTACTGTCCTGCCTTCTACAGTGAGTCTGAATGCTGATCAGCCAATCAGCGCTGTTGCTGGCGTACACATACAGCCACAGTCAACTATTTTACAACAGCCATCCATGATCCAACAGCACATGGCTACAGATGCTCAAGGAAGTGTTGTACATGAAGATGAGAGTGGAAGCAGATTGTTAGCTCCATCAAGTACTGTTTCCAACATCCAGCTTCTGAACTCTGAGCTAGTCAGAAACTTGTTAAGCACCAACAGTGTGATCATGTTCCAAGGGAATAACAAAGCAATCATTCAGATACCAGGTTCGGTATTGTTACAAGATCCATCAATCTTATCATCGTTAACTACAATCATGGGAGGAAATCTTACACAAAATCAAAATGTTCCCACCTCCAGTTCTGCTTCTGTGGATTTATCGAACTCATTTCTGAACACCACCCCCCTGACTGTAAACAGTGAAGCTTTGTCTGGTCAAAGCGTACCTCATATTTCACAACCAGTAATCCAGAATCTGCCTGGACCACAGATAAACATACCCACTCTGTTAAATATTGGAACCAGACTTCAAACAGCAGCAATGCAAGAGCAACAATCAATCCAACCAATTACTGCCAGTACACTAGCGGACTTAGCTGCTATGTTAGGGATGTCAACTCAAAGACTTTTAAATAGCCAACAAAATGTAGTATTAAACATCGATCAGAATGGTGGTGCGTCGTTGTCAAATTTAACTCTGGCAGACTCGCTTGCTGCATCTGCTTCACAGTCGTTAAGTGAACCCAGTACAATACCTGACCAAAGTGCGACATCCTCATCCCACCCGCCTACAAACGCACCAGTGATTCTTAAATGTCCGTGTGTTGCCAACCTTCTCGTAGCATCTTCTTCAAATTCTTGTATGCCTTTAGTTAATAACCCTGCTTCAAGAATAGGATCAGTTCCTGGAGATGGGACATTAACATCCGCTATACAAAAAGGTATTCCGATATCAATACTACCTGGAGTTTCTCCAGAATCTATTGTACTGAACCAGTTATATGTGCCTATTTACAGCAGCACAGACAAAGGACCTGTTATTGAGCTAGTACCGATTAAACCAAGTTCCTGAGATCAGCAAGGATAACAGGCTATGAGTTGAGAAAGGCTGTTTGTGTTTTTAGTTGATCATGGGTGATAATTAGGAAATGTCAGTGAAAGATGTATACTTCATGTTCTATCATTTCACTGTTTCTTCATTGATTTGTCTTTTGGTTTACAAAGTTAGTGTTGCTCAGTTGGTAACATTTTTTGTTTGTTTTTAAAACACACGATGTCAGTCTCGAGAGAATTATGGATTTTACTTTCTCCTGACATGTTTTTATGTCAGTGAGTTTTCTTAGCCTGGCTTCATCAGTTCTAAGACCGTTTTCAGAGCCTCGTTTCCAGCTGGACATCCATGGTGAGCTTCTTCCAGTCTTGTGTATTCATGTCAAGTGCCTTCAAGTTTTTATACATCTTTGTAATGAAGAAAGGGTTGCCATACAACACTTTTCCTAGATGCAAGCTCCCATATAGAACATTCTTAAAGAGCTGGCACTCACTCGTCCGTGTCAGGTGATGCAATTATCTTCGAACAGCGGTTTAGAAAAAGGGTAGCTATGCTAGCTTCTTCATTTTCAAACGCTCCATATTGACCTCTCTGTTAACCACTCTCTGTGACTTGTATATGATCTGAGCCTAAGAGCGATTGTACATTGTGCCAGTTATATGCCTACAAGTAGGCCAGCACATCCAATTTCTGCGATGTTTTTATTTACTATGGTAGCTTCCCTAGGTCCTACATCAGTCACCTCTTACCACATGCCTTGTAGGTCGCAGTGGTACTAATCTTTGCTTCCCTTGCGACCCCAGCACCACACAGGCGACTATGCTAGCAATTTCAGCATATTCCAACACGTTATTTGTTGCTCTACCATTCCTGGAGATTCCAAGTATATACTTCCTGCATATGAAATTCTGTCATCCTTTTCTCTTGCAAAATGTGATCATGATTCGCTGACATAGAGTAGTGTGCTTAACACACGGACTTGGTACATAATAATCTTGGTGTTGTTGGACAAATGCTTCCACATTTTTTGTTGTAGTCTGGCTACGGTTATTGAAACCATGTCAATACTTCTGTGCAGTTCTGCTCCTAGTAAAAGGTTGTTGGTGATGATGACAGTCAGGATAACGGAACTGATTTACAACTCCAAATTCGTATCCGTGTTTGTGCGGAGCTTCTACACTGTGTGTATATTCACATTCGTTGTTAAGACAGATTGTAAGATCAAAATCTTTATACGCCATTGCATATCTTGTTTTTTTTTAACAAGGAAGATGGAAACTTCATTCTTAATCTGGAGTTAGTTCATATTTTTTTGAAATATTTGTTGATCTACTTACTCTGATACAACCAAAAAGAAGACTTGTTCTTAGAATTAAAAGGACATGCCTTGACTTTAAGATGCTTTAATTCCTTTAAAGAATGAACAGCAAGAGAGGTAATACTAATAAATAGAAGTAATGGCAGTCATATTATGAAAAGGAGGTAAAGGAACCCATTTTCATACATCAAGGTATCTTGGGTAATACAGTGTTAAGCCTGCATTTTTCATTGACTGGTCAACATCACGCCAGCCGCCATTGCTTCCAAGTGTTTTTCCTGGTACCCTATTGAGGCTTGGTCGACCTGAGAGCTTTTGCGGTCTGAAGAATATCCTATGCCCACTGTGGAATTAAACCCGGACCACTATCCTAAGAAGTGAGTTAGCTAACAAATGTGCTGCTGGGACTCTTGTTTATATTATGAAGTAATATATAATCATCATCATGACAAATCCATATAAATATATGACTATAGTATAGAGGATGAAAAGTTGGATTGCAATTTGTAGTAGCTAGATTTTTGTTATAACTTAGTGAGACATTGAGATGTCTTCTGTCGTGTTGCTTACTTAACAGGGGATCTAATATACAGTAAATGAGAGAATAGAAATTAAGGCTAGTAAACCACAACTGACCAAAACCCTACTCCACCTCCTAATAGTGGCCCTGGTAATATGCTTCATCACTGCAGTCTGTTTACAACAGATGAGATAGCTGAGAAAATGCAAGTAGCAACAGAACACTTACTAAAGAAATCACTAAGAAAGGCCCAAACCTAGTAAATTGTTGGATGTGGTGCTTACTCCGACTTCAGACATAATTTAAATCTCAAAGTGAAGGATCAATGTTTCCTGTAGCATAACCGCATACTGTGTTGAACACCGAGAAATTTTGGGTCCAATCTGGTCTAAAAATCCAGCATTTCTATTGCACATGGTCCCTAACGCAGCATGTTGTCAAATTTGCTATAGATGACCACAATATTTTTCTTGATATCTGCGAGTATAAAATGTACATATATTTTCACATAATTTTGTCTCTTTGGTTTTGAATATTACTCCATCTTGTGTTCCACCAAGAAAACAAACACAGGTAACGAGTCATTTTTGTGTATTGTGTACTCATTTGTGGACATCTATGGCTTAGCTGTAGTGAGCTCAATCACAACCCAATAGTACCTGGTTTAAACTTTGTGGCAGGCAGTTTGAAAGCAAATTTGTTCCCGTGGTATTTTACGACGGCAAAAATAGATCTCAGACAACAATGGTAAACTACTGAACGTATAAGCGGTGCCTAGAAAATCAACAATTCATTTACTGTTGTTCATAGCAATGTCTCGCTAAGGAAGTGCCACAATTTTTATTCATACTCATTTGTGTCCGTCATTCTCATGTTCTGTCACAATCATGTTCTGTGTCACAATCATGTTCTGTCACAATCATGTTCTGTCACAATCATGTTCTGTCACAATCATGTTCTGTCACAATCATGTTCTGTCACAATCATGTTCTGTCACAATCATGTTCTGTCACAATCATGTTCTGTCACAATCATGTTCTGTCACAATCATGTTCTGTCACAATCATGTTCTGTCACAATCAATTTCAAATGAACTTACCTGAGGAGACATCAAAGACATGATTCCGTGAAGCTGGAATTAAATCCAAACAATTCAATATGTAGATAAACATGTACAAGAAAGGCGTCCAAGATAGTCTGTGATCTATATTGTATATAGCAGTAATGAAAAGAGGGAGATATGTTCACATACTAATTATGTCTTATAGACAATAACAATTCTAGTTGATCTGCAATACATTAACTCCTTGTGGACAAAATGCCACATTACGTGGTTTTGGGGTTTGGGACACCTTTTACCAGGAGCCATGCTAAAGGGCATTTTTTTAATTCTAAAAACAAATTGCTTGTAAAACATGACTTTTGCCCTGGTCCACAAAGAGTTAATCACAACAGTGTCATAATGAATTATACTCAGCGTATTCCTGCTTAATTTGCACTTCTTTAATTCCTTATTTTACTGACACTCATGTTGAACTCTTTTGACATCTGCTCATGTTTGTAACTATTACTAATTTATTATCATGTTAGAATCTTAAATATTCAGTTGATATATTCTGTGAATGTATATATATATGTTCTTGTTTTTTGTCTTTGTCCGTTATGAATGAACTCGGGCATAGTCACGGCACCTATTATGGTACCTCTGACTAATTTTTGCGCAAAGGCTAGTTTTGCTGAGTTTTCCGTAACTAACTTTCCTTAGGCTCGCTAGCATGAAGGACTTATCACTCGTCGCCCAGTGGTTACCGGCCCAAATTTGGTGTGTAAAGAATAGAACCACTGTTACCTGCCACGCATGTCGTAAGAGCACTAAGGAGGTTAGGCTGAAATCGATGACATGTCCTAAACGTGTACAAGTCATCGTTTAGGCAACTAAATACTATGGCAAAGACACGTTCTGGCAAAATCAAACAATCCAATATGTAAGTTTAAAATGGTCAGAAAGCAAGATAGTCTGTGATCTATATGTATATGATAAGAAAAGAGGAGATATGTCACATACAATTATGTCTTATAGACAATACAATTCTATTGATCTGCAGTACATTAATCCTTAGACAAAATGCCACATTAGGTAACTTGGTTGAACACCTTACCAGGAGCCATGCTAAAGGGCATTTTTAATTTAAACAAATTGCTTAACATGACTTTTGCCTGACCACAAGAAGTTATCACACAGGCATAATGAATTATACTCAAGTATTCCTGCTATTTCAACTTTAATCCTTATTTACTGACACCATGTGAACTTTTGACATCTGCTCATGTTTGTAAACTATACTAATTTATTATCACGTTAGAATGTTAATATCAGTGATATATTCGTGAATGATTAATAATGTTCCTGTTTCTGTCTTGTCCGTATGAATGAACTAAGGAGTTCACGGACATAGGATACTCTGACGATTTCGTACAAAGGCAGTTTGTGAGTCGAACTAGCTTAAGCTGCAGCATGAAGGACTTATCATAGTCTCCTGCCGAGTGGTTACCAGGGCCCAAATTTGGTGTTAAAGAATAGAACTACTTACCTGCCTAAGAGGTGACTGAATGGAGGTTCAGGTGAAATCGGATGACATCGATTGGGCGATCGGCGAGAGAGAGAGAAGATTCCTCAATCTCAAAGTAGGGAGATTGAGTTCCTAGTCCTGTTAGAGATGAATGATAAAACATAGGTCACATATTCAAGCTGAGCATGTAAGAGACCCACATGGCAGCTGAAAATCGATATAAGTAGACTGCAAAGTCTATATGTATATATATATATATATTTAGTGTAGCAACTTTGCAGACATATACATAAATATTATAAACTCTGCCACAATAGACTCATCTGTATTGTATTAACCACATAGTGTCTGCAGATGGTGGACTGCTACTATACAGTTATCTTAACTAAAAATGTTGTGTCCATTATTCTTAATCTGTGATTTTATAAGAAAGTGAATATTTGGAATTGAAAGTAAATAATGATGTGGTCAAGAATAAGCAGAAGTAGTAGCAGAAACAATCATGGGATGAAGAAATATATGAAGATTGATTGAGATGTAAGAATGTTGAAATACAATAAAGATTGAATGAGAATGAAGGAAGATTGACCATGAAGAGTTTTGATTGATAATTGTAAATGATTGATTGTTGCTTTAGTCAAATGCATATTAAAGAAACCAACATGTTAATTGTACACAAAACAAGTCTTTGTTCTGGAAGCTTCCTGTGTAGTAGGAAAAAAAGTAAAGTAACCCTTTCTTCTTCTTCTTCTTTGCGTTCGTTCTTTACGATCAATTTTAATCAATCTTTGTGATTTGTTTGATCTTTGCCAAGAACGTGTATACATTGCACATTGGTTTGGTAGGCCCTAAACGCATAGACTTCTACACGTTTAGGACATGTGCATCCGATTTCACCAAACCTCCTTAGTCACCTCTTATGACATGCAAGGCAGGTAACAGTGGTTCTATTCTTTACACCACAAATTTGGGCCCCGGTAACCACTCGGGCGAAAATTAACCCTTTAATATCTCACAGTATTTTGGGTGAAACGGTGTTACATATTTTTCATTGACTTTCGGCCCACAATGAGTGATGTGGTCAACATCACGATGGCAGTCTCTACTTCTAAGTGCTTTTCCTTGTACACAATTGAGGCTGAGTTGACTTTCTCTCTCTCGATCGTTCTTTTTCTGCCATGTTTATCATTCTAATTGTGATATATACACAGCCTTTGCCAAGAATGCAATTTTACGTCATATCGTTCAGTACCATTTGGAGCTATAGTGCTTATCCTTTGGTGAAGTGTCCGATTTCAACCAGCGTTTACTAGGTTTGCTCTCCGTTAGCCTTTTGCTGTCCCCAGCCAAACCCACAAGGCAGCAGATTATGAGTTGACTTGAGAGCCGTTCTAACCAAAAATATTCCACGCTCACTGGAATTGAACCTGAACCACTAGTCTAAGAAACGAGTTCACTAACAACTATGCTACCTCGGCTCTTTTCCTGTGTAGCAGAACATGAGGACAATTCTAATACACTGAAAATTTGAATAAAGGAAATAGTTCTGCAATTATTATCCTATTGGATCTTCTTCTTCTTTGTGTTCGTTCTTACGACCAATTTTAATCACTCTTTGTGATAAGTTTGATCTTTGCCAAGAACGTGTATACGTTGCACATATGTTTGGTAGGCCCTAAACGCATAGAATTCTACACGTTTAGGACATGTGCATCCGATTTCAGCCAAACCTCCTTAGTCGCCTTTTACGACATGCGTGGCAGGTAACAGTGATTCTATTCTTTACACCCCAAATTTGGGACCCGGTAATCACTCGGGCGTGAATCCTATTGGATAATATGCATACACTTTGGCAGAAATTTGCATGTGTCTGTACATTAAATACATAGGCAGACGCTTAAATTTGGATGTGTCTGTACGTTAAATACATAAGGCAGACGCAAAATTTGGATATGTCTGTACATTAAATACATAAGGCAGATGCAAAATTTGGATGTGTCTGTACGTTAAATACATAAGGCAGACTGCAAATTTTGGATGTGTCTGTACATTTTAATTTCTATCAGAAGCACTTGAGCTGAAAGTCTTGGCTGTGACATGGACATCGTTAAATCCGATTCAGGTGCCAGACACGTGAAATTGGGGAACTGTAGCTTTTCTAGTCCTGAGTTGAACCTGCACTCACAGAGGACTAGTCACTATCAGGCTCGAACACGCTCTGGTCGCAGCGCTGTACATGAAACATAGTCAGACTCAATTTGGATGTGCTGTACATAAAACAAGTCAGACGCGAAATTGGATAGTCTGACATAAACCATAAGGCAGGCATTTGATATGTCTGTACATTAACACATAAGTCAGATGGGAAATTTGGATGTTGTACATTAAACACTAAGCGACTCAAAATTTGATGTGTCTGTACATTAAACACTAAGTCGATCGAATTTGGTGTCGTACATTAACACATAAGTCAGACGCGAAATTTGGATGTGTCTGTACATTAAACACATAAGTCAGATGCAAAATTTGGATGTGTCTGTACATTAAACACATAAGTCAGATGCGAAATTTGGATGTGTCTGTACATTAAATACATAAGGCAGACGCGACATTTGGATGTGTCTGTTAAATACATAAGGCAGCCGCCAAAGTGTTAACACATCTGTCCGTCACTTGAATTTGCAATTCACATAAAAGGAAGACAACCGCTAGATTGCTGGCGAATTGCTGTCTGCCATTTTTCTGAATATGCAACTCACAACACAACCAATGTGAGCACAAAGAAAAAAGATTCAGAAGGAAATTAACAATTTCACTCAGAGCATTAAACTCAGTAGATCCAGAGATGAAATCGGGTCCTTTAAGTCCAACCATTTGGAAAAATGCCATTGCAACCACACCTAGAAGCAAACACCACCACAATCTCTAAATATCTCTTCTGGTTTTCAGCCATGTTTACCAAGTAGTTTCTGGTAGTTGGCTGGGTGGATATGTTGTGAGCAATTGGACAAGAGTAAGATAGCAATGTAAATGAAACGATAACATTACAATAATAAAATTTCCCATAGCCATCTGTGACATTAGGATATGCAGTGCCTGTCACTTCACATTTCTAGGCCCTAGTGTAGAATGTAGGAGGGCCAATTCCTTGCTTCACGTGTGGAACATCCAGTGTGGGATTAAACCCAGTCATATTTTGTCTGAATTGATAGGTGAACATTTGCTCATTGTGCTAATCCGCCCCACAATGAAAACATTACAAAAATATAAAAGAGCAATGTTGCAGAATGCACTCGCCTGGTGGTGCCGGGCCTGAAGGAAGCAAAGAATAGTACCACTGCAACCTACAATGCATGTCGAAGAGGCGACTGATGTAGGCCCTGGGGATGCTACCCTAGTAAATAAAATGCAGCTCAGAAATCAGTTGTGCTGGCCTACTTGTAGGCGCATAACTGGCACACCGTACAATCACTCTTAGACTCAGATCACATATGAGTCACACAGAGTGGTTGACAAGGGGTTGACATGGAGCATTTTAAGAAGAAGCAGAATGCACTCTATGGCAAAACACTGTAAGTTCTTAGATTCATTGTAGTTGGCCGTTGATGTCTAGATGACACAAGGAATCAAACACATTTTTAGAAATTACTTTTTGTTAATTCACAGACATTTTTTAATGAGAATAAATATTTCTTTCTTTCTATTAACTATTTTAATGGTTAATTTTTTCTTAAATCTTGAAAGAAATTTATTTCTCCACAAAACTTCAAGATTTGATCTTGAATCAAGATCAAACCTGCTGCCTTGCAGGTCCGCTGGGGACAGCCAAAGGCTGACGGAGAGCGAACCCAGTAAACGCTGGCTGAAACCGGACACATCCCTGAAGGATAAGCACCAGAGTTCCAAATGGCGCTGAAGATGTGACGAAACCCACCCATGAATCAGGTTTCCATGTACATGAATGTGATTTATGGGAAAATCTGGTACATCAGTCTAAGGGTGATCGCGAGAGAGAGAAAATCAAGATCACAATTTCATTTGATAAGAAATTCAAAATGCTGAATTTAAAGTTGAACACATGAATTTTATAATTCTATCGCCCACAACATACTTAGGTACCATTTGTTCAATAAGCTAAATATAGAAACTTCACTGTCAACGTTACAAGGAGAGATAGAATGAGAAACGAGAATATCAGAAGCATCATTGGTACTATACCATACATATAGTACATTGAGAAGCAAAAAATCAAGTGGTTCGGCCATCTAATGAGAATTGAACCACATTTACTACCATCACGTGCCTACAATAATCAACGCTCAGGGCGCAGAGCACAAGGGAAGCCAAGAACACGATGGATAGATAATATCTCAGAGTCCCTGCGAAGGCATGGACTGACAACGTCAAGTGCAACACACCTGGCACAAGATAGAAAAAATAAATCTCCCCATGACGTTTCACGGCAAATGTGGTTAAGATAAGATAAGATAAGATAGAAACTTCTAATGTTAGTTATATGAGGACTATCATCAGAGAGCCGCTGTAGCGTAGTTGTTAGTGAACTCCCCTGCAAGGCTGGTGGTCTGGGTTCAGCTCCCGCAATGTGCGGGAATTTTTCCCGACCACGACGGCTCTCAGGTCGACCCAGCTTCAACTGGGTACCAGACATGCTCTGGGAAAGTAAAGGCGGCCGGCGTGATGCTGACCACATCACCCATCGTGTGCCGACGGTCAATGAAAAATACAGGCCTAACACTGTATTGACCTATATACCATGAGGTATGAAAGGGTTCCTCCTTTATCATCATAGCACTCCAGACATGGCCATAGGTGCTTTGATCTCCACCTCAATAAATGTGGCCCAACACGCCAGTTCAATGTTGCTTAATCAATAATTTTGTACGTTTGGTATGTTGTTTAGAAACTGGCTGTACCAATATGTGCTAATGTGTGTTCTTATGTGTGCTAGTATCTTCTTCTTCTTCTTCACCTTGCACCATAGAGAAGCATAGGTCCACAACCAAGGCTTTCCAAGCCCTCCTATCCAAGACCATCTTTTCCAGATCTCTCCTTTCTCTCCTCATTTTCTTGCATTCCGTTTCCAACTCCCGTCCTGAGGTGTTTTCATGTCTTTCAGTGTGGGATCCTTCTTCTTCCTCGGATGGCATGCAATGAATTTCCCAGGTGGTGATTTCTGTAACTATTTAGCAAGCTTCACACCCAGCCTTCTTAGTTGCCTCTTATGTCATCCATGGCAGGTAACAGTGGATCTATTCTTTATACTCCTATTTGGGATCTGGTAACCCCCATTTGGTGGCGTCTGTGGCTTAGGGGATAGTGACTCGGTCTATTAACCCCGACATTGTGAGTTCGAATCACGCTGCGGACAATTTGGTTGCAAATTGTTTCATGTGGATTTTTACAAAAGGATGATGGCACCACCTGTTCAGAAAGCAATGGCAAACTACTGAATGTAATAATGCCTAGAAAAAAATCACAAATAGCGTTAAAAAGCTGGGGTTGATTCGCTAAGTCCTGTAAAGGATATGCAGTTAACTTAACCCCAAATTTGGGCCCCCGTAACCCTGTGTGCTAGTGTAGTGTTGATAAAAGAACAACAGTAAATCTGTTACAAAATTGACGAACAGATAAAGACCAGAAATGGGACCCGGTGGCCATGAGTATCGTTCTGAGAAAAATAGTCTTCAGATAATAACAGCTGTGGCCTGATATTCTGATAATTGCTGTCTATAAAAAAAGAAAATTAAAGTTTATGTTTGCAAGTTTGCAGAAGAAGCAAATTTCAAGTCAAATTTAATAATAGAAATTTCTACTTGTTGCATATGCCAGCTATGAATTCAGTCATAGTCTGTGCGCTACTGACTGATTTTTGTGCTACTGACTGATTTTTGCATGAAGGCCTGCTTTCCTTATTAGTCTCCCCTAACTTCAGAGATATGTCAGTTCTTCTTTGAACGCTCCATATCGACCACTTATCAACCACTCTCTGTGATTTGTATGTGATCTGAGCCTAAGAGCGATTGTATGTTTGCCAGTTATGCGCCTACAAGTAGGCCAGACATCCGATTTCTGCGCTGCTTTTTATTTACTAGGTAGCATCCCTAGGCCTACATCAGTCGCCTCTTACAACATGCATTGTAGGTCGCAGTGGTACTATTCTTTGCTTCCCTTGTGGGACCCGACACCACACAGGCGTGTCAGTTAGTTAAAAATGCTAGTAGCACTGTCGACAGTTGCACATTTGTTCACAGTTCAGAAAGTTTCAGTTTACATTTTTAGTTACGTGACTGCGCCTGTGTTGCCAGGGCTCATAAGGAGCAAAGAATAGTAACGCTGTGACCTACAAGGCATGTCATAAGTGGCGACTACGGTAGGGCCCTAGGGAAGCTACCCTAGTAAATAAAAAACGTAGTAGAAATCGGATGTGCTGACCTACTTGTAGGTGCATAACTAACACAATGTACATTTACCCTTACTCTCGGATCACATACATATCACAAAGAGCAGGTAAGAGGTCGATATAGAGCGTTCGAAGAAGAAGTTGTGTTACTGGAGACTGCTCACAAATGTTTATTGTTTAATGTCCAGTCTACATCCATCTGTCACTGTTCTACATAGACTCCTCATGTTTATGATAACCATGAATAAGGTCACAATACACTAAAAGTATTACAAGAGTTTTGATGACAAATTTGTTTATAGATTTTCTTAAGAAACTCATATTTTTGCTTACCATATACAATCCCATAATATACTACAATAGAAACTAGTTTTAAATCTCTCACATCTGCTATGCTGGCTGGTGCAGGTTATCTTTTCCTGTTCATCTGCTATGCTGGCTGGTGCAGGTTATCTTTTCCTGTTCATCTGCTATGCTGGCTGATGCAGGTTATCTTTTCCTGTTCATCTGCTATGCTGGCTGATGCAGGTTATCTTTTCCTGTTCATCTGCTATGCTGGCTGGTGCAGGTTATCTTTTCCTGTTCATCTGTTATGCTGGCTGGTGCAGATTATCTTTTCTTGTTCATCTGTTATGCTGGCTGGTGCAGGTTATCTTTTCCTGTTCATCTGTTATGTATTCATGCTTACTCTTGGTGCTGGGTTTCTGTGGCGTAGAGGTTAGGTACTCATCTCTCATGCCAAAAATACCAGGTTCGCTCCTCATTTAGCCATCTGGATATTTTCGAGAGACCCTGATTTCAGTGTAGGTGAGATTGAGTTTCTAGTCCATCGGAGATGGGCGAAAAACGTAGACACCATGCTCAAGTTGAAATGTAAAAGAACTTGGCAGTTCAAAATCGAGAAAAGCAGGCTGGAAATCCGCTGCCCAGGCAAAATTCATTAGAAAAGATTTAAAATAAAATTCCTACATAAATATTTTTACCATCTTTAAAATTGTATCATGGACACTCGTCGGTGCTACAGAGTTTGTGCACTGCAGCTGAGATCTTCCTGTGTAAGAAAGAGATCGGAGCACACATGACTACTCACCGAAGTGCATTGCGGATAGTCCTATCAATCAATCAATCTGAAGGTTATGTATTTTAATCGGGACAGCATCACTCAGTTAACAAATGCATTTTTCCAAAGATCCCTAGTATTGTTGCTGGAGCTACAGAGTTCATTCTTTGTGCAATACTCTTAGCAGGTGGCATACCATTTGGGCAGAGAGGGACAAAGCCATATCTTTTGGATAAAGAAAAAGTTAGTCTCTTACTAGTTATATTAGTAGAGCTCATCCCAGAATAATACCTATAGTAATTATGGAAGATGAATCTCAAAAAAACAGACCTCAGAAATAACAGAGGTGGTGAAAAACACTATTTATGAAGCGCACACAAAAGAATCCCTTCTTATTCTGACACTGTGAGATTTTAGAGAAAAACTAAACGATTACGGAAGACTTATATGAGATTTTTATTTGTAGGACACTGTTGTAACAGGTATTCAGATGTCATTTTATCAATGTTACGGTTACGTACAGTTAATTGTGTTTATATCTTTAGTTACATATGTTATATGTCATCTTAAACGTGTTGAACATATGATATTTCAGTCTGTTGTGTTAGATGTAGAGTTTGAAGATTACCAGCTTAGTTAGTCTGTTGTGTTACATGTAGAGTGTGAAGATTACCAGCTTAGTCAGTCTGTTGTGTTACATGTAGAGTGTGAAGATTACCAGCTTAGTCAGTCTGTTGTGCTACATGTAGAGTGTGAAGATTACCAGCTTAGTCAGTCTGTTGTGTTACATGTAGAGTGTGAAGATTACCAGCTTAGTCAGTCTGTTGTGTTACATGTAGAGTGTGAAGATTACCAGCTGTTGTGTTACATGTAGAGTGTGAAGATTACCAGCTGTTGTGCTACATGTAGAGTGTGAAGATTACCAGCTGTTGTGTTACATGTAGAGTGTGAAGATTACCAGCTGTTGTGCTACATGTAGAGTGTGAAGATTACCAGCTGTTGTGCTACATGTAGAGTGTGAAGATTACCAGCTGTTGTGCTACATGTAGAGTGTGAAGATTACCAACTGTAGTTTGCATACTATTGCTCTATTTCCATTTTCTTTACATATATGTTCCTGATCTATTCATAAGTTACATTTCCACTAACTCTTCTTGTTGTCAAGAGAGTATGGGATTGTAACTGTGCGTCCACCAGTTTATATTATGTTGTTGTCTTCATCGGCCACACATGATGGTTTATGTGCTACAACTTGTCATATTTATTACAGAATCTTGTATTGACATTGTGCTTTAGGCTAGTTGTATAGTCCAACTCTGGCTTGTGCTTTTTTACCATGTTTTAAAGTGATTTGTAACTGGAGAATGTTGAATGATGTGTCAAGATGTTGAATGATGTGTCAAAGTGCTGAATGATGTGTCAAAGTGTTGAGTGATGTGTCCAGATGTTCAATGATGTGTCAAGATGTTGAATGATGTGTCAAAGTGCTGAATGATGTGTTGAATGATGTGTCCAGATGTTGAATGTGTCAAAATGCTGATTGCTGCTGTGTCAAGATGTTGATTGCTTTGTAAAAATGTTGAATGATGTGTTAAGATGTTGAATGTGTCAAAATATTGAATGTGACAAAATGTTGATGTTGAAAGATGTTGAATGATGTGTCAAAATGTTGAATGATGTGTCCAGATGTTGAATGATGTGTCAAAGTATTGAATTATGTTGAATGATGTGTAAAAGTGTTGAATGATGTTGAATGATGTGTCAAAGTGTTGAATGATGTGTCAAAGTGTTGAATGATGTGTCAAAGTGTTGAATGATGTGTCAAGATGTTGAATGATGTGTCAAGATGTTGAATGTCAAAATATTGAATGTGACAAAATGTTGAGTGATGTTGAATGATGTGTCAAGATGTTTATCATGTCCATATGCCATAAAGCTGTTTTTACAAGGATGCTTTGAATTGCATGTTTTATTATTATTGTCAATGTCATTGTGCATCATTATAAATGGATCTTATTCTGCCAGCCATCAGACTACAGCCCCAGTCATCATCATCAAATAGCTTGTCCTGAGCAGGACTTTGCCACCCCAACAGTCCTCCAGAATTTCTGTCTCTCATAGGCCAGATGTCCTGCCTCTGCAGCCGTCATGTTCAAACCATCAGTTAAATCCTGAATCCATCTTCTCCGTGGTCTTCCTCTTCTTCTCTTTGCCGGTATGCCTCCTTCCATGACGGTCTTCTCCAGCCCTTCATGTCTTTTTATATGTCCAAAATATCTCAATTTTCTCTTTTCTTATTTGTAGCATCAGCCAGTTTTCTTTGATTTTGAGTTCTTTCTGGATAGATCTATTTTGTGACCCTAGTGGTGACAGCACCAGTAGCATCATTAAATATATGATTCACTTCAAATCCTTCATAATGCTCAATACATTTGGATGCAGCACTATATATCTCTCTCTATAACTTTCTTTGGTACACAGAAGACTTCAAAACTCTCCACGGGCAGTCAATACTATGAAGTCTGGCAGCTTCTCCTTCTTCTTCAAATGTTCCATATCGACCATATGTTAACCACTCTTTGGGATTTGTATGTGATATGAGCTCTGAGCCTAAGAGCGATTGTATGTTGTGCCAGTTATGCGCACATCCGATTTCTGCGATGCTTTTATTTACTAGGTAGCTTCCTAGGTCCTGCATTAGTTGCCTCTTACGACATGCCTTGTAGGTCGCTATGGTACTATTCTTTGCTTCCTTTCGGCCCCGCACCACTCAGGCGCAGATAGCTTCTATCTGTGGTTACAGCAACATCACGTACACCGAGACAAAATGTAGTCATAAGTGATACCATATACTGTTAAGTCTGATGACTTATTGGCCCGTTTGGGAGGCCCTAAACGCATAGACTTCTACACGTTTAGGACATGTGTATCCGATTTCAGCCAAACCTCCTTAGCCGCTTCTTACGACATGCGTGGCAGGTAACAGTGGTTCTATTTTTACACCCCAAATTTGGGCCCGGTAACCACTCGGGCGGCTTTTATTTATCAGGGGAGCTTCCTAGGCCCCAACCTCAGTAGCCTCTTATGACTTGCTTTGTAGATCGCAATGCTACTATTATTTGCTTCCCTTATGAGCCCCAGCAACATACGGGTGAGCCATCCACTAATAATATTACAGTTCACCACTGGAAACTTGCAGACAAAAGCTGCTGTTGTTAAGGGAAGCTAACCAGCTGATATTTTATTGATGGCCAAAGTCACCCCAACAGAAAGAGTTGTTGGAAGAAAGATCTACAGAAGTCAGAAAGACAAACTTCAGTACCTGGTATCGCCGAGTGGTTACCGGGCCCAAATTTGGGGTGTAAGAATAGAACCACTGTTACCTGCCAAGCATGTCACAAGAAGCGACTAAGGAGGTTTGGCTGAAATCGGATGCACATGTCCTAAACGTATAGAAGTCTATGCGTTAGGGGCCTACCAAACCAATGTGCAACGATACACGTTCTTGGCAAAGATCAAACATATCACAAAGAGTGATTAAAATTGGTCGTAAAGAACGAACGCAAAGAAGAAGTAGTACCTGGTATGCTGCCCGTGTAAGGAAAGCCACCCTAGTAAATAATAATCATCGTAGAAATCGGATATGCTGGCCTTCTTGTAGGTGCATAACTGGCACAACGCACAATCGCTCTTAGGCTAAGATCACAAACAAATCACACTTTTGGTTACCAAGTGATCTATATGGATCGGTCGAAGAAGTACCACCTGGTGCAGAAAAGAGAATGCTAATTCGTATTTCCTAGAGTATCAATTATTGAACTGATGTCATAGCACTCTGGGCAGACCCATAGGTGCTGAGTCTCTCACAACAGATTTAGAAGGGTATGCATACTAATGGTTCCTGTGGCTCTTTGGTTTTTTTCCTGATGCAGAAGCACTTGAGCTTTCGGCTCGGTGCCATGGACATCGTAAACCTTCGGTTCGATGCCACGAACACCGTAAATCTGGAGAACCTTTGGCTTTTCTGCCAGCCCGCAGAATTGAACCCGCACTCACAGAGGGCTTATCACCTGTCGTCCAATGCGCTACGAACAAAGAGAAGTATATAAGAACTAAATGTTGACTACAGATTGAAGATTAGATAAAGATGCAAATGTCAGCAATCAGATCCCCCCCCTCAAGCATGCATCTCTATTTGTACAACACGTAATTCCAAACTCACTAAATCGCTCTATTGATTCAACCTCTAATTTAGTCTTATCATCCAATAGTAGTTCACCAAGAAATTGAAGAACATACTACCCCTTATTTATACTAAACTCCCCAACAATTGATGCAAGCATGTCTGTTCTCTCGATGCAGCGAACACCGACATGAGTCTCTGGAGGTTGGAAATCTCTATAGTCGACACCCACTCATACCGCAACATAAGTAAAAAGTAAAGGAACCCTTTCATACCTCGTGGTATATAGGTCAATACAGTGTTAGGCCTGTATTTTCATTGACCGCGGACACGATGGGTGATGTGGTCAGCATCACGCCGCCGCCTTTACTTTCCCAGAGCATGTCTGGTACCCAGTTGAGGCTGGTCGACTCTGAGAGTCCGTCTGGAAAAATTCCACGCACATTGCGGAGCTGAACCCAGACCACCAGCCTGCATGCGAGTTCACTAACAACTACGCTACAGCGCCACATACCGCAACATGCTATTCTCAATCTTCCGAAACATCGACTGAGAGTTGTAAACAACAACTGTTCCAGTAAACGTAGTACCAGAGAGTCAATGAAGGATCACAAACAAATAATGAAACAAACAAACATAAAAATGTTCAAAATTATTTATTTCAGAAAAAGTGCCACCATAAATCAAAACTCCACTTAATTTAATATAAGTTGTGATCAATTGAATGGTCTCAATAAAATCAGAGACACACGACAATTGGGAACAAAAAAACAGCATCTACTTCACTAAAAAGTACAATCAAATCAATGCAATGTTTGGAATGAAAAATTACAACATTCACAAATAGAAAATAATCATAAACAGTGAGTACATATTTATACATTATAATACACTGCATGTTTGGAACATCTTCCTTTCATAAGTTGAATCAATAACATATTTTGGAAATTTGTCTTCCTCGTCTTCTGTGTACATTTTTAGAAATCAACTTGTGAATATTTGTCAAGAAAAGCTTTGGTCAACCAGCAAAATGCTGCCCATCCTTCAAGTTTGTTCTGGAATGGATACAGGTGAGTCTGGGAAAGAAATGTAGCAAAACACTGATAATGATATGCATATACAAGGTGATGGTGACAACTACATTGGGGATCTGACATTTAGCAAAACACAATAATTCTTCACCCCAAGGAGGCATATGTCCGCAACTAAGGCCTTCCAAGCCCTCCACAGATAATGATATGCACACATAAAACAAGGTGACATCGGTGATCTGACCATTAGCAAAACATTGATAATGATATGCACACATAAACGTGACAACATCGGTGATTTGACCGTTAGCAAACATTGATAATGATATCACACATAAACGGTGACAACATCGGTGATCTGACCGTTAGCAAAACACTGATAATGATATACACACATAAAACGGTGACAACATCGGTGATCTGACCGTTAGCAAAACACTGATAATGATATACACACATAAAACGGTGACAACATCGGTGATCTGACCGTTAGCAAAACACTGATAATGATATACACACATAAAACGGTGATTTGACCGTTAGCAAAACATTGATAATGATATGCACACATAAAACGGTGACAACATCGGTGATTTGACCGTTAGCAAAACATTGATAATGATATACACACATAAAACAAAGTGACGACATGTGGGCATAAGTAATACTATAAGATAAGTTAGTGACGTATACTAATAACAAGCTGATGACCACATATATATGTGACTATATAACAGCTTAGTGACCAGACATGACAAATTGTTGACTGGTGATGTATACATACATATGTCTGTCTGCCCAGCGTGTTCGTAGCGCGTTGGACTATGGGTGACTATCCCTCTGAGTGTGCGGGTTCAATTCGCGGATGGCAGAAAAAGCCACAGATTCCCAGATTTACGGTGTTCGTGGCACCAAAAGGGTTACGATGTCCATGGCACCGAGCCGAAGAGCTGAAAAGCTCAAGTGCTTCTGGATCGAAAAAAAAAAAATACATACATATGATGTTCATAAACGAGGAGTCACCAGAATACAAACTAAACTCATTATTGTAGGAGCTTAGGTGAATGCTGACTGAAGTATTGACTGCTGCACTTTTGATTTAAGTAACTGCGGCTGAGGTATGTGATGAATTATGCTTCATTGAAGTATTGAATTAATTTTTTCATTTATTATTGAATTACTGAAATGAAAATAGTGGCATCAACCACAGTAAAAGAGTCATCGATTTTCTAGGCACCACTTATACGTCAGTAGTTTGCCATTGCTTTCTTAACGCTGAGGTCTGTTTTTAGCGTTCATAAAAGTTCACGCTAACAAATTTGCTTCTAAACTGCCTGCCGTGGAGTTTGAACCAGGTACACTTTGGTTGTGACCGAGCTCACTGCAGCTTAAACTACAGACGCCCACCATAATTGAAATATTATTTACTAAATTTTGGTTGATTGAAGAATTGACTGAAATAATAAAGCATACATTGCTAACATTCATCAACTGGTGTCTCCGCAGAATAGAGGGACTGAGATGTTATGATAGGGTCACAATTGAGGAGGATATATTCTTTATAGCGGAACATAGGTGCATGTTGACACGTTTCCGCCCGAGTGGTTATCGGGGCCAAAGTTTGGGGTGTCAAGAATAGAACCACTGTTTCCGGCCACGCATGTAGTAAGAGGTCACTAAGGAGGTTTGGCTGAAATCGGATGCACATGTCCTAAACGTGTAGAAGTCTGCGTTTAGGGTCTACCAAACCAATGTGCAACGTATACACGTTCTTGGCAAAGATCAAACATATCACAAAGAGTGATTAAAATTGGTCGTAAAGAACAACGCAAAGAAGAAGAAGCTGACACTTTTCAGGAATATAATATCAATAACACTGAACATTGCTTTGAGAATGTGAACATCAGGTTCAAGCATATCTAAAAAAGGATCTAAAGCAGAAGTAATCTTCTTCTTCTTTGCGTTCGTTCTTTATGATCAGTTTTAATCACTCTTTGTGATATGTTTGATCTTTGCCAAGAACGTGTATACGTTGTACATTGGTTTGGTAGGCCCTAAACGCATAGACTTCTACACGTTTAGGACAATGCATCCGATTTCAGCCAAAAGTCAAAGTAATGATTTCATTGCTTCGGGTTTTATCCAATATGGCTAAGTCCCTCTCCGCAGAAACTTCGCAAACAATTCTAGGGGTCTGTGAAAAAAACTTGTGAACAGAAAGGGCACTTCGGAATCTAACGCAAAAACTTTAGAGCGCAATGCAAGGGCTTAACCATTTAGCCCCCATTCTAAGTAAGGACATGAAGATAAAACACATATGGTACTAGTGAAGCTGTGCTTAATACTGGTTAAAGCATATTTAAAATATGGATCATGACATGGTCAGTGAAGTAATAGCGTATATACATTTGTAACAATGAAAGCTACATCATTTATGAGTATTCAAACATCGAAGTTATTACAACATCAAAACTTTAACATGGACAATATGGTGTGCATGTTTAAAGTTGAGGAGACTGGTTTCATTGCAGATTATAATTTACAAAAGAATTACAATTTAGCACCCAACAAAACCATATATATATATATCTGACATCTTGAGACTCTTTGTGGATGCCAGGGCATATACTTATCAAACCTCTTCTTCGAAAGTTCCATATCAACCACTTATTAAACCACTCTTTGTGATCTGAGCCTAAGAGGGATAGTATGTTGTGCCAGTTATCGCCTACAAGTAGGCCAGCACATCCGATTTCTGCGACGTTTTATTTACTAGGTAGCTTCACTAGGCACTACCTCAGTCACCTCTTATGAGATGCCTTGTAAGTCGCAGTAGTCACAATGTACTTACACTCTACGGTGCAAGTTACAGTTTATAAATAATTATACTAGAGTGAACCAAGAAGAATACAATGAAATCTTTCAGTTGTAGAAGTTTGTTCTGTTGTCTTCAGATGTGGTCAATGCTATTACTAGCAGATCATTATACAATATCTTGTGTGATCAAACATAACAGCTTGAAGATCATATATGAGACGTTTGTCCAGAAACTAGATAACATGTTTTAAGCAGACCCTATCCTAAGAGATTCCCATTCAAGGTAGTCCTCCACTGATCTCGATATATCAATCTATCCATTTCCTGCAATGTAACGGATAGAAATGCAATTCTTAATGCATTTAGTCTTTTCGAACAGAGGAGTTTCAAGGTTGTGAATCCCAGTTGCTGACCAGATTGATAGAGATGGTCGTCGATATTGTACAGCCGAAAAGAACGACATACCAAATATGCAAAAATATTGACTAATCAACATTGAACTGGTCTGTTGGGCCACTGGACACTGCTGGATTTGTTGAGGTGGAGATCGGAGCACCTATGGATGAGCATCATATGGAGGGCTATGATGATACTCAAATAACTGAATGTAGCATATTCACAAGCCATCACAAAAACTCAATCACTGTAATACATTATACAACATACAATCAATACATAAGCAAGACAATTTATTTTACATAAAGAACTATTAAAACTGTAAAAAACAAATCAGGATATAAATATAAATATATATCAAATACATGACAAAATCTTACAATGATGATGTTTGAAATATGGAATGAAATTTGACATAAAGATCTACCAAATCAGATATGAAATCTTACAATAAGGTTTATCAAATCTTTGTATTAACTGGTCATGCTGGTGTTGGTAGCAACGAGAGAGTGGACATGCATGCATCAATTGTTGGGGAGTTCATGATGGATAAGGAGGATGTTCTTGAGTCTCTTGGCAACCTACTGCTGGATGAGGACACTAAAATTGAGGTTGAATCAACCTAGCGATTTAGGGAGAGTTCAGAATTACACGTTGTGCAAGTAGAGCAGGATACTTGAGATGTACCTCTGAAGTCGGAGAAGGCTCGCCTGAATGGCGAGGGACACTGATGAAAAGGAAAGCAAGTCTCCATGCAAAAATCTGTCAGAACGCTATACTGGACGCACTGACTACACCTGATTTTCATAGTGGGCGAACAAGAAGAAGGGGCAGAGAGAGAAATGTGTTTAACCAGCGAGTCACATTATGCATACCCTTCGACATCTGTTGGGGAAGACTGAGCACCTATGGGTCTGCCCGAGTGCTGTGACTCAGTTCAGTAACCAATAAGCATTAACTCTGCACACTAAAAATACTGTATGGTACTAGTTCAAATCTTTGTTTTGAGTTACTAGAACCAACTTTATTGTATATTGTCAAATTAGATCATCTATTTGACTTCAAGTTTGTAAATAATATAATTCAGTAACAATTTGTAGATTGTTCTCACAAGTGAAAAAAGTGATTTCATACTTGTTATATCACACATTTCATGGAGATGAGGACTGTGTATAGCAGACATGCAAGAAAACTAAACCACTTCCACATAAGTTGTCTATGCAGACTACTCAAAATAAAATGGCAGGATAAAATTCCAGATACCGAAGCCCTCATTAGAGCCAAGATTCGAAGCATCAACACCCTGTTGCAGGTGAGATGGGCAGGTCACGTTGTTTTAATGCCAGATAAAAGCATCCCAAAAACAGTTGCTGCATGGTGAACTTGAAGGAGGCAGATGGTTGGTTGACAGACAGAAAAAATATTTTAAAGACACCATTAAAACAAGTGTCTCTAAATTACTTCAATATAGACACCATGTGCTGGGAAACCTGTGTGCAAGATCACCAAATGTAACGCTATAACACAACAGGAACTCTCAAAGCTGAGAACTGTCAAGCTGTTGAGGCGCAGAGAAAGTGAGCGGTGTGAAAAGACAAAACGGCAACCAATCTTAAGGTTTAGACGAGCATACAAAACCGATCGCAAAGAAAAAGAAGATAGACAAATAGATTTGTGATTATGACACCACTAATGTTTTACACACACAAAAACACAATAAAACTTTAATAATTATTGCACATTTGATGACAGTGACTAAATAGTCTAAAGACATTGAATAAAATAGAGATTCACATTCCGTTGGCTCTGTCTGTGCAAGAACAATAAGAACAAGTTCATCTTTTGGGAATATATTCTAGTGGAATAATAATAAATATGACTAGTTAATTAAAGAAACAAATAAACATGACTAGAGAGAAAAAAAATAGCTGAAACTGCTTGTGCAAACATAGAAATGTAAATCTGAGGTATAAATTATGAACAATCAACATATTAGATCAAATCTATTCATTAATACATAAAGAAGAATTTTGGGAGTCTGCAATGTGAGAAGATGAAAGCTAGAAAGGGTTTCTGGTCTTACAATACTACGTTCAATGCTACATGGCACCAGAGATGAGCTCGAGACAACAGTCGATTTTATTATGAGAAAGTGTCTGATGGTATAATTAGCAAAAAGAGATCGAAAAAGAAGATGAGAGCAACACACATAAAAAAGTTGAAACTGACAAATTCTGTGCACAATGATGAACAATAGCTAGATAATACTAATAAAGTGGTCCCCAATTTGTTGAACTCTCACAGTCCCTTTGAAGTTCATAATGTTTGTATTAACCCTACTGAATTTTTTTCCGATCCAGAAGCACTTGAGCTGAAAGCTCTTCGGCTCGGTGTCATGGACATCGTAACCCTTCGGCTCGGTGCCACGAACACCGTAAATCTGGGGAACCTGTAGCTTTTCTGCCAGTCCGCGGAGTTGAACCAGCACTTACAGAGGACTAGTCACCCGTAATCCAACACGCATGCTGGGCACGCGGGCTAACCCTACTGAATAAAACCATCAATACATAAGTATGAATGCTAATGGCTCCCACTGATCCATGGATTGCACATTTTTGATGTCCTTGTGTATAATTTCACTTCAAATTCCTCCATATTTTTCAATATTAGTTTTATGACCCCCCATATGTTCTTTCTGAAGATGAGCAGAGGTCAAGGATGTCAAGTTGAGAATCAGTGCATTAGCACACATCAATCAGTGTGATCAACTCAGTTGATGACAATGGGAGCACACAACATATGCTCTACTAAATAACAAAAACATCCAAACATATCTATATATATAATAAATACTTCAACATAATAATTTGAATGTGAGATATGTAAGGGAAGTAAGACAATATTACGTTATCTTCCCATATTTATTTAACATATATGCAGAATACATAACGAGAAATGTCACGGTTGACCAACATCAAACATTTTGACCTGTTTAAAGTTGGTGGAAATATGATCCCAAGTTAGGAGAATACAGACGACACAGTTCCTTTTTCTTCTTCTTCTTTGCTCGTTCTTATGACCAATTTAATCACTCTTTGTGATATGATTTGATCTTTGCCAAGAACGTGTATACGTTGCACATTGGTTTGGTAGGCCCCTAAACGCATAGACTTCTACACGTTTAGGACATGTGCATCCGATTTCAGCCAAACCTCCTTAGTCGCCACTTATGACATGCGTGGCAGGTAACAGTGGTTCTATTCTTTACACCCCAAATTTGGGCCTGTAACCACTGGGCGTGTTCCTTTTCAAATACTGTCAAGAGATTGGAACAGAAAAATTTTGTATGCTAAAAATACAATGAAAACCACAAGCTTTTTCTCAATACAGAAAACTAACTAGGATATGTCCACTGACAAAGAAAAATGTTAACACAATATTACCCTCAATGATAGACATTGACATCGTTACAAATTTGTAATAGTGAGACTTTGCAATGAATAACAATGGAGAACATACAAAAGAAATAATGAGAATAGATACACAAGAGTGGTTAGTATGAAGAAACTATGGCCTCACACAAGCAAGACAACAGAAATAAAACTTTACAGGACATACACTTTTCCTGTGGCAACAAATGAATGTGAATCATGGACCATAACACAAATAATAAAGAACAAAATTGAACCTTTGATAACAGGGAAATGAAAAACACAGTAGTCTTTTCTAGATGTTTCTTCTTATCCTGACGAGCAAAGTTAGAGAGCAAAGAAAAGGATGAAAAAGCAGAGAAACAAAGAATTTGAAGAAAATTGAGAAATATTAGTAGTATGTCCTAGACAGAGATAAAAACAGATATAAAAGGAATATTGAGCTGTATAAACAGTAACAGATTATGTTTCACAGAAAATGGATGGACAAAGGTCTTCCTGGAAGAACAAGGTTGTGGAGACAAGGTCATCTCAAGACGATGGCAGCAACAGGACATTAAAGAAACCTTGCACATGATGATGGAGGAGGTGGAAGAACATGCTAGAGCTAAGAATTTTTCAAGCAAGTTGTGATAAGTGATGTACTGCAAAAGACATGCAATGTGATGATGATAATGTAACTAGGAACACAAAATTAAAAATTGTGGTATATCCTTTACAGGATGTCACCATCAATCACAGTAAACAAGTCTTCAGTTTTTGATAGAAACCACTTATACATTCAGTAGTTTGTCATTGCTTTGTAAACAGTGAGGCCTATTTCTATCATTCGGAAAATCCACAGGAACAATTTGCATAACCTTAGTGACAGCGCCATGCTAATGGCGTTTGAAGTGGCTTATTTTACATTCCGCCACGCTAAGTGGCGTTGGTGGATTATCAAAACTTGAAAGCGCTTGTAAAAACGTGACTTTTGCCCTGGTCCACTAAGAGTTAAACACTGCACGCCACAGCGTTTAAACCAGATACGTTTAAGTTGTGATCGAGCTCACTACTGCCCACTAGGAACATAAAAAACATTGAGTGGCATTGATCATAGAATACATTCAACATCAGATAAACCATACAGAAATTGAGTGAAATAATTATCCAGAAAGAAAGTCAAGACGTTGAGTGGCAATGATATACTTAAGTACTATATGATATGTAAATATAAATGAAAAAACAAACAATATGCGATATGAATGGCACCAAAAATAAGAAACAATATGCGATATGAATGGCACCAAAAATAAGAAACAATATGCGATATGAATGGCACCAAAAATAAGAAACAATATGCGATATGAATGGCACTAAAAATAAGTAACTTATATCCTGATAAAAAATATAGATGAGCATGTTTATGGGTAAAAAATGGTTCAATAATAAATAATACAACCTCACAGCCATAATTGTAAATCATTTATATAACTACTACTTAATACTACCTGATCCGCACACAATCAGTTCTCTTATTATTAAATACAACATGTCACTTCCATAAAAATGAAAATCGTGGCATATCCTAAAGGACGTAGCCATCAACCACAGTAAACAAGTCGTTGATTTTCTAGGCACCACTTATATCTTCAGTAGTTTGCCATTGCTTTCTGAACGGTGAGGTCTATTTTTACCTGTGTAAAAATCCCACGGAAACGAATTTGCTTCCAAACTTGCCCACCATGGGATTTGAAACCAGGTACGCTTGGGTTCGTGATCGAGTTCACTACCCAGCTAGAGACGCTCACTTCCATACAGTCTTTGTCTAAAAACAAAAGGTCTACAGTCAAAGGATTGACTTCATTGCACCGGGTTTTACCTCATATAACTCGGTCCCTCTCAGTAGAAATGGTACGTCACCTGCTGAGAGTATTTCACAAAACGCGAACACTGTTGCAATCCTAGAAGTCTCTGGGAAAAAAAATGCACTTGCGAACAGAACGACCTAGTTCAGATTCAAACCCATGACTTTCGGAACACAAGGCAAAGGTGTAACCACTTAGCCCCCATATACAGTGTTTATATGATACTGTACTAGTGCTACAGTCTACTTTGCCGTTGTTACATTTACAATTTAACCGAGTAACATAATGTAATAGAAATAAAGTATTTGTCACCGAACCCTGTTACATTCTAGTTTTGTCAACAATTTTACAATATTTGTTAACGACATGAACAATATCCAAATAAAAATAGCTTTAGTGATCACTATTTAAAAAATGTAGAGATTATCCTGTGATGAATGCGACGTTCAGCAAGCGACATGCTACTACTTGAGAGATTATCAAGTGTATCAAGTGTGTGAAGAGGTTGTGTATCAAGTGTGTGAAGAATGATTACGAATGAATCAGATCTAGAATATTTGTACCAATCATACTGACAACTAAATAAATTCAAATCAGAAATGAAATGTTTTTGTGATAACAAAGAAAGCAACAATGCAATTGATTTTATTTTTTCTTCTTCATTCGCTCGCTATGAATTCAGGTGTAATCATGGTAGCTAATGTGGTATCTCTAGATAACTTTTGGGGCCCAAAGGTGCATAGGGACAACGCCGCATCAGGATTAGTGAGCTGGCACTAATCAAGATTCTACCCCACCTCCATGTGGTGACCCTGGTAACAGACATTGGTTCCTGTCTGGCTAAGCGGGTAGGGATCGAGGGAGAGCTATCCTGGTGGTGGTAGAGATGCAGACGTAGCCATGTTGGATGGGATCTGCTCGTAACAGCAGAGCGGAATCCCAGAGTGACTATTAATGCTGGTCTCTCCCGGCCAATGGAAGAAAAGCTGAACGGAAAACCATAGAGGGATGAGGGTGCATCCAGAAAGAGACATGGGCCCGCATGGAACAAAACTTGGGCCCGAGATGAGTTGCACGTGGGCCCACATAAGGCGAAACTCAGAACCCTGAGGTGGGGGCCCGAGTTAAGCCCCAGGTCTGGACAGCCTGGAGGTAAATGTGAGCACGGTGAGAACTGACGGATATGGTGAGGCAGGCAGTAGGTCAGAGCGAGCACCATGCAGACGATGCGGTGTGCCCACTGGGACCACTGATGGTGTATGAGAGGCGAGGCGCGAGGTGCGGACCACCCAAGTGTACAAAGAGACTGGAAAGCCCAGCAGAAGTTGAAGCCAGTGCGCGTTTCCACTCGCAGGGAATTACTGCTGTCGTCTTGTTTGATTGGGGACAATCAAATGCTAGCGGGGCAAACCGTACACAAAACTGGACGGCAAGAAAACCAAGTAGTCCAGAAAAAGACAGGTTTTCTGGGCAGATGATGCTCAACAGCCCGGGAGGGTAGGTCATCTAAGGGTCGCTACCCTAAAGAAAATAGCAACCTGCTGGCTTGCAGGTTTGGCTGGGACAGTCAATGGCTGACGGAGAGCGAACCCAGTAAACGCTGGGTGAAACCGAACACATCACCGAAAGATAAGCACCAGAGCTCCAAATGGTATTAGATTGTGAACGCACACCCATTCTTGGTGTTAGGCTGTTTATATATCACAATTAGAATGATAAAAACGGCAGTAAAAGATTGATCACGAGAAAGACTAATTTTTGTGTGAAGACTTGCTTTCCTCATCACTATTTCCTGTATGGGGTTGGTGATATAAAGCTGATAACAAGCTGCATAAAGTTGAGCATGTGCTGCGGAAACTTTTGGGTTTGAGACCAACTTGGACAAAAAATGATGTGTGCACACCGTATGCGTTAATCTATGATACCCTGATCCTTTACACTAGGATCTAAATTACAAGTACCCTTGAAGTCGAAGTAAGGCTCGCCTGAATGATACAGAAAGCAAACCTTCACGCAAAAAAAAAATCAGTGGCGCATATTAGACACCATAATCTCGACTGAATTTATAGCTGGAGAACACTCAAATATTTAATTTCCGTTATTTCAGAAACCTCCAGTCGGATTAATGCTTGAAGATCTAAATTACACGCACCTCACAAGTTGGAGAAGGCACGCATGTATGGCTGGTACACTGATATTAAAGAAAGCATGCCTTCATGAAAAAATCAGCCAGAAGCGCTATACCAGGCACCCTGACTACGCCTGAATTCATAGCGACCTAATGCAGAAGAAACCTCCGGTTGAATTTGAAAATGGCATATTCTGTAAAAGAAAAGAAATGGGATGACTGGACCATGTAAAGCTCAAATAGATAACTAGGCAGAGTTTACACATGGGATTAGCAAGCTTATAGAAATCAAACTGCTACAAAAGTAACATGCTTCATGCAGGCTTTCTGTTTCAGTTTGGAATATCTTCATTGCACTCCGGACATGTCCATAGGTGCTCCAATCTCCTCCGCAATATCTCCAACAGCGTCCAGCGACTGACCATACCAGTTCGATTTTGATTGATGAGCCTACTCATATGCCTGCTATGCTGTTCTTTTCTTGCTACTCCAATCTTCAAACCCAGCTCCTGCAATCTAGTAGTTGACGTCTAAATGAAGTAGGTCGCAGTGGTACTGTTCTTTGTTTCCTTTGTAGGCCCCGGCACCACACTGCGATCCTCTTTGTGATAAGTTTTCATCCCTTGGATGAAAATTTGTGTGGTCATCATCACCCATGATGGACGAGCATCATGTTTAGTCTTAGGCAAGAACAACTAAACGTTTCACCCTCGTTCAAATGTAGGGCAGACACATCCAAAATGTTTGGCTTGCAGGAATGTTTGAGTCTGTCTCGCATGACAGCCCCTTACACTGTGTGGTTCAACACTTTTTAATGATCATTTTTCCGCTGCATATTTGGGCTTGTGTATGATCTGTTTACACTATTACACAGTTTACACTATGCAAACCTTTCTACTGGGTGAGGTCGTTCCAGATTAGGAACATTTTCATCAGTTTTGGGACATGTATCATGAAAATAAGTCTTCTTCTTCTTCGAACGCTCCATATCAACCACTTGTCAACTACTCAGTGCGATTTGTATGTGATCTGAGCCTAAGAGCGATTGTACATTGTGCCAGCACATTCGATTTCTGCGCTGTTTTTTATTTACTAGGTAGCTTCCTAGACCCCTACCTCCGTTGCCTCTTACGACATGCATTGTAGGTTGCAGTGGTACTATTCTTTGCTTCTCTTGGGCCCCGCACCACACGGGCGATGAAAATAAGTAAGGATAATATTTATTCACTGTGTACAAATTTACAAAGTTTTGGCTTTCACACTTAACTATTATTATTAATAATAATTGCTGAAAAATACGCTGTACAACGATAATAATAATTTTGCATCAATAGATTTGAACATCTCGCTGCAAAATAAAATAAACACTCAGCTTTCCATCACAAAACTTAGACAGCACAAGTATTGGTTAATGGTTCAGTAAAAAAAAAAAAAAACAACAAAACACCAAGTAACTAACTTGTTACCTATAACTTCCATGGATCTTTCGTTTTAATTAATTTTAAACAACACAGATTTTTTAAAATAATTTTCTTGTCTTATCCACATGTGCCATGAAGTGTCTTAGGAAGCTTCAGATTTCCTTCCGTCCTTTTGTTCGCTTTAAAGAGTGTCTATATATTCAACGTTGTCTCTTATATAAGCTTCACTGTCTTTTGTAGCTCATACAGAGGTACGTGTAGTTTTATGTCGAGTGTTGTTTCGTTTGGCCAGTGAGTTTGCCTCAGTGTATCATATTCGGGGCAGTCTTGAAGTATGTGCTCTGCAGTCTGATGTGTTTGTACACATGGCTGAATTGCCAATCTTGAATTTTGTATACATGTGTCTGAGGAGTCGATTGTGTCCTGTTCTAAGGCACAGAATGACAACTTGTTCTAATCTGCTAGTATTATAGTAGTCGTCTTGTGTTGGTATCGTTGGCTTTCTGATTGATTTAATCATCCTTTTCTTCTGGTGGTAGGTAACTGGTACATCAGATTTCTATTCTGATCATTTTCTTAACTAATAAATTCAAGATTCATTAGAGAACATGAACAAAAATGGCTGACAGTGCAATAAATAACATTAAACTTGTACATACTACAAAAAGAAATGTTATAAAATCCTGAACGATTTAAGAGAACCGAACTGGTCAGGTATGTGACACTCATCCTTAATCCAGATGATTGATTTCTATCTGCAACTAAAAGTTGTCCACATCACCTTTTGATGATTTGCCGACAATGCGTGTGAAAAACTTTCCTCTCTGTAACAGCCCATGTGTCTTGGTATTCAGTGGGGGTTCTCCGTCCTTTTGAGGTTCTGTGGGCTTCTCCTTTGTCACCTGTACAAAGCAAATGACTACATTTTAAAGGAAATATTAAACTTAATTTTCATCATAACTGTTAAAAGCAACATGATTATTTTGATAAGTGTTACAGTTGTGTAGTGAGCTGGGGCTCACAAAGGAGCAAAGAATAATAATATGCACCTACAAAGCATGTCATAAGAGACTACTGACGTAGGACCTAGGAGGCTACCCTAGTAAATAAAAAAACATCGCAGAAATCGGATTTGCTGGCCTACTTGTAGGCCCATTAACTGGCATGATGTACAATTGCTCTTAGGCTCAGATCACATACAAATCACACATTAGTGATTAACAAGTGGTTATCATATGAACAATCGAAAAAAATGATAATGTTAAAGGGATTTTGTTAGTTATTCAGCAAACGGTAGAATAACTAATGAAATCCAACATAGATGCAATAAAACGAATCAAATCATAGGACAAACGATGTCAATTTTGAAATGCAAATGTCACCATGAACACAGAAAGAGCAGTGTTCAACACAATCTTTCTCCCCACATTATGTTACCAGTGCCAAACAAGGATGCTGAAATCAAATGATAGAAGAAAACTAGTCACGACAGAGATGAAATGTTTACGCAGAATGCTGGGTGTAACAAGAAGAGACCGATTGAGAAATGAAGACATCAGGAAAAAAATGGGTACATCACTATAAGAGCTTCATCAAGAAACAACAAATTAAATGGTTCGCCACCTAAGCAGATTACAGTGCACCTCAAAGAGCACGGTACTCCGATACAATGGATACAAAGCAAAAGGCCAGCCACGCAAAAGGTGGACCTCAGATATAACAGAGGCGATGAAAGACACTATTTATGAAGCCCACACAAGTGCTCGTTCTAGAAATCTCTTCTTATCCTGGCGCTGAGAGGCAAAACAGATTGGAGAAAAGAAAGATCTTAGGTTGTTTATTATTCTTCCACTGTTGTTAAGTCTTGTCTTTACTTCCATTTGAGCAGATTGATAAAAATTGTGCCATTATTCAAGATAGAAAACCCAAAAAAAATGCCCTTCTTCCTCGCTCGTTCTCATACTCTCATTGGTTATGGCAGGATGCAGTCCAGAGAAACGCAATGTTTGTGTCGCAGTTTTCAGTGTGAGCTGTGGCATCTGCACCTTTCGGTCCGACACATCCAACTTCAGTATAGTCTTTGTTGGGTACCGGGTTAGCATCTCCCAATTCGATCTCAACAAAGTAGCCAGACTTCTTAGTAGTCGTCTGTTTCCGTGACCACTATGGAGAGGTGGAGTCTTGGTCAGCTGACCCTGACAGTCAGCTATGAATTGCTTGCTGACTGCTACAGGTCCATGCAGTCCCATGGAAGGGAGGGGTGGGTGAAGCGTCTGGCCCCACTAATAAATCAAGATAACCCATTTATGTTCAAATCTGTCACAAAGACTAACCTGAACTTTCTTAGTCTTCTCCTGTTTGTCCTCAACATTCTCCTCTGCAATAGTTTGAAGACTGGAACGGATCAGAGCTGGGTTGGTGTATGCATATGGTAGTGTAGCATCATACATAGAAGGTGAGCCAGAAGGAGAGGAGATTGGTGTTGAATACGTAAAGCTATCTCCAGGTTGGTACAACTGCCTGTATGTCTGATCGTCACTGAATATTGATCCATATGTTTGCTGTGAACATGGAAAAATAAAAAAATATTAAATTCTCCCTCTGTCTCCACTCTTAGACATCAAAGCATACATACACCAACGAAATGTAACATGGCTTCATGAACGCAACTTACAGAGAAAACTATGGGGAACTCTCAAGGAACTCCAACTAACATGCAGCTTCATAGAGGCAACACATCTCATGGTTTAGATGACCATACGTAACCGACGCAAAGAAGAAGAGACGTCAAAGATTAGGCTGAAAATTTCGGATGCGCCTGCCCTACATGTATAGGGGCCGGCAAACAGATGCACAATTTTTAGTTGCTCTTGGCTAAGATCAAACATATCACAAAGAGTGATTAAACTGGCCGATAAGAACGAACACAAACAAACAAACAACAAGACATCAAAGCTAATATTTTTATAGTAAGTTGTGGTCAGCCTAGAATTGCTAAGAAGAGATCAAATTTGATGAATCCACAAAGGTGAAATATTATAACTTTCGAAATTAACATTGGTGTCAAGACAGGGATTTTGCCCCAACAATCTTCCTTACTGTTATAATAAATTAAGTTATGCAACAAATAACTTCTTTTCCTTAACTATGAACTAACAAAGCAATCACCAGCCGAAACACAATGTAAGGTGAAAATCGTAGGTCCATGGACATCCTTTGCAGAGTGTCCGAGTCTCATCGATACCCAGGTACATTTAAAAGAACTTCTCACCGTTACGGCACTCAGAAAATATGTGTTTTCATTCTTTCTTACTCTCATTTTTGTTTTGTGTCTTCAAAAATTCCTATTAAACTAGAAGATTTCAACTCTCAGCAAAGTGTGCAATAGTGAGGTGAAGTTTCCTAGTTAGAGAGGGATTGAATTTAATGATTACATTTTTGTTTACATATCAACCTATCAACAATCAAGCAACATATCTGGTGAATAAACCCATCCCTCTGTAATTTTTGTTACCTCCGGATGCATTTACACTGCAATGTTAATAGAATTAGTCACCTAGACCCATCGGAGACAGACGATACAACGTAGGTCCTATGTTAAGTTGTGCAAAAAGAACCAGTGGCAGTTCCAAATAAGAAGATCAGGCTGGAAAGCCGCTGCCCTGGCAATATTCATTAGAAATTTAAAACAAAATTCCTACAAAATATTTAACATCATCTTCTAAATTACATCGGGACCCTCCTGGTGTTACAGAGTTTGTGCATTGCCGCTGAGACCTTTCTGTGTAAGAAAGAGATTGGAGCACACATGGTTACTCACCGAAGTGCAATGATGATGACCCAATAAATAAATAAATCAATCAGTCAGTATACTGGCTTAGCATTATCTCAACAAATTATGCAAATTAGCACATCAGCTCAGAAGGCAGAAAGGGTTAAATAACCTTGATGTTAATGCATACATGATTTAAACATCGCCTCCGATAAAATATGGCAGGCGGGCTCAGGTAAAAAAAACCTAAACTGTTGCATGATTCTCATATTGCAGTGTTGTTGTATATAGACTAATTCATATTAAAACAATACAACATGCTACATCAAGGTTATATTATGTTACAAATTAAGTTTAAAGCTCAGGAATATCAGTATTATTCATATTTTTCTGCAATAAATAACCATGAACACATAGAATTGAGCGAAATAGCAAAAAAAGCATTTAGTGTTCTATCAAACATATACAAAAATCGGCCCCCATTAAACAGGAATTTTCATTTTCCGTCTGAGCAGGTTGGTCTTATGTTACCAGTGGCTACAATTTGTAGTAACTCAAACAGAAGAAAATTGAATGCAAAATTATGGTCCTAAATAAATAACATTTGTCAGATTCATTACATTCAGCAAAGATGACATAATACCCCTCCCCCAATCAAACTCATTATATTTTTTAAAAATGTCTGACCCCCTCTTCGCTGTATGCAGGAAGTACATCATCCTTCTCTGTCACTGTCACATGTGGCTGGAACACAACAAGCATGACCCAGATAGGTAAAAGAAGTTTAAGTACCTGGAGGAGACAGAAAAGAATATAAAATACAAAAATTAACGTATATTAAAGATAAAATACAAACATCTGACAAGTTTTACCTGGATTAATATAGTGTAGAAAACACAAATGGCTAAGAATCACACCTCTCTGCCACTTTAATATGTGTCTTGTTTGATTGGACCATCATCATTGCACTTCAGCGAGTAACCATGTGTGTTCTGTTCAAATTTCTTACAGATGAAGATATCAAGGCAGTGCAGAAACTCCGTAGCAACGGCGAGGGTCCCCGATATAATTCAGAAGATGCGTCCAAATATTTTGCAGGAATTTAAAAAAAATAATTTTCTAATGAATTTTATGTGTCTTGTATGCTCATTCATTCAAACCAGCAGTTGAGACACAAAGAGCTAAGTTTTATCATCGGTTTCTTCTAAATCCAATCCAACTTTTGTTCACCAGTTACTGATGCAGAGAACTGAATTCCATAAATCAACACATACTTACTTACCTCTGATGTCGGAGAAGGCACGCCTGTATGGTGGTGGTGGTGGCGGGGAGGATGGGGGGGGCCCGCCCACGGGTAATAAGGAAAGCAAGTCTCCATGCAAAAATGAGTCAGAAGTGCTACACCAGGCGTCCTGAATTCATAGCAGGCGAATGCAAAAGAAAGAATCCATACTTCAAGACTGTCACTTAAATAACCTAGTTACAAATGAGCATGTTGATCGTTGTCTAAAAAACAATTGTCTTCACAGCTAGGCCATGAGTGATGAGAGAAATAAGGGTAGTGTTTCAATTTCAATGTTTGACAGTTGTGTTTTCTGGGAGCCATCTGTCTATTTATTTACGATAACCAAAGGTAGAACACAGTGTACTCACTAGGCATGGCAAATGGTGCATAAAAATAGAAATCAGAACAAAATGAAACAAGAACAAATTACGGAGAAGTGAAAACATTTTTTTTCAACAAAAATATTTTAAAAAGTTAAATTACTAAGACATTTTTAAAAACAAAAGTAAATTGTAATCTCTTTCTTCTTTGTGTTCGTTCTTTACGACCAATTTTAATCCCTCTTTGGATATGTTTGATCTTTGCCAAGAACGTGTATACGTTGCATATTGGTTTGGTAGGCCCTAAACGCATAGATTTCTACACATTTAGGAATGTACATGCGATTTCAACCAAACTTCCTTTTGTCACCTCTTGCGATATGCTTGGCAGGTAACAGTGATTCTATTCTTTACACCCCAAATTTGGGCCTCGGTAACCACTTGGACATAAATTGTAATATTATAGTTATATATACACAGAAAAAAGATGGACATAAAAGTGCAAATATCAGTTTTTTTCTGTGGAAACTAGCAGCACAACATACGTATGTTCGTTGCCATACAAGCAGTATCACTATGGAAATCATGGCAGTAATTAAAGTGATGGTCTGGCTGGGGTAACAGTCTTTTATCCATGAATGTTTTCTTATTGACTCAATGAGTATGCTCTGAAAGAATGAAACAGGCTGGGCTCAGAGACAATGGTTGGAATCGCTGAGGAGGTCTAAGATAACAAAAATCAGTTTTATTTTTGTGCCATGGTATGCAGGTGTACTGGGAAATGAACGTGCTGGAGTTGCAGGTACGGCTGCTGTAAAAAGCGGGCGAGCAATGGACAAGGCTGATATTATAAATTCCCTAAGTGAGAAAGCACATGTAAATGATTAAAGTAATGGTGAATCTATAACCCTAACCAGACTGCAAGAATAACAAGTCAAATGTGGTGTAGCTAGACAAGAGCACTATACCGGTAGCCAAAGAAGAATAGTAAACCAACAAAGAACTGGTGTGGTTATTTGTCAAACGCTGAGAGACATACGGAGGAGATCAGAACACTTATGGGCTAATTGATTCGATATGCAGTGATGATGATTCGATGACTAAACTAAAAAAAAACCTGAAACTTAAGTTCATTGGCATATTTTTTTCTTGAGCAAATGAAGAAATTATAGATTATTGCCAACTTAACTACATCATAATCACTTACCATCAGAGAAATGAGTGCAGGAGAATAAACAACTTGTTGGTATGACTGGGGATAGAACAGAAAAAACAAACAGTTGAAAGGCATTTCTATAGTATTAGAGTTAATTATGCTATATTTCAATGAAGCATGACTTGCAAGATCACTAGAAGAAATGGTAGACATGGATGGGTCCGCAGAATATTGCAGAAGAGCAGCACTGTCCAATGCGGGAGCCCATGTAATAAATTCATGGCACCATATTTTACTCCGCTGACTTTACTGTTAATCAGATTTCAAGAACACAAACTAGTTTTCTGGGTTTTTCTGTCATTTTTAGCACTCCAATGAACAAATCATTCCAAATTTTGCAATCTTGTTTTATTTTGTAACTATTCTACTGCTTTCTGACCCCACCATGTGCCTTTTCACCGGTGAAAGTGTCGGCATCTTAACTATATTAATATTACTATTGTAAAATCATAAAAGAACAACAGATTAAATGGTTTGGACACCTGAAAAGAATGCCCTGGTATCGTCTACCACAGAGAGCCACACAGAAAAAGTATAATGAGTACAAAGCAAGAGGAAGACCACGCAAAAGATGGAGCGACGGCATCAAGAACAGCCTTACGAACATGAATATCAGCTTACAAAGTGCCTTAAAACAAGCACACACAAGATCACTACGTTTCACCCCCAACACTTCCATAAAGAAGTAAATGGTGGAAGAGAAGAAGAGACTATTGTAATTATTAGTATTAGTAAGTATTGAAATAATCATATGGCTGGCGTCCGACACCCTTGGTGGTCCTGCAATGGAATACCAGAATGTCCAACAGCAGAATAACTAGCCAAGAAATGTGCTGCAGGAGAAAATTTGTAGTAATTTAATTTTATTGTTATTAATTATTTGACTGCATGGAGACTGATAAGACTTTCTCTTTTAACTATCCCTGTTTTGCCTTTTGGCATCAACCCAAAAAAGAGGCACCTGGAGCAAGCCTTCTTATGCGCTTTGTACAAGGTAGAATTTAGTGCCTCATATATTCTGTCGATCCATCATTTACTAGGTCTGTTGCCGTTGTACTATAATCAATTTTACACTATCTAGGGTTCTTTTACGTGCTCAATGCAAACATGGAACCTACATGTTATTGTTCATCTCTGTTTGGACTAGGAACTTGATCCCACCTACAATAAGATCAAGGATCACTCTAAAAATGCTCAGATCGCATCAAGCATAAAACAAACCAAGTACCTTTGAAGGGAGAGACAAGCACTGTACGTCAATGCTAAAGACCTAGCTTAATGAAACAATGTTTATAGTTAACATTTATATTATGTCAATCTTAATTTAGAATGATAAATATACTCACAAATATTGCACTACATCCTGTCTCACGATCACCAACTGCAACACAAATTATTATATATTATCATTCTTGGAATACATACATGCCATACTTTTTTATCCCTCTTTTCACTTTCTTTATCTCCTTTTGTAGTCACACTGCTACCAGGTTGTTGTTCAGTGTTGTAGTTTTCTGTTTTTGTCTTGCGCTATTCTGGTGGATTGGGTGATTGCTATTTTTGCTCTCTGACAGGATACTCCTATGCCATCTAACTATCTTTTTCGTGGTCTTCCTTTCGCCCTCCTTCCTGATATTCTGTTTTAGAAGACTCTGTATACTATGGAGTTCAGATGCATTCTTATGAAGCGGCCAAACCACTTCATTCTTTGTTTCTCAATGTAATTCAAGCAAGATTCTGTGTCAACTTTCTTTCTTATGTTGATGACTCTGTCTTTTCTGGTATTGTTGGTAACTTTTCACAGGCAGCGCAATTCACATGTAGTTATTTTTTGTGACTGCACTTTGCTCATTGTTCATGTTTGGTTCTGGTAACACAAAGTAGGTATGAAAAAATCGGTAAATGTCTTTTCACTTTACTGCACTATAAGTTGCTGACTGTTGTGTTGTTCTGACTGTCTGACCCTCCACTATACCTCACTGAGTTTGTGCTTTGAGCAAAACTCTTGGCAGATGGCATGTCACTTCTGCTGGCCAGAGCCATAATGGGAAACCCAGTGCAATGAAACCAATCCTTCGTCTTTACACCTTTTCTTAAACAATTAATACTACATGCAAATAAAGCAATATGGTCTGCCAGGGCAGCAAAAAAACTCTAGCCCTTTTGCTCAAAATTGATTCATATTTTTTGTATTAACCTGTTCAGTTCTCTGTCAAACATCCTTTGATCAGTCTATCTTTCACCTTCCATCTTTGTTCCATTGCATGACAAGCTCTATTCATGGCACCATGGGCAAATACAATTCTAGTATTACTTATAGTGCATGTCTTCCTATTTGCTCCAGGCAGTTCTTGACCGGGAGATTTGTTTAGACAAAATATTCATAAAAATGTATAAACCTTTTAATAATTATAATACCTGTCTTATGAATAAAACCTCCACAACTAGAATAGCATTTCTAATCACTAATTTAACAACAGATAACCAACAATTTAAAACTATAAAATCGACAAAGTACTTACGTATCTGCAAAGTGAAGTCATACACAAATGTCCCCAAAGCGGATAGTTCAAAGACAATAACAATGCTGTAGAGGGAAAAAAAAAGAAATAATATTGGTGCTTTTACAATAATAAAAATAATAATAATTCCCTCGATACTATATCGCTACATAGGGCCTGTAAGCAATTTCTCCATACCGCTCTATCCTGGGCAACTCACTCAATCTCCTCCATGGAACTGAGACCAATATTTCCTGCCTCTCAGCAAAGTTTGTTTCAGGGTCTCCTTAGGTCGAACTCTCTTTCTTGAACCCTTTGCATCCCACTTCAATGCCTGCTTTGATATTCGTTGATCATTTCTCCTCAAGGTGTGTCCAACATATCTCCATCTTCTCTTTCTATAACAGTTGTCACTAGTGGTTGACCAGACATGTCTCTGATTTCATCACTTCTGAATTTATTCCATTTTATATTCATTATTTTTCGCAGACATCTATTTTCAAATACATTCAACTTGCTTTCTATATCTTTAGTCATTTTCCAACTCTCGCTAGCATATGTTAAGATTGATACAACATTTGAATTGAAAATTTGTAATTTAGTTTTAATATTATATAACTTGCAGTTCCATATTTTATTTGGACTTTTAAAAGCTGATGTTGCTTTGCCAATTCGTATCATAATTTATTTTTAACATTTCCTGTGCAATCAAAATTGCTACCTAAATAGGTGAACTGCTCTGTTATTTTTATCATTTTAGATTCCAATGTGATATCTGCGTTACTTGCCATAGGTGTCTTCTTTATATTTTGTTTTTTCATAGCTTATCTGTAGTCCAACTTTTGATGCTATCCAACAAGTTGTCTGTTTTTCTTTGCATATCTTAGTTGTTTCTACTTAACAAGGCAATATCATCTGCAAAATCCAAATCTTCTAGTTGACTATTTTCTACCCAATCGATGCCAGTTTCACCCTGCAACATTTTCGCATCACCCAGTCAATGGCCACTCCAAACAATAGTGGAGATAGAATACAGCCTTGCTTTAGAGAACAAATTGGTTGATCTTAAATGCAGTGATGTAGGTTTGACCAACTTTTTTCGTTCTATTATTAAGAACCAAATGAAGCAAAATGTGAGATACTGCTGCAGTGGTGGATGGATCACGCATGGGAATGCCCATTGTGCCATGACGTCGATCGCATAACATAAAATGAGACTGTAACCTATAGTAGACTTACCACCAAAGATCTCGTTTTTGTGACCAGCGTACAGAGTCGAGGGTACTAATCTCATTCAGACGTCGAGTGATGTAAAATGCAGACACACCAAACAGCTGGACAATAAGAAACTCTACCACGGACAATGCCAGCCAATAGGAGCTATAAAAATTGGTTAGCAAAAATAATTAACATATGTCTGCAGAGTTTGAATCAATGAAGCCGTCAAATAATTTCTGACAACTAAGTAAAAAAAACAATGAATGTAATCAAAGGTCTATGCATTTAAAAGTGTTCCCATAGGTGCAAGTATCTTTCAGCAGCTGAATAGAAACTCTGGTGATGGTTCCTTAGAAATTTATTGTACTTGGAAACATATTTTCTCCATTGGCACTGACCCATCTCTCTGCTACTGAGTTATTTATTGTCAACTTTTCCTGGTCTCTGGCTGTTTTTTTTATGACCTTCCAGCCCCTACTCCCCCAGTTCCTCAAGAAGACTACATCACCAGGTTTGTTTAGGAAGTCACCTTTTCTGTTTTCCTTGCGGGTTCCACTCAATTGCTTGTATAATGACACTCAACTATGTCTTCTGTAGAGTATGCCAGACCCAACTCCATTTTCTTTTCTTAACCTGGGTCATCATGGGTTCCTGTACTGTTCTTATCCACAGGTATGTTCTACATAATATTCTACTATTGCACTTTACATAAAAATATTCTACTATTGCACTCTACATAAAAATATTCTACTATTGCACGTTACATAAAAATATACTTTTGCACTCTACATAAAAATGATGTACATAAAATTCTACGATTGCACTCTACATAACAATATCCTACCTATGCACTCAACATGTGTAGACTCTGTGTAGAAGATTCCCAGAGAGGTAATGATAGTAAAGTAAAGGACAGCCACAAATAGAAATGGATACATCAACCTGAAAGGTGTAACACAGTGCTATATTAGTATTTATTCAAAACACATGCAGTGATAGTATTCTAGAGCTGTTTATGAAGTGACTATTTGTGATGACTTCTTCTTTGATGTTCAATGTCTACACAATGAGTCCGGTTCTCTGAATGTATGTTGTTGTATTTGTTAGTTCATCAAAGCTTCCAAACAGCTTTATCAATCGTGTAAATAGTGTCAGTCTAAAGCTAACAACATTTCAACAGAATAATATCAAACACTCAGGTATTTCATATGCCAATCATGAGAAACATTGGGTCAGGTGTGCCAACTGTTAATCAATAAAGCATTGGGTTAGGTTCACATGCTGACCTTTTTGCAAACAATGCCCAGACTCAAGAGGGCAGAAGTATGGACAGAGCTGATGGCATCAATGCGGTACGCTATCATTAATGTGGTATGGTCGAGTCTCATTCACTGGAACGAGTGTGAGAATGAGGAGTTGAGTTTGGACATGCCAGACAGTGTCATCTTCATGGTAGAGAGAGAGAGAAGATATACTAATCAACTTCTCATGAGTATGGTGAGAAAGCAGACTTTGAGATGGCTACTGCAGTGGAGAATAGAGTGCGCATGAAAATGCCCAATGTGCCATGGCGTAGACTGCATAACATTGGTTCAGGTATGTCAAATGTCAATCAAACTAACATCTGGTCGGGTGTATCATTTGCCAATCAAGTAAACAGCTGGTGAGACTACATCTATCAATATATAAATAAAACAATGGGAGATACACGGGTATTAATTTGAAAACTTACATATCAGCCAGATTTTCCTTCCTTAGTGCTCGTATTGCCAGGGTGACATAATAATGACACATAATGAGCACTTGTAACAACTTGATGTACTGTAGGAGAAAATCTAACTGAGGGACATTCCAGAAAATCCAGTGTATTCCCCTGGAGGAGCATAGAAGAAAGGTACATATTGTTAAACATAACCACTCATTATTTCTGTAAAGTAATCTATGATTAGGAGCGCCTTGACAGGTGGATTAGAGCACGGCTCCCATTTGGGAGACCCGGGTTCAATCCCTGGTGAGGCCAAGGACTTTTTTTCTGTTTGGGGTACAAAGAAAAAATGAACCTGAACAGTTTCACAGAGACTGTACTAGCCATGCGACCATTAATGTTACCTGTTTATGCTCTCCCCCTAAAAAGTGGTATTACAGACAGTAGCGACAGTTTATCAAACCCTACTATCCAAGGCCATCTTTCCAGCCTCCTCCCATTTTATTGCATTTCGTTTCCAACTCCCGCTTCCAGGTGTTCCTGGATCAGGTGAGTCGACAGCCCGATTTCCTTTCAGATTTCATTGCGTCACTTCATGAGTCCTACCATGCAGGGTCCTACTTCTTCCTCGGGTGGTGACTACAAATTTTGTTGTTGTAGCTGTTTCTGTAGCTATCTAGTGTTTTTTTGGCTGTATTTTTAGTGCCAAAAAAAATGGTATATACAACAGAAATACTACATGGTACTAAGCAGAAGAGCAAGAGTTCAAGCACAGATAGATCATTGAAGATCTTAATATAGGTAGATGATTATAACATAATTAAAAATACTGAGAACATGCATTTTTCCAGGGGCTATTTATGTTTGTGAATAATGGACCATTACACAAACAACAAGAACAAAAATCCAGTTCTTTGAAACGATTTGCTACAGAAAGATCGTATGAATACCATGGATAGAAAAAAGGAAGAACATTGATGTCCTGAAAGAACAGAATGTTAAAAACAATTGGCTGATAAACAACATACTTGTACTATACAGAAAAATTAGATACTTTGGTCACATCAAGCGTCACGATGGCCTGGAGAGAACAATATTAGAGGGCAGGGTCCCAGGACACAGAGGCAATCCAAGAAGAAGATGGCTACAAGATATTTAAAAAACCATGAATATGACCATCGACGAAGTGGGTGAACTAGCTAGAGACAAAGTGAATTTCAGATGCGCTGCAAAGAGAGCAACGTTCTGTAAAGGATACACACTGTGATGACGATGATTATAACATACAAGTACCTCTGAAGTCATAAAAGGCACGCCTGTATGGGCGAGGAGGAGACACTGATAATAAGGAAAGCATGCCTTCATGCAAAAATCAGTAAGAAGCGTTATATCAGGTGCCCTGACTGCGCTTGAATTCAAAGTGGGTGAATGCAAGAAGAAGAATATGCAAATATATGTGTGTAATCAAAAACAAATGAACCGGATATGGAAATGAGGAGATGGTGGGGCCTAGTGTCAATCAAAGATGAACTTGGGAGATGATTAAAATAGACGAGAATCACCAGTGTTGCCGGGGCTCGCAAGGGGAGCAAAGAATAGTAACATTCCATGTAACAAGGCATGTCGTAAGAGATGACTTAAGTATGGGCCTAGGGAAGCTACACTAATAAAAAAAAAGTGTCTCAGAAATCAGATGTGCTGGGTTACTTGTAGACACATAACTGGTCCAACGTACGATTGCTCTTAGGCTCAGATCCCATATAAACCACAAAGAATTGTTTAACAAGCAGTCAATATGAAGCATTCAAAGAAGATGATGAGAATGTTTTCCATGTATAGATTAACTTTTCACGTTTAAAAACTACAATAAAAAAGCACACAAAAATATGAATTGTTGAAAGTTTCTTTGTTGTTCAGGGATACTAGTTACACCTAAGACTCAGTGAATGAGATGTCCGAGTCAGCAAACCAGTATTGAATAAGACTCTATTTCACCTCCGAGGGGGTAGAAGGCTGCACCACTAAAAAAGGAATGTGTAGTGTTGAAAGTAGTAGATATTACAGTGTTGGTCACCAGAGTGGTTACTGGGGCCCAAATTTGGGGTGTAAAGAATAGAACCAGTTACCTGCTACCATTCGTAAGAGGTGACAAAGTAGGTTTGGCTGAAATCGGATGCACATGTCCTAAACGAGTAGAAGTCTATGAGTTTAGGGGCCTACCAAACCAATGTGCAATATATACAGGTTCTTGGCAAAGATCAAACATATCACAAAGAGTGATTAAAATTGGCGTAAAGAACAACGCAAAGAAGAAGACAGTGTTGGTGTCAACAGTGTTATAATTTAATCACGCTGTCCAGGATGAACACAGAGGGTTACTATCTGAAATCTCCTGGACGTAAAGAGTTAAAGTGAGGCTAGCACTTTATAGCCAAGTACAAGACCAACAATATCTTCATCTTCTTTGTTCTATATCACCCACTTGTTAAACCACCCCTTGCAGGCGTATACAATTTGCACATTAGAGCATGAGTTTATTGTGCCAATTAGCAGTCTACAGAGGGGACTGCCTAGAGTAGTTGATAGTAGCTCGGCCTGCTAGCTGTGAGACGCCTCATAGCTCGGGTTTGAACCTACTGTCCGGCATTTGTTCGAGTTCCCTGGTCTTACTCAGGACGATAACGTGAGTACCTATGAAGTCGGAGAAAATCTGCCTGTATGGCGAGGAATACTAATTACGAGTACATTGAGCACACGGCTGCCAGTGTAAAGTAATTTACAATGTGTACGCTGCTGCCATTGTAAGAAATTGGAAAAACGAATTTTCATGCAAAAATCAGTTTCAGAGATGAAACTTCGTCTTAGTTGAAAGCGACGAAAGAAAAAAAAAGCAGTCTACAGAGCCACAGGGCAGCACATCCAGTTTTTGCACGTCGTTTTATTCGGGTTTGGTCCCTTACATCGAATAAAAATATATGTGGAGTCCATCCCCTAGGCGAGCCAGAGCCTGTTACTCTTGACCTAATGGTCAAATGTACTTGATCTGCACCACTGAGAGATGAGATTGGCTTGTGTTCTACTGGTCATAAGCAGACTGCTAATTTTAATTTTTCGCTCTTCCAAAGAAAGACTAGCCTATCCCAACTCTGCTGGATGAAGAGTCAAACTCAAAACACACCTTGTAAACCAAACTATGACCCCGGCAACATAAGGCAGACTAGCTCAGATGGGAAATCGAAAATTCCTGTTTAATGGTGTCTGATTGCTGTATTTATTTGATAGAACACTAAGCTTTTTTTTGCAATTTTATTCAATTCTATGAGTGTATGGTTATTTATTGATGAAAAATGTGAATAATACTGATATTCTTTAGCTTTAAATTTAACTTGTGACATAACATAACCTTGATTTAGCATGTTACATTGTTTTCAAAATGAATTATCTTTATACAACAATACTGGAATGCGAGGCTCACGCAACAATTGTGATCTTATTTCCTAGAATTTTTACCTGAGCTCTCCGGCCCTATGTTATCGGAGGCAATGACCAGAAAAACAATATAAACATTATCCTCACCCAGTAGCACACTCTAGAGCAGCAGCGTAGAAGATGACATACTGATGACACGAAGGGTGATGTGCTGTGTGAAGTCTGATGAGCTTGATCACACATAAAACTGCTGTCAGAATTGCCATAACTGCAAGAATACAGCTCCTAAAGAAACAAGTTTTGGTGTAACATTGGTTTGAAAAGTTTTCAAGATGTGGTTGTAAATGAAAGTATTCAGATAATAATGGAAATAAGAGTTGCGTTGTTCATTGAAAGTTATGAAATCAAAATATAAGTCTCAACTGGTTGATGAAATATAGTTATATTTTAGTTTACAGAATAAGATACAGCATCAATATCTGACATTTAAACAAATCATTTCTCTAAAATCATCATAGTCCTTGTTGCTCATAACAGCACAAAAAAAAATGTGTTATTATAATTATTATATGGTTGTTTTCACAGAATTTTGAAATAGATTATATTATAATTATTATGTAACAAAATTCACTGTGGATAGAAAAGTAAGGCTGATAATGCAAAGGCTTGACTGGTACAAACCCAAACATTGGATAAGGGCAATACTTTTCGGACGCCGATCATCCTACACAGATGCCGTCCAAACAACATGGCTCAGATCACATAAAGGCTAAGCATACCGCCAACATATGATCGCTTGTTTGACAAAGCACTGTGTCTCAATGACTGAGAATGTTCCTGATCCAGAAGGATCTCATATAGTCTGAAAGAGCGCATATTGTAGACATACTCTTTGGCGAAGATCAAAAGCCAAATATAGGCAAAAATTACCGTAAAAGAGCAATGAATACAAGAAAGGTGACAGTTTCCCGTAACTAGCTCTAGAAGGGTCGAGATCGCGGATCTTTAAGGAGCGACCTCACCCAGTCAGTGCAGCTAATGCTCTTTGGCTAGATCTACGCCAAATTTACGGCATTAAAAGATAATTAAAGAGTGTTTATCTTACGATGCATACGGAACGACCTCACCAAAGGCAGAATTGTCGATAGAGAAGGCATCCATTCTGCATTCACTAAAACTAACTCTGTCCCAGAGAGAGTTACAAGGACAATAGGTCTCCTGCAATGATCACTCTTGAATGATCTATGCTTCAAGTACCTCGGAAGTCAGCGAGGCTGTCCATATGTTTGAGGGATGCCTGTAAAAGGGTAATATAGGTCCACACAATAATCAGTCAGAAGCGCAATACCAGGCGTCATGACTTTCCGCCTGAATTAACAGAGGGTGTACGAGAGAAGAAGATATTGTAAAATAACCCGAGCTTGAACAGTAAAATGTGTATGTAATAAACACACAGTAGTCAAAACTGCTTAAGTTTGTCATTATATTTACGAAACACAAAGTACTGTAGTTTTACTAATTACAAAAACAATATACAGCAACATTTCGACCAACAAGGCCTTTATCACAAGCAAACAACAGGAGTGATGAATTTAAAACAAAAATTACATATGGATGACCGGATACAGAGACATTCAAACGTTTCTAATGAAAATCTGGAAATAAAAACGAAATATTGTAACACAAAAACACATAAAAACTAGAAATAGAGAAGAAGAGAAACAATAAAACATCAAGTAAATATATAGCAGAATAATGCAACATATGCACTATAGGTTACAAGGCATGAGAAGAGAAAGTACTAAGAAGCATAGAATGTAATACGTTGAGAACACGTGGAAACTCCTGTTGTTCATTTGCTTGATAAAGCTTGTTGTCAAACTTTGCTGTATATTGTCATTGTTTTTGTAATTTGTAAAACTACAGTACTTTGCAATTACGTGTTTCGCCAATCTAATAGTTTTACTGCAGTCTCATATATATTGTCATTATATTTATCATATTTAAACTGAGAATTGTAATAATGTATTTGTTAGTGAACTTGCTTCGTAGGCATGCAGTCCCAGTAATAAGTGGGATTTTTCCAACCATAATGGCTCTCAGTCTCAGGTCGACACAACTTCGACTAGGTACTAGAGAAATACTGGGAAATAATGACGGTTGTTGGTCAATGAAAAGTATGGGTGTTAACTCCACATTTTCAGTATACCCCACAGTATTCCTTCTTCTTCTGCTTTCTCACTAGATTGAGATTTCGGATTCTCTAATAAAGGCAGTTGTCTGCCTCAGATTATCAGCCATGCCATACAGTTTGTCTTGGACGCTAGTGTAAGTGGTTCACCTCTTTCTTCTCAAGTCTGCATACTGGGGGCAGTTATGTAGGATATAATTCCTATGATTTCTGCTCCCCGTTTGTGCCAACCTCTTCCAGTAGTAAGTTTTGACCACCCTCGTGATGGTAGGTCTGACATTCTTACTGTGTGGCTAAATCTCTGAGGCAGATTGGCGACAGTAGAATCCGCTATCCCATTCCTCATTGTGAGGGTTGTTGCACCATGTTATGCGCCTTACGGCCTGGTGCATCCGTTTTCTGCAAGCATTTGTTTCGGGTTAGCATTCCCTAGCGGACACGTGCATCTGATTTCAGCCAAACCTCCTTAGTTACCTCTTACTACATGCGTGGCAGGTAACAGTGGTTCCATTCTTTACACCTCAAATTTGGGCCCAGGTAACTGCTAGGGCAACCCCACAGTTAGAAAACAGGTTCTTTACTTTCAGTTACTTTATATTTAGATTAAAAATTATGTCATTTTTTTTCACTCAACAGTAATTTGCCCCTCGATAATAATAGCAGTCTTTCACAAATGGTGATCAAAACAGCCTCTGATATGTGTTGTCCCTCTCTGATGTATGCGAAGGTGACTGTGGAGTCCAATTCTGGAATGCAATCTCCTACCACAGGTAAGGTATACAAGATCAGATATATGGTTAGACATGTGGCTTGTTTATGCTATCTTTTTTGTGCATGTTTGTTTTCTCGGCTTTGCAACAGTAAGACAACTCTCACAGAGGCGAGTTCCTTTTAGGTTATTGGCAGCTTCACATTCAACAATTTTGCACATAGAATTCCCTGCATGTGGTGTTTACATCAAAGCATTTTTAGAGACATGTCTTTGAAGTGTATTTCTGTTCATCATACGGTTATTTTCCCTCATCTAGATCACCATACATAAACTTTTGGGATGCTCTTACCAGGCATCCACACCACATGATCAGCCCATTTCACCTGGGCCTTCTTCAACAAAGCATGGATATTTGAAATCTCAGCTCTCATGAGGAATTTGTACTGCCTTGATAATTGAGATGCATAGCTCTGAAGATGGAAAAGGCCTGCCTGTATGGCAAGGAAACCAATAAAACGGTAAGCAGGCTTTCACGCAAAAATCAGAAGCGCCACACCAGACGCATGACTATACCTAAATTCATAGCGGCCGAATGCAGAATAAGATAATTGAGATTTGACTACATACACAATAAAATATATGTACCTGATACAGGCGACTGAATCAAAATTCTGCCAGCAGCTATTCTCCATAATATTCAGAGTTGTCAAGTTGGTAACATTTGGTACTGGACTAAACTTCCCACTCCCATAATTTCGGTCATGCTTATCAAATGCCTTCATTTTTTCCTTTCAGATGAGATTAATTTAGGAAATTTATGAAGGCATGATGGTCACTGGTAGCCTTATCATATGGTACAGGGCATATTCTTCCATTCTTGCTCATTTAAATCTGGTTCTCAGGAGCCTGTAAGACACAAAAAAAGCATAAATAATATTCAAACATGGCATATGTTTAAAAAAAACTAACTTCGATTAATATATGGGACCTGGCAGAATGGATAACCTTAAAATAAAGAGTGCCTACTACAACCTGCTGTGCAGATAACAAGAAATATTTGTTAAAACTATATTTTAATGCGGAAATGAGAGACGGAGGGTTAGAACACATAACGAAAATGAACAAAATCAATGGGAGATCCTCTTCTTCTTTGTGTTCGTTCTTTACCACCAATTTTAATCACTCTTTGTGATATGTTTGATCTTTGCCAAGAACGTGTATACGTTGCACATTGGTTTGGTAGGCCCCTAAACGCATAGACTTCTACATGTTTAGGACATGTGCATCCATTTTCAGCCACTAAAATGTCTACACCCCGTAGTGTTCCCAGGCGGTCACCGATCTAAGTACTAACCACACCCGACAATGGGAGAGGACAATAGAAAGAGAACATTCTGCATATCCTAATTCACGGCATGGAAGAGTGTCAACATTCAAACTTAGTCGGTACTAAGAACCAACAATAGACAGTGTACAAGTATTAGGGGCTTCCAGAAAAAACAAATTATCCAACACAGGATTCAAACCTGTACCCTCATTACTTGCGCAGCATTGCCTAGCCTACAATATGAGCGCTTCTAAGAACACAAACAGTGAGCTATTTTTTAAAATAGCTGTACTGAGGGTGGTCTCTCAGAAATGATGTATGTGCCAACACTGTTCGATTGAACCTGACTATTCTGTGCCTTGCAAATGAAGCATTTGTGAGAGACACTTTGTAAGAGAAATGTTTGACACATAATGCTTGCACAAGAGATTTCCATTGCTGCCACTTTTCTACCAATTATTTCCCATATCTAGCCTCAATCTTTCAACTCTCTTTTCACAGTTTTTCTGTGTTTCCTTTGGACGTCCAGGCCTTCTTTCGCATCCGCTGTCCATTGAAGAGCTGTTCTAGTAAATGTCCCCACTGACATACATGACCAATCCACCTTTTATTGATTGTTTCCAGTAATGCAGTTTGTGCGTTTTAAAATCTCTTCATTTGCTATTGTATTTGGCAAGAATTTTCACAGGATTCTTCTTAAATATTTACTTTGAAATGTTTCCAGCTTTTTTGTGGTGGTTTGGGTCATTTTTTCCAGCACTCACTATTGTTTTATGGATTTTGCTGTGTTTATTTATAGACCAAACTTGTTTAGATACCACTTAAATATTCTTTAAATTAGGGAATGCATTATAATCATTATTTTAATTTTTTTATGATAAATATGCTAATCTCAATCTGCAAAAACCGCAGCAAAAACCGCAACAAACACCACTCAGTTGTGACTGATAACTAAAGACATGACTGTTGTAGTGTACACTACAATCATGATCATGTTTTACATTCTTAACGTTAAAAATCATACATTAATTAACAATACAATAATACATCGGTTTGCATTATTTAATTTATTATTGTTTGTTGCACACAACTTGCAAGTGTTTGTTTTACAATACAAGTTAGTGAGTTCAATTATTCGAGTTATGACCTCAGACCTTTCACGTCCGAGTTTGGTCTTGTTGAATTGAATGACTGATTCACAATGCAATTGAATCATTATTATCATTGATGCGATTATTGTCATTGTGATTGACTCATTCAAACTCATATTCATTAACTAACTGAACTAACTCATCATCATTGTAGTACCAGCAGGTCCAGTGAGTGTTCACCGACCGCCAATCACTATCAATTCCCTATATCATTCTAATATTAGAGATTCAAATATATTGCAAAATGTAGGAAACATTTCAAATTTACCTAATAATATGTACATGAACACAAGAAAGGAAAGGTTGAATATAACTTCCTGTCAAAATGTATGTAGGCGTTCAGCAATAATCGATTTACAATGTTAATGTTCTACAGCAAACAGAATACTGACTGTACTGGTTTGCCAGATTAACAATGTGATTTAAGGCCAGACGATATTAGAAAATTGAAAATGTATAATATATAACTACATGATGCACAACGTTATAAATATTTGTTTTCGAACTCCCAGACAAGTGATTTTAATTTTATTCTTTTCGAACGCTCCATATCGACCACTTGTTAAACCACTCTTTGTTATCTGTATGTAATCCGAGCCTAAGAGCTATTGTACGTTGCAGGATTGCCAACTAAACAATGAGAAAATCGGCCAAACACTGGCCATAAAAAAGCCAGGAAGAAAAACAGTGATATTTCACACTCACATCACTCCAAATCAAGAGCTCTAAATCAAGGTCATCACTATCCTCACCACTGAAACCAGCACCATACACTTTATCAGTAGATACGTTATTTACTGTATTAGGGGATGTAGTAAAATTCTTGCAACATTTGTTAGATAAGAGCAGTTCTGTTCTTATTCTCACTATCGCCTTAAGAAGCTGCAGCTGCGTTCTATTTCTAGCTTTTGTTTTGACTGATGATACAAGAGAGAACACCCTCTCAATAACAACATTACTAGCTGGAGCTATTAAACAAAACAGAGCAAAGATGGCAAGCTCTTTAAATGACTCATGTTGAAGAACACCAATCCAAAACGTTTTACTGTCGGTTAAAAATCCATCTTTCTTAAATTGGACTTCTTTCCATTCAACACAAATCATTTTTCTGTATTGCTCTTCTATTGCATTGATGTTTTCTCCGCAATGTGCATAAATGGTAGTTCTGCAAATAAAGGCCTTGGCGCTTGGTTTACAATTATCATTGGGCTCGGTTTTGACAAGCAATAAGAACTTTCTCCACTTGAACATTTTTCTTTTTGGTTGATAAAGTCATCTGTGTTTTTCTGATTTTTCAGGCACAGCGAAGAAGAAGAAGAAGCGAGGCCCCAAGCATTTAGGTTCAACGGTACAGTGGCATAACTTACAATAAGCGTTTAGTGATCCATCAGAAGATCTTTTGACTTATACAAAAGTATTTTCCAATTGCTATTGTATTTATGACTACTGGCATATAATTGTTTCCGTTTTGTCAGCATAGTTAAAGATTCCTAGCAAAATTACTCGAAAAAGGCAGAGACTGCAGTAAAACTTGGAAAATAGTAAACACGTAAAACAAGTACTAAGTTTTACAAAATACATAAACAGTGACGATAAACAGCAACGTTTCGACAAAGGCTTTATCAAGCAAACAATACAACAAGAACGACGAATTTCGAGGAACACAAAATGGACGATTACATGTGAAACATAAACCTAACAGATAGGTTTATGTTTCCACATGTAATCGTCCATTTGTAGTGTTCCTCGAAATTCGTCATTCTTGTTGTATTGTTTGCTTGATAAAGGCCTTTGGTCGAAACGTTGCTGTTTATCGTCACTGTTTATGTATTTTGTAAAACTGTAGTACTTTGTTTTTACGTGTTTACCTAGCAAAATTACCGAAATTTAACACGAAAAAACAGACAATAGGACTGCAGTGCATAGCTCGGAGGCGGGGAAAAGAGCAAAGGAAATGATGTAACTTCCCATAATCTCTCATAATCTTTAGCACTAAGTATATTTTTAAACTTTACAACCAAAACCAATAAAAACCATATATTAAGTATATTTACCCAATTTGTTTATAAATTTGGGATTGTCTAAGAAAATATGAAATCAGCAAACATCTCATCAAGGTCTGCAAGAGTTTATACATTTCAAATAAATGTTGTATAAGAACAAAAGCCGGAACATCAAAAATATTCATAGTAAACTAAGGAGTTAGATAGAGATGTGTGCTCTCCCCACTGCTGTTTATAACAAACATGGACAATATAAGTAGAGAAGCAGAAATAGAGGAAGAAAATAATATTTCAGAACTTTTATTTACAGATGACCAAGTACTGATTGCAGAAAACGAAGAATCTCTCCAGAACCATTTGAACTTAGTTAGCATCAAGGGTGAGGAGTACAACATGAAAATAAATATAATAAAGACAGAGACAATGGCAATAAGTAGACAACCAGAAAACCTTTCAATAAAACTCAAGAACGCAGAAATAAAACAAACAAATGAGACCAAATACTTCGGAGCAATTTTCACAGCAGACGGAAGTATCGATAGCGAAATCAGCAATCGTTGCACAAAAGCTAACCAGGTACTGGGACAGTTAACACCACTGTTGTCACACAAAGAGATACCGCTAAAAACTAAAGCAAATATCATAAGAACGATTTTCTGGCCAACATTATGTTACCAGTGTCAAACATGGCCAACAACAGCAGCTAATGAGCGGAAAATCATAACGACAGAGATGAGGTGTCTTAGAAGAGCTGCAGGTGTGACAATAAGAGACAAAATTAGAAATGAAGAAATCAGATGTGACTGGATGTGAAACTAGTCATGAAATTCATAAAAGAACAACAGATTAAATGATTTGGACACCTGCCAAGAATGCCCTGGTATCGTCTACTACAGAGAGCCACACAGAAAAAGTATGAGTACAAAGCAAGAGGAAGGCCACGCAAAAGATGGAGCGACGGCATCAAAAACAGCCTCACGAAAATGAATATCAGCTTACAAATTGCCTTAAAACAAGCACACACAAGATCACTACGTCCCCCTTTCCCTCCTCCTTCCCCAACACTTCTATAAAGAAGTAAATGGTGGAAAAGAAGAAGAAGATGACCCAATTTGCTCATAAGGAGTATTTGGTCGAAACGTTGCTGTTTATTGTCACTGTTTCTGTATTTTGTAAAATTATAGTACTTTGTTTGTACGTGTTTCGGTAAGGATTATACACATTTTTAGAATTGGCATAGATAAAAAAAAAAGGCCTAAAAACGGCCAAAACCCAAAACACTTTTTAAAGCCAATCATTTTTAAAAAAGGCCAAATTGGCAACCCAGGTACATTGTGCCAGTTATGCGCCTACAAGTAGGCCAACACATGATTTTGCTACGCTTTTTATTTATTAGCGTAGCTTTCCTATAGTCCGTTCAACTTGTCATGCCCACAGATACAAATGTGTATCTTTGTAACCATTTGATGAAATAACTTGAAAACTTGCATGTGAACACATGTTCCTGACGCTACAAAATATTTTTGCCATTCAAACAATCATACCATCTAGAAGTTTCCTTCTTTGTGCTATATATTGAACGCGTCCATTGGCATGGTTGAAGAAAACTCATGTTTCTTCTTCTTCTTCTTTGTCGTCACACTGCTACCGGGTTGTTGCCCAGTGTCGTGGCTCATGTTTATAGCCATTTAATACATTGACGACAAAAAATAGCAACATCGAGGACGAATTCCGTGGTTTTTTTTAACGTTCTTGCATTTTTCATTGGCAAAACACGTAATCACAAAGTACTGTAGTTTTACAAATTACAAATACAATGACAAAATACAGCAACGTTTCGACCAACAAGGCCTTTATCAAGCAAACGAACAACAGGAGTGACAAATTAAAAAAACAAATGGACGACCAAAAACAAACGTTTCTAATGAAAATCTGGGAATAAAAACGAATAACGAAATAAATGTAGCACAAACAAACACACATAAAAACTAGAAATAGAACGGAAGAGAAACAATGAAAAATCTAGTAAATATATAACTTGAATACGTGCAACATATACCCATATAGATTACAAGGCATGGGAAGAGAAAGTACTAAGAAGCATAGGAATGTAATACGTCTATTACAACTTAGACAAGTAAGACTTACAACCGGTAACTGCTGCTTCCCTTTTTGTTCCGTCACTGTTGGCGGTGCTGGAGTTGTTTCTCCAGGTGACAGACCAGATTAGTGAATTATGGAGAACTTACTGTTGCCTAGCAGTAGGTTCCCCCTCTTCTTGTCTATGATGTTGCCAAAGGAAATTCGATAACGAAAACAGTTTGGCATCAAAGTCATCATAGAAGTTGCTAGAACATTATTGTAGACAATGTCGAACTGTTTTGTGTGTGACGAATTGGACATTAATATTCAGAAGCAAAAACTTACAATAATATGTAAGACAATGAGAACCAAAATTAAACATAAGAATATATTGATTAATTGAAAGGACCATAATGATTGCACTTCGGTGAGTAACCATGTGTGTTCCTATATATTTCTTAACAGGAAGATCTCAACTGCAGTGCACGAACACCGAAGCACCGACGAGGGTCCCCGATGTAATTTTGAAGATGAGAAAGATATTTTGTAGGACTTTTATTTTGAATATTTTCTAATGAATTTTCACCGGGGAGCGGCTTTCCAGCTTGCTCTTCTAGATTTTTAACTACCAAGAGTTCTTTTACGTGCTCAAATTGAATACGTGATCTACGTTTTATCATCAGTCTACGATAGGACTAGGAACTCGATCTCACCTACACTGAGATCAGTGATGTCTAGAAAAATATCCCTATGGCTCCACGAGGGAGCGAATTGAGAACATAAGAATACATGCTGTTGAGTTACCCTGAGACATGTGGTGCTTCTATTCCATTCATCCCACGCAATGTTGCTGAATGATTTGTAATACTTTGTTTCAGCATAAAGCACAGAGAGTTTACTTTGATGTTAATCATGGTCACCTATGACCAGTTGATGAGTCACGTTTCACGACGTGTGGCGACTAGTTCCCATTTAACTCATTCAACTTGGTTCTCCTGAGACCCGTCAGATTCTTTCCTTATTTTCGACCATGGTTGGCTGTTGTAGTTTAGTTGTTGTTGAGCCACGTTTAACGACGTGTAGTGACTTGTTCCTATTCAGCTCTAACAACTCTAATAACCCTGCTGGACTCTACCTGTGCACATATGAGGGAATTTCGCCGTCGTGTCGACAGCGAGGTCTCCCGGGGTGTGGTAGCCAGTCCCCCCTCCCCCATGTGGCAGCTGATGATCCAGACAGATAATTTTAGTCTGTAGTTTGTAGCAATAGATATTTAATTAGCAGAGACTTAGTGTTTGCACTCTCCAAGCAGAATGGCAACACTAAGACGAGACATTTACGTAGTGATAGTCGACATAGTTGTGTAGTGACTGCTTAGTAACATATAATAAAACTCAGAGAGACCGATATAAACAAGACTGAAAAGCGGACGTGTTTTGTCCAATCATGCAATACAGACACATATGAAACCTTTCAGACAGTGTTTGTGCTTTGTAACATCGTCTGTACCAATCATCACCTTCATAACATCAACAACGATACTCAATGTTCATAACCACAACACATTGAGATTAACTGTACTAAGTAAAAATATGTCTTTTATCGTGGTCATACAAGCAACGATATTGCGCAAGAGCGCAGTCTTTTGAGATGAGACTTATGTATGAGCTCAAAGACAAAAGAGAAAAGCGAAAACTTAGAGGTTGTCACACACAGTAAAACACTTACCAATTGACCGTCTGTAAAGACGAAAAAGGTCATATACATACAAGTAACAGAGGATAGAAAATGTGAAACAGAGATCACAAAAATCATAGACAGTCAAGTCTTTATTCACCAATAGAAGATGCATATTAAGACCCAAACAAACAAATACAAAGCAAAAATCAAGAGTCAATATATTCATTATTTTATTCTACAGGGTGTTCAAGATAATTGCAGCCCCAGTGACAAATCAAAATTTGCCAGACAATCTATCACGTAGTGTTTATTTACTATTTAAACCGGTTCTGACTAGCTCGTCCTACGTCACATTTGTTCATCGCCCCTTCCCGCACTACAATTACACACCATCACACAACCTTGACCTATACTACGTCATAACTGAACCTTCTCATTACCATACATATATGCCAGATTAGCTCCATTTATAGGCTGCTTTTAAGTTGAACACCCTGCTTTTAAGTTCATCACATCAAGATATTCAAATGAAAACAAACCTTCTCCAAAATATCTCAGGACAAATTGGTCTCCAAATAAACACCACAAAAACAAAAATTGTTGACCTTACCAGCAGTCCAGAAAATATTCAACTAAAAACTACACTCTTGAAAAAGTCAAAAGTTTTACATACCTAGGGAGTATGATGACATCTACGGGGATACAGCGCCAGAAATTCCACACAGAATCGCATTGGCATCAAGTGCTTTTAACAAATTGTCAAATATATGGAAGTCTAATTCACTCAGCAAGCACTTAAAATTAAAGATCTTTAACTCTTGTGTGATTCCAGTATTAACTTATGGACGCGAGAGTTGGAAAGCAACAAAAGCTCTAGAAAGAAAATTAGATAACTTTGAGAATAAATGTCTTAGAAGAATACTGAACCTCAAATGGTCAGATTTCAGACCCAATACACAAATATGACAAGAGACCAAGCAAGAAAATGTATCAAATTTTATAAGAAAGCGCCGCTGGAACTACATCGGCCACACACTTAGAATGGATGAGAGAAGACTCCTTACCAATCCCTCATATGGACACCAGAGGGAAAAAGAAAACGAGGAAGACCAAGAGAGACTCTGCGTAGAACCATCACCAGAGAAGGCTCAACGATGGGCCTAGTAAACATTAAAGACTTAAAGCAAATAGCAACGAACCGCGAGACATGGAGAGCTATGACCTCTGCCCTATGCGCCGCCCACAGGCCCAAGAGGAAAGACTAACTAACCCTGTATAAGCACAGAAACATAGTCACTTAACAAGGAGTTAGAAAACAATATTGCAAAATGTGAATAAATCTGGATTTATAGAAGAATTGGATGAGTAGAACAAACAAATGAAGATATGTAGAATGAAATTGTTTGGGAAAAAGTGGGATTGTTTCAAAAGTTAAAAAAAGTTATAAACCATTTTAAACAAATCAAACAGTTTGAACATATTAAAAGACATGGCGCTCGTGTGTTGCCTGGACTCGCAAGAGGAGCAAAGAATAGTAACACTGCGACCTATAAAGCATGCCATAAAACGCGGCTGAGGTAAGGTTCTAGGGAAGCTACCCTAGTAAATAAATAGCGTCGTAGAAATCGGATGTTCTGGCCTACTTTTAGGTGCATAACTGGCACAACGTAAATCGCTCTTAGGCTCAGATCACATACAGATCACAAAGAGGGGTTTAACAAGTGGTCGACATGGATCGTTTGAAAAGGAACATACAGACAAAACGTGAGCAATCTAAGAAACGCTGATGACACTTCTCGTGACAACAAATGAACAAGAGCTACAAGAGTTGATAGACATATTAATGAGAGATAGTGAAATGAAAGGAGGAAGTATAAATGTTTAGAAAGCAGGTAATAGTTTTCTCTAAGAAACAGGAAACACCAAGATGAAATATCAAAATAAAAAACACAACACTGAAACAAATCCATATATTCGAGTATCTCCTGACCTATACTAAGTACTTCGATGTCAACTGTCTAGCATACTTCTTCTTCTGCGTTCTCACTAGATTGGGATTTCGGATTCTCTAATAAAGGCAGTCGTCTGCCTTAGATTATCAGCCATGCCATACAGTTTGTCTTGGACGCTAGTGTAAGTGGGCCACCTCTTTCTTCTCAGTCTGCATACTGGGGGCAGTTATGTAGGATATAATTTATATGATTTCTGCTTCCCGTTTGTGCTTATCTCTTCCGCAGTAAGTTTTGGTCACCCTCGTGATAGTAGGTCTGAGATTTTACTGCGTGGCTAAATCTCCGAGGCAGATTGGCGACCGTAGAATCCGTTATACGGTTATCCCATTCCTCAATGTGAGGGATCGTTGCACCATGTTATGTGCCTTAAGGACTGGTGCATCCGTTTTCTGCAAGCATTTGTTTCGGGTTAGCATTCCCTAGCGGACACATGCATCCGATTTCAGCCAGAGCTCCTTAGTCGCATCTTACGACATGCGTGACAGGTAACAGTGGTTCTATTCTTTACATAACAAATTTGAGCTCCGGTAACTACTCGGGCGGTCTAGCATACTAATGTTATTTTCAAATCTTAACTTTTATATATGGAAATAATATTTAACATGAGAACAATCATAGAAAAATCTAGAGAGTATAATGTAGATCTATACTCATGCTTTATTGACTACTCAAAGGCATTTGATTGTGTAGAGCATCAGGAATTGTGGAAAGTAATGGAAGAAATGGGATTTCAGATTACATTTAATACAGATCATAAGAGAACTTTATAGTGATCAAATGGCGGTTGTAAGTACATGGGATGATACATCATATTGGTTTGACATAAGGCAGGGAGTCAGACAAGGCTGTATTTTGTCGCCTTGTCTGTTTAACATATATGCAGAAAACATCACCAGGAATGTTACAGAAGATAGCGGAAAAGAACAATACGATCCTTTTATAATCGGAGGAAGAGAAATACCTGAACTTCGATACGCTGACGATACAGTGTTACTGTCAACATCACAAAAAGGATTGAGAAATTATTAGGAGAAGTGAAAGATAAAAGCGAAAAACAAAATCTATATCTCAATGTGGTAAAAACAAAACTAATGACAACAGATAAAACGAACATAACAAAAGATATTTTATCTTTCTTTCTTTCTTTCTCGAATCCTGTATGCCTCACATCGTCAGGTCAGGAAGAGATTTCTAAAACGGGCCCTAGTATGCGCTTCGTAGATAGTCTCTTTCGTCGCCTCTGTTATCTCTGAGGTCCATCTTTGCGTGGCCGGCCTTTTGTTTTGTACCCATTGTATCGGAGCAGCATTGCTCTTTGGGGTGCACTGTCTGATGGTAATCTGCTTACGTGACCGAACCATTTAATTTGTTGTTTCTTGATGAAGTCTAGTACTGATGTTGTACCCACTTTTTCCTGATGTCTTCATTTCTCAACCGGTCTCTTCTTGTTACACCCATCATTCTGCGTAGACACTTCATCTCTGTTGTGACTAGTTTTCTTCTATCGTTTGTTGTCAGCGTCCAGGTTTGGCACTGGTAACATAATGTGGGGAGAAAGATTGTGTTGAACATTGCTCTTTTTGTGTTCATGGTGACGTGTTTGCATCTTAAAATTGGCGCCATTTGCCCTATCATTTGATTTGCTTTGTTGCATCTGTGTTGAATTTCATTAGTTATTCTTCCATTTGCTGAAAAATGCTCCCCAGGTATGTGAAATCTTTTACTTGATTTAGTAGGTGATTATCGATGGAGATGTTGGTAGTGTTTTCCTCTCTGGCGAATGTCATTATTTCTGTTTTGTCGATGTTTATTCTCATGTTGTATTCGTTACATGCTAACTGGAGTCTGTTGATGTGTTGTTGTAGCTGTTCTTCTGTTGTTGATATGATTGCCTGATCGTCTGCAAAAGAAATTCATTTAAGAGTTCTCCGAGGTTGTTTCCTTCGCTGGTGTTAGCTATTTTACAAATGTGGTCAATGTACGTGATGAATAGCAGCGGGGATAGGACGCAACCTTGTCTTACTCCTGACCCTACGTGAAACTTTTCTGATAATCCTGTATTTGTTCTAATCGTACATTGGCTGTCAGTATAAATGTTCTTGCAAAGGTTGATTAGGTGTTCATTAACCCCATAGGTTGTTAGTATTTTCCACAACTTGTGCCTATCTACGCGGTCAAACGCTTTTTCCTGATCTACAAATGCAACATGTAAATGTTTGTTGGATTCGATAGTCCTTTCTACTAACTGTCTGAGGGCGAATATTGCGTCTGTACAGCTTTGTTCTTCCTGAATCCCATTTGGGAGTCATTAAGCTGTGGCTCGATGATGTGGCGGAGCCTTTTCTCAAGTATTTTGCAGAATATTTTTCCAGTGTGGCTCAGTAGCGCTATGCCTCTATACTTTGTACAGTCCCTCTTGCTACCTTTCTTCTTCCAGATCTGGTGTTTCTTGTGTGATCCAGACTTGGTTGAATAGTCTATGGAGCCAGCTGATTCCTACCTCTTTAGTTGCTTTGATTAGGTCGGCCGGGATATTGTCTGGGCCTGGTGTTTTATTAGGTGGGGCCATATTTACAGCATTTCTGATCTCTGATAGTGTTATGCTTGGTTCTACTTCTGAAGTTACATTTACTGTGTGTTCTTGAGTGTTCGGTTGGTCCTCTTGTTGTAGGTTGAGAAGTTCACTAAAGTATTGTCGCCATCTGTTCATTATCATTTTTGGATCATTAAGAGCTTGGCCGTTTTCATCGTTAATAATTTCAGTTGGGTCATATTGTTCTTGTCTTTCCCGCATAGCTTTAATTTTCTTGTAAAAATGTCTTGTTGAATTTTTGTAGTCTGAATTTAATGTTTCGCCATAATCTTGCCATCTGTTTTTGTCTTGTGCTGTTCTGGTGGCTTGTGTGATTATTTTTTATCAACGGAGAGAAAGTAGAAAATGTGAACAATTTTGAATATCTTGGTTCACTGCTAAAAACAGATGGAAATGGGATGAAGGAAATTAAAAGAAGAACAAACATGGCTTTACAAAAAAATAAAACAACTAAAAGCAGTATGGAAAGGAATGTAACAGTATTACTGTTCCTGGGCGATAAGGGGGGATACATTCTTGCTTATATTGTAGTTATTTGTTCCCCTTTTGTTTTATTCCCTTGTGTCTATTTTGTTGTGATGACAGTTGTTGACAGCTCATGAGTTGTCACGAAGATAGGTGAACGAACTCAGGGTATTTTTTATATTTTTGAGCGGACAGTCAAAGAGTAGATAGAGTCCGGGACGGTAGCACGTGTGGGGACTGTGTTTGCATCTGCGTGATGTATTATATGTTACAAGAAATCTAGGTGATGATATTATATTCTACATGCCTGAAAAAATCGTCGTGAGTCCCTGTCTCTTGATTTGACAACGTAGTTGGTACGGCGTTTGCATCTGTGTGATGTATCATATTCTTCGAGAAATCTAAGTGATATTATATTCTACGTGCCTGAAATATCGTCGTGAGTTCCTGTCTTTGATTTGACAACGTAGTTGGTACGGCGTTTGCATCTGTGTGATGTATCATATTCTTCGAGAAATCTAGGTGATGATATTATATTCTACATGCCTGAAAAATCGTCGTGAGTTCCTGTCTTTGATTTGACAACGTAGTTGGTACGGCGTTTGCATCTGTGTGATGTATCATATTCTTCAAGAAATCTGAGTGATGATATTTATTTACATGCCGGAAAAATCTCGTGAGTTTGTCTTTGATTTGACAACGTAGTTGGTATTGTCTTTGCATCTGTGGAGGCAATTATTTTACAACACTGAAAAAACGTCGTGAGTCACTGTCTCTTGATTTGACAACGTCATTACTACTGTGGTTGCATCTGGGTGATGTATGATATCTTTCAAGACTGGTATTTGTCGTTGTGAGGCTCCTCTGCTACGAAGGACAAGGAATACGGAACAGGGGATTTAGCTTAAGGTAATATGATTAAACTGTTAAATTTGGACTATTTTCAATAAGTTTGATTTATGGGAGATGTGATTCATTATTATTGTATTATGCTGCATTTGGTTTATGAACAAAGATTAACTGTAAATTTCAATAGATGTTTTGAAATTTCTGTTCTTGAATCGTGACGTTGGCGTTAGTTCTTTTGTGTTGTTGGTAATTAGAGTGTATTGATTCATGTGAGTGAAGATACTATTAGGTGTGGTCGTTTTGTTGAAGCAGGTATTAGGAGTGTTTGTTCGTTTATGTTGTACCAGTGTGGAACGAGGCTAGGTATCACTGTTTAATATAAGAAACATCCTTTCAGTAAATACTGGTACAAAATGGTGTCCTTGGCCAGTGATACGACCAACCTGGGTTGATTTAGTACTTTATGCTATTTGTTGTGAAGTTTAGATCTCAGCAGTTTTGTTTTCTAGGTCACGAGAGTAGCATTCCACTATTGGCCACAGTGTTTATTTGTGTTAGTTACAAGTGTTTAGTTTGGCATTAGAGTGTGTACTGTAGTGTCAGATAAGTTATTACTCAAGTGTTAAGTTTTGCATTAGAGTATGTACTTAAGTATGTACTTATCTATTGTAGTAGTATTGTGTATGGAAGTGCGGATATTTAAAATTTACAAATATTACAACATTATACATGTTTCGCTTGTTTGCATTAATATATTTGTTTTCAGTGATAGGGTATAGTAGTGAAACAAACAAAAAAATGGCACAGTCAGACATCGCGGCATTCATTGAAACAGCCGTTAAGTGGATGGAGCAATTAGATATCTCCAGGAAGCGAACAGACATGTTGGCTCAGATTTCTAAATTTTCTGGAGATGCAGGGGAATTTAGAACATGGGTGGCGGAGATCGAAAATTTTGCATTTTATACAGGAGGAGGAGACCAAGAGAAGAAAAGTATAGCATTTCAGACCAGTGCAGGTCTGCTTACCACCTATATAAGAAGTAAGTTAGAAAGTAGGTCAGAAGAGACATGGGATGAATTTAAAAGTGATTTAACGAAAAGATACGCCGAAGACTCCGATCCGCAGGTTGCTTTGGCAGGTTTGAGGGCATTAAGTAAAAAAAAAAGAGAGCCCGTGCAGATGTACAGGGACAGAATCATAGAACTGGCAAAGATGGCATTTGAAGGTTCAGAAATACAAGAAAAATGTACCCAGCGACAACTAATAGATATATTTATAGTCGGATTAGAAGAGGATAGTCTGAAAGAATTCCTGTTGAGGAATAAACCCAATAGCTTGAAAAGCGGTATCGTTTGCAGTAGATGAGCAAAATTTGAAGAAGGGATTAAAGGTTAGGTTATGTAGAGGACCGAGAGCGGAGGTGAATAATTATGGAAGAGCAAATTTTACCGAAGAGGAACAGGCAGACGTTAAATGGGGAACGAATGAAAGGAGATACCGGCGGGGTAACTCCGAAAGGGAGGTACAAGAGGTAAGATAAATGATCTGTTATACCTGTGGCAGAACAGGACATGTATCGTATGATTGCCAACGGAGGACAAGGAGATCCGAATGCCATGTATGTGGGGAGAACGGCCATTGGGCTAGAGATTGTCGGAGACACAATACAAATAGGTCGAGGGAGTTGGACAAGAGGTAAACAGTAAACAATAGCAAAAAGGACGATAACACAACGTTCGACAAGCTTTATAGAACAACAACAGAATGAGAATTAGAACACTACAAATGGGCGTTACAGGAACATAAACCATGATGAAAATCATGAGAAGGAGGAGTAGCGAGATAATAACGAGCAGGGAAATGGACGTGTCACCCGGTAGGTTTGGCCAAACAGGGTGGCAAGGACAGCAGACCAATCGAATATGTTCACAAAAAGAGAAAATTATGTTTAGATGCTAGTTCGTGTAGAGTGCTGATAGGGAAGTTGTCCATTACGGCCCTAGTGGACACTGGGGCAAATGTGAGTTTGATAAATGAGAAAATATTCAGACGACTAAAAGTGGGGAAAGATATGAAACCCCGCAAGACCAGATTGGAATCAGTGTCTGGGGAGCTTCTCCGTATTCAGGGTTATACGAGGCTAAGAATAAAATGGTCTATTTAACCGCATTGATGAACTGCAAAGAGAATTAAGGAAGAGAGAGATCAGAAAGTAGATACTCTAAATTATCATCTTTTGCAGAGCGGAAGAGAGGAGGTTACAAAGCGAAGCTTTTTATGGATTAAGGAACAGAGGCGGCGATTTATTTGTATGGGGATCACTTTTTGCGCCTGTATGAAAATTTGTTGACATGAGATTAATTTGTTTTTCTCTTTCTTCCACATATGTTGAGACGCAGTGAAGTGCAGATTTGGATGTCTCTTGACCAGTGGGCCAGTTTCAAATCACGAGTGAAATTTTCAACCTGGTCACACACTTCCAATATGGTCTTCAGATTTGCATTTGTTTATGTTGATTATGTCTAGAGTGAATGGGTTTAACTTTATATTTCTATGATGACTGTCCATTTTTGAAGCGAATGTGTTCTATCAAAAAGAACAAGTATAAATGTGGTGAGGGACAGATGTGTCTTTTAGTGGATGAAAAGATTGTCTATCTCTATCTCTTGCCATATCTGAAGGATGAGTGAGGATTTTTGGGTGTACAGGGGATATTTTTATGTAGAAGATTTCGGGAAATCTTCTGAAAAGGAAAGACAGGAGGAATGTAACAGTATTACTGTTCCTGGGGATAAGGGGGATAAATTCTGCTTATATTGTAGTTGTTTATTCCCTTTGTTTTATTCCCTTGTGTCTATTTTGTTGTGATGACAGTTGTTGACAGCTCATGAGTTGTCACGAAGATAGTGAACGAACTCAGTATTTTTATATTTTTGAGCGGACAGTCAGAGAGTAGATAGAGTCCGGGACGTAGCACAAGTGGGACTGTGTTTGCATCTGGTGATGTAAATATTTCAGAAATCTAGGTGATGATATTATATTCTACATGCCTGAAAAAATCGTCGTGAGTCCCTGTCTTTGATTTGACAACGTAGTTATACGGGTTGCATCTGTGTGGTATCATATTCTTCAAGTCTGGTGATGATCTTTATTCTCTGCCTGAAAAATCGTCGAGTTGCTTTGTTTGACAACGTATTGGTACTGAGTTTGATCTATGTGAGTGAATTATATTTTACATGCACTGAAAAAACGTCGTGAGTCACTGTCTCTTGATTTGACAACGTCATTACTACTGTGGTTGCATCTGGGTGGGGGTATGATATCTTTCAAGTCTGGTATTTGTCGTTGTGAGGCTCTTCTGCTACGAAGGACAAGGAATACAGACCAGGGGATTTAGCTTAAGGTAATATGATTAAACTGTTAAATTTGGACTATTTTCAATAAGTTTGATTTATGGGAGATGTGATTCATTATTATTGTATTATGCTGCATTTGGTTTATGAACAAAGATTATGTAAATTTAAATAGATGTTTTGAAATTTCTGTTCTTGAATCGTGACGTTGGTGTTAGTTCTTTTGTGTTGTTGGTAATTAGAGTGTATTGATTCATGTGAGTGGAGATACTATTAAGGTTGTTCGTTTATGTTGTACCAGCTTGGAACGAAGTTAGGTATCACTGTTATAAGAAACCTCCTGTAAGAACATACTGGTACAGGAACTGATAAGAAAATAAAGATAAGAATACTAAGATCATGCATATTCCCAGTGGCAATGTATGGGTGTGAAGCATGGACAATGAGAGATATTTTTTTCCGATTCAGAAGCACTTGAGCTTTCAGCTCTTCGGCTCGGTGCCATGGACATCGTAACCCTTCGGTTCGGTGCCACGAACACCGTGAATCTGGGGAACCTGTGGCTTTTCTGCCAACCCGCGGAAATGAACCCGCACTCACAGAGGGCAAGTCATCCGCAGTCCAACGCGCTACGAATACGCTGGGCAGGCGGTCGAGCGAGAAGATCGGCTGGATGACATAACAGTGATTGATGAATGACAGACAAAGGACATGTCCGACATCATCAATGCCAGTAGAGAAGCAGATAGATTCGATATTTTCTTTACAAACACGTATGCATCGGCATATTCTTCTTCGAACGCTCCATATCAACCACTCGTTAAACCACTCTTTGTAATTTGTATGTGATCTGAGCCTAAGAACGAGTGTACATTGTGTCAGTTATGCGCCTACAAGTAGTCCAGCACATCCGATTTCTGCGACGCTTTTTATTTACTAGGTTAGCTTTCCTAGACCCCTACCTCAGTCGCCTCTTATGACATGCCTTGTAGATCACAATGTTACTATTCTTTGCTCCCTTTGAGAGCCCCAGCAACACACGGCAATCCATCGGCATCCATTTCCAGAGTAGACGAGATGAGACTGAAACTGGGAAAGACTGCAAGACCAGAACACTTTGTTATCAGTACAAATTATCTTTGCTACAATATAAATCACAAAGAATTGTTTAACAAGTGGTCGATAAAGAGTTTTCGAAGAGAAAGAACTGGAGTTATCAGTCACTTAACGCTGATAAAAATGTTGAGACGGAGATATGAACATTTATTGACATGGCAGGAGTATCACTTAACGGAGATATGAACATTTATGCACGTGGCAACGTGGCTGAAGTATCACTTGACGGAGATATGAACATTTATCCACATGGCAAGTGGCCGAAGTATCGCTTGACGGAGATAGACAAAATGATCTTTCACAGGAGGAGGGGATGGGGGAGACGTTGACTACTTAAATATTACTTGACGGAAATAGACAATATGATCTTTCAAAAGCAAGAAAAAGCAAACAAAAACAAAACAAAACACAGGACAACCATTAGAAAGACACAACGTTATGTCATAAAACTATTTAAACTTTAAACTGTTTATTATAGACGTCGTTCTTTAACCCTTATTACACTATTGATTTATTTGCGCCACCATCTATATAAGTCATCATTCTACTCATATCTTTTTACTTTACGTATTAGTTCACATGTTGAACTTTTTCTGTTGATGATCAGATTCTGTATCATAACACAAGAGATGCGTGTCGGTTGCCAGTAGAATTCACTTCACAACCAATAGGTAAGTATTCTGATATATTTATATTAGTGTAAGTCTCTGTGGTGTAGTGGTAAGGTGCTCGTCTATTGTTCCAAAGGTACTCGATTCGCTACTTCGTGGAACCATTGAGATATATATGTATATATTTTTTAAATCTTCTTCAGATATTCTAGGGTCAAAGGCGCATAGGGACAACGCTGCGCTAGGATTAGTGAGCTGGTCATACTCCACCTCCACGTGATGACCCTGGTAACAGATACGGTTCCTGTCTGGCTAAGCGGGTAGGGATCGAGGGAGAGTTACATGTAGTGGTAGTAGTGCAAAAACGGAAAAGCAATGCAGGTCAAAAATTCATGAACAAAATGCACGAATCTCCTGGACGATGTCCGATAAAGAGCTGACCGAATAGTTGATGAAACGTAAGAAACAGCAGTATACGAGTCGCTGCGAACAAATCCAAATTTTTCCCCGGAGTAAATGGCCGCAAATAAATTGCCAGCTGTGGGGCAAGAATCAATAAGAACGATGTGTAACAAATCAAAGGTCTTGGCAAGTGTCTCTGCAAACACTGTAACGTATCGCGACGACACATGGGAAGATTGCGGCAAACTCCGTATCAAAGGTCTAGCGCAGATACATATACTGGTTAGGTTGGCCAAGCGAAAACCTAAGGTTGATCTTAATGCCTAACAAAACTGCCCTCCCTGGGACAACCGGGCAAGGTACTGTTGCATTAATAACTAACATCCCTGGAAGAACTGAGATGGGTGATGTTGGCGAGCGAAAAATTTAAGTTGCGTTGCTAGCGCCGATTGAAATAACCCTCTAGAATAGTCTAGAATATTTGTGCGAGCCCCAGTCCAGTGTTTCCCGGGGACAGGGAAAATGCAGAGCAAAACCTTGCAAATCGCCAAATGCTGACACGCGCCTCGAAAGGCTGATCACGTCCCTATAGATATCGATGGAGAGCTACAGGAAGTGGTAGTAGTGCAAGTACGGAAAAGCAATGCAGAACAAAATGCACGCATCTCCTGGCCGAAGTCTGATGAAACGTTTGTCCAAATAGTTGCGGAAACGAAGGAAATAGCAGCATACGAGTCGTCTGTAAACGAATGCCAACTCCTTGAGCAATTGGCCGCAAATAAATTGCCAGCTGTGGGACAAGAATCAATGAGAACGATGTGTAACAAATCAAAGGTCTTGGCAAGTGTCTCTGCAAACACTGTAACGTATCGTGACGACACATGGGAAGATTGGGGCAAACTCCGTATCAAAGGCCTAGCGCAGATACATATACTAGGTAAGATTGGTCAAGCGCAAACCCTAAGTGTTGCGATTTAGTGCCTAACGAAACTACCCTCCCTGGGACAAGCTGGATGGGTACTGTTGCATAAACAACTAACATTCCCGGAAGAACTGAGATGGGTGATGTTGGCGAGCGCAAAATTTAAGTTGCGTTGCCAGCGCCGATTAAAACGACACTCTAAAATATCTGTGCGCAGCTCCAGTCCAGTGTTTTCCGGGAACAGGGAAAATGCGAGTAAAACCTTGCAATTGCCAAGTGCCGACACGCGCCCTGAAACGGCTGAGAATACTCCTACTCAGGAACAAACTCACCGTGGATAGAAAAGTAACGCCGATAATGCAAAGGCTTGACTGGTACAAACTCAAGCATTGGCTAAGGGCGATACTTTTGCAGACGCCGATCAACCTACACAGAGTAAGATGACGTCCAAACACCATGGCTCAGATCATACAAAGGCTAAGCATACTGCCAAAATATGATCGTTTGTATGAAAAAGCACAAATGACTAAGAATGTTCCTAATCCGAAACAACCCCATATAGTCAGAAAGAGAGCATATTATAGACATGCTCTTTGGCGAAGATCATAAAGCCCAAATATACGGCGAAAAATGATCGTAAAAGAGCAATGAATACAAGAAAGGTGTCAGTTCTACTGACTTATCCTAGAAGGTCGAGAATGCTCCTAAACTGGAGCGACCTACCCAGTCAGCACAAAGTAGCTTTAATTCTTTTTTCGTAGATCCAAGCTCACATTTACGGCACTAAAAGATCATTAAATAGTAATTATCATACGATGGTACGGAACGACCTCACCAAAGGCAGGAAATCCGATAGAGAAGTCGCACTTCACTAATTAACTCTCGCCGTAATAGTACCAATGGTACGAGGACTCAAGGCAAGAGTTACATGGACAAGATGTTTACTGCAACGATCACACTTGGAGGATCTAAGCTTCAAGTACCAGCTCTGAAGTCGGCGAGGCTGTCCGTATGGTTGAGGGGCACCTGTAAAAGGGTAATTTAGGTCTCACGCAAATATCAGTCAGAAGCGCAATACCAGGCGTCATGACTTTCGCCTGAAGTAACAGCGGGCGTTTGAGAGAAGAAGAAGAAGATATCCCTAATCTCAGTGTAGGTGAGATCGAGTTTCTAGTCCTATTGGAGACTGACGATAAAACGTCGATTCCGTGTTCAATTTGAGCACGTACAAGAACCATTGACAGTTCAAAATCGAGAAGATCGGGCTGGAAAGCCGCTGTCTGGGCAAAATTCGTTAGAAATAGTTCAAAAATAAAATCCCGACAAACTATTTTCACCATTCTCTAAATTACATCGGGGAACTCTCGCCGATGCTACGGAGTTCGTGCACTGCCGCTGAGATCTTCCTGTATAACAACGAGATCGGAGCACACATGGTAACTTACTGAAGTGCAAGGATGATGGTTCTGTAAATCAATCAATCAATCAATCAATCAATATATTGATACAAGCTGTATTTATAATAAAATTAGTATATGGAAGGAGATAATAGTCTATAACTCTCTGTGATTTGATAAGAACTGTTCAAGGAAGTAAATAGAGCGGAGGGCCATTCAGAGTCAGAACTGTTTGATTCTGAACACGACTTTGCTAGCGCATTTCCGACATGTTGGGTCGGGTATTTTCTGGTTTCGTTTGCCGAGCTACTGAGTTAGTGCTTGAGCAAAGCTGTGAGCTATGAATGTTACATGGAATGCTTTTTGCTGTGTCAACCGTGCGTTTGTTGTCTGTTAGTGTGTATTCAGAAAATGGCGGACAGTGGTTATGACGAACAAACTAAATCTGCCGTATGCAGTTATATTGCGGGTGCAGAAAGCTGGATTTTGTCGTGATTGATGTTCCTTCGACAAGAATTGCAATTCAAGTGATGAACAGTTTTGTGTTGCTACATTAGCGACGGCCATATGCATTTTATGCGGAGAGGTTGTTTTTGTGGTGGTACGCGGCTGTTTCATTCTGGAATTAGTTCACACAGGAGGCATCCTAGTTGTTGATAGTGACTCACCTGCTAGCTGTGAGACGCCTCATAGCTCGGGTTGATCCTACTGTCGGGCATTGTCAAGTCCTGGTCTTACTAGGACGATAACATGAGATAACCTCTGAAGTCGGAGAGAAACTGCCTGTATGGCGAGGGAATACTAATTACGAGTACATTGAGCACACGGCTGCCAGTGTAAAGTAATTTACAATGTGCACGCTGCTGCCATTGTAAGAAATTGGAAAACGGATTTTCACGCAAAAATCAGTTTCAGAGATGGAACTTCGTCTGAGTTGAAAGCGGACGAAAGAAGAAAAAAAAAAGTTCACACAGGAAACATTTCACAGTTGTTAGCATTTCGTGTGATTTTCATTGGCACAGGAACGGAGCAATTATGGGGTGACCCGTTGCAGTGAAGTTGGAACCGTACTTATGAACTATGAACTATGAAATAGACCCTACCTGTGTGTAGGAGTCTCCATAACACTAAGCACAGAGCTACACGTCTACAGTTGTTGGAGGTTCCTGGGCTTAAAGAAAACAAGACACTTCCCCCACCCCTTCACCTCCAACGCAAAACAGGGAAAAGAGCGAAATAATCTCATGATTCCTGTGGGTTAGAAAACAAACAAACAAAACAACAAACCAACAAACAAACAAACGAACGAACAAAGAAAGTATCAAATTGATAACTGCCTTATTTGGTGACAAAAAAGATGCCTATCTTGTTAGTCGCTTCTCTATATATGTTTAAACATTCGTCCGTCATATCATCATAGTTATCATCATAGTTATCATTATCGTTATCATTATCGTTATCATCATAGTTATCATCATAGTTATCATTATCGTTATCATTATCGTTATTATCATTATCGTTATCATTATCGTTATCATTATCGTTATCATTATCATCATCGTTATCATCATCGTTATCATCATCGTTATCATTATCGTTATCATCATCGTTATCATCATCGTTATCATCATCGTTATCATTATCGTTATCATTATCACCATCTTTTTCTATCTCTCTTTACATACACATATGCCCGCCTGCCCAGCGTGTTCGTAGCGCGTTGGACTGCGGGTGACAAGCCCTCTGTGAGTGCGGGTTAAGTTCCGCGGGCTGGCAGAAAAGCCACATATTCCCCAGATTTACGGTGTTCGTGGCACCGAACCGAAGGGATACCATGTCCATGGCACCGAGCCGAAGAGCTGAAAGCTCAGTGCTTCTGGATCGGAAAAAACATACACATACACGACACCACGCACACGACACACGCACGCACACACACAACACACAGGGGATCTCTGGGGCTAAGTGGTTACGCCCTTTGCCTTGTGAGTCGAAGGTCGTAGGTTCGAGTCCGGACCGCGCCATTCCGTTCACGAGTTTTTTCCAAAGACCCCTAGGATTGTTGCTGTAGCTACGGAGTTCGTGCTTTGTGCAGTACTCTCGGCAGGTGGCGTGCCATTTCTGCGGAGAGGGACGAGCCGTATAGGGGTAAAACCCGGTGCAATGAAGTCAATCCTTCGGTTTTAAACCCTTTTTAAGCAACACACACACACACACACACCACCCATACATATATATCATTTTTCGTCTTTGAGTTATTTGGTATGTGCGTTACTGTAACAACTTCTGAGTTTGAGTTTGTTTTTCTTATATATATTTGTTTTTAATTATTATTATTATATTCCTCTCGTACCCTTCTAAACCAATACGTATGTATGGCAGCGGATCATGGACAATGAACAAACAATCAATAAGATCATTGTAAGCCACAGATATGTGGTTTTACAGACGAATGCTCCTCGTGTAGTGCCGGGGTCCGCAGGGAAGCAAGAATAGTAACACTGTGACCTATAATGAAAGTCGTAAGAGGTGACTGAGGTAGGGACCTAGGAAGCTACCCTAGTAAATAAAAAGCATCACAGAATCGGATGTGCTGGCCTACTTGTAGGCGCATAACTGGCACAACGTACAATCACTCTTAGGCTCAGATCACATACAAATCACACAGAGTGCTTGACAAGTGATTGCGTTCGAAGAAGAAGAAAAATGCTGAAAATGACACGGACAGCGAAGAAAACAAATGATGAAGTTTTAAATCAGACCTGCACACGAAGAAACCTTATCAAAAGTATAAGAATCGACAATCAAGGTTCTTCAGGCATATAATGCGAAGAGAAGGTTTAGAACATTTGGTGACTACAGGTAAAATTCAGGGAAGGAGAGATCGTGGAAGACAGAGGGAGAAGATTTTGGATGGCCTGACATCATGGTTCGACAAAGATCGACGTCAGAACTGATTACATGCACCAAAGAGAGCGAGATGTGAACGGCCTTTTGTTTTGTATCCACTATAACGGAGTCCATTGCTCTTTGGTGCACTGTCTGTTGGTAATCTGTTTATATTGCCGAACCATTTAATTTGTTGTTTCTTGATAACGTTCGGTACTTCTTCTTCTTCGGACGCTCCATATTGACCACTTGTTAACGACTCTTTGTGAGTTGTATATGATCTGAGTCTAAGGAGCGATTGTCGTTGTGCCAGCTATGCACCTACAAGTGGGTCAGCACATCCGATTTCTGCGATGCTTTTTATTCACTATGGTAGCTTCCTAGGTTCTACATCAGTCGCCTCTTACGACATGCTTTGTAGATCGTAGTGGTACTATTCTTTGCTTCCTTTTCCTCCATCGCCACACAGGCGGAATGTATAACAAGATGAAGACACACAAAAAGATGGAGTGACGGCATAAGAACAATTTTAGGGAAATAAATAGAAACTTACAAAGCGCTTTTGACAAGATGCACAAAGCTCCTTACACCCCCGCCCAACACCTCAGTGAGGTACAATAGAGGAAGAGAAGAAGAAGAACTATAGTAGATACGGGATATGACTCATATCAATGATTAGTATGTGTTGTCACGTGGCAGGCGTACGCCAACATTTTGAACGGGAATTACCGATTACTTTTAAATAGCCTGATATATTCCACTTAATATAGAAAACGTCATTGTGATATTCCTTTCACATCTACAACTAAATAAAATATATCTTGTTAAACCAACGTTCAGATATCAAGGACACATGTCCTGAAATAGTCGCAACAACGTCATCGAGTAAGAAAATAAGATGAAAATGTAAGGTGACTGTCCGGTCAATCAACTCCAAGGTTTTCCATAAGTTGCGACTTGGATGTTGAAATTGATTGAGTGATTGATAGGAACATCATCGTTGTACTTCTGTGAATAACCATGTGTGCTCCGAATTCTTTTTAACACAGGAAGATCTCAATGGCAGTGCACAAACTCCGTAGCACCGGCGAGGGTCCCTGCTGTAATTTAGTAGATGGTGCAATATTTTTGTAATGATTGTTTCTTTTAATTTTTTTCCGAATGAATTTTGTCCGAGCAGCGGCTCTTTTAGATTTTCAACTGCCAATGTGAGGAAATTGAGCGAGTTGCCCAGGATAGAGCGGTATGGAGAAATTACTTGCAGGCTCTATATAACGTATAACGGTACGAGAGGAATTATTATTATTATTATTAATGGTTCTTTTACGTGCTCAATTTGAACAAGGGACCTACGTTTTATCATCCATCTCCGAAATGACTAGGAACTCGATCTCACCTACAGTGAGATCAGTGATCTCAAGAAAAATATCTTGATGCCTCCACGAGGTACCAAGACACAATTGAATAAGAAGCTCTGGAGCCAATGAATATTGTAACTAAGTAAACAGGAAACAGGTAATGAGGGCTAAAGAAAACAATAATTGCACAACATTTAACTCGAATCACAAACCTTATTCTACAGGGTGTTCAAGATAAAAATAGCCCCGTCAATGGAGCCAATTTGGCATAAGTTTATGAAAATGAAAAGGTTCAGTTATGACGTATATGTAGCTTAAGTGGTAGTGAGCTCGATCACAACCTAAGCGCACCTGGTTCAATCTCCGTGGCGGGCAAGTTTGGTAGCAAATTAGTTCCCTTGTATTTTTACGAACTGTAAAAATAGACCTCACCTTTCAGAAAACAATGGCAAACTACCGAACGTACAAGTGGTGCCTAGAAAATCGACGACTCGTTTACAGTTGTTGATGGCTATGTCTTGTAAAGGATATGCCACTTTTAAAGAGGTCAAGTGAGAGAGTCTTTTTGTGATGGTATGTAATTATGGTGCATTCTGATCAAGCATAAGCCACCTGTATATGCTACTTCTTATAGTTTGTTGTATCCTGTTCGGAACTCGCAACAAGTTTTTCTTCTTTCTTTATGGAACAGTAGTTGGTTGGAGCACAGCCAACTTAAATACGGCCAGCGGATTCAGGTACAATTCTAGGAAATAGATCACAACCGTCGCCTATACCTCGCATTCAGTATTGTCGTATATAAACTAATTCATTTTAAAAAATCAACACAACATACTAAATCAAGGTTATATTATCTATATCGATATAAGGGGAGACTGTAGTAAAATGAAATGTAAAATAGCGAAACACGTTATAACAAAGTACTGTAGTTTTACAAAATATAAAAACAATAACAATACACAGCTACTTTCGACCAAAAGGCCTTTATCAAGCAAACAACACAACAGGAGTGACAAATCTCACAGCACATTACATATAGACTACGACAGTGACATGCCAACGGTATATTATGTTATACTAGTATCTGATTATATTATGTTAACAGTTAAAGTTTTAACACTCAGGGATATCAGTATTATTAATATTTCTCATCAATAAATAACCATAGACTCATATAATTGAGTACAATTGCAAAATAGCTCGCAGTGTTCTATCAAACTTATACAAAATCCAGCCCTCAATTCAAAACTAGGTCAGGGTTTTCCTGGTCAGTTATGTGGACCAGTTTAGAGTTGGCTGTGGTTAGTGTCTACAGTTGAATTTGTCTACTTTCCCTTTTTCTGAAACTGCTGCTTTTATCATATTTTTCTATTTGATATAATTTGTCGGTACTTGTCTACAATTTCACCGCAAAAACTGGGTCATTCTAAATATAGACGCTTGCTCTGAATATAGCGCGGAGGTTACCCATTATTTATGTTATTGGCGTATAATCCCGTCATCCCCTGCGCGTTAATTTCATCCGGTCATTCGGATACATACTTAAAGATGGCGATGGATTTCTTATCACTTTAAGCGACTGTTCATGACAAGGAGAGTAGTGTAGCATTTCTACAAGAGAACGGTTGCTAGCATCCCAGGTTTAAATCACGAAACAGTCAACCACTCAGTGAACTTTGTTGATCCAAATACAGGCACACATACCTAGAACATCGAGCGCCTGTGGAAAACAGCAAAGGAAAGGAATAAGAGGCATAACGGTACAAATCGCCATCAGTTAAACTCATACATGAGTGAGTTTATGTGGCGTCGTCGGACTAAATCCCGAAATTTAGACCCCTTCGAAGCTATTATTGCTGATACTATAAGTTTCTGGCCTCCACAGTAACACTCATAGTCCCGTCCTGCCTCCTTCCACCTCACATTTCCACATACAGCCCTTTTCAGGGCTACCTATTCAATGAAAACACTGCTTATTTACATACAAAACACACAATAACGTCACTTGACCTAGGTCATGACGTCACGTGACCTAGGTCAGCGAGGTTCCCTTTTCCTGCGGTGAGATTGTAGACAAGTACCAATTTGTCTGATTACCCTATCTGATTAATATATTATATTTTAATATATATGAGATCTGCGCCAAAATTATCACACCTTAATTTTTACCTCGAAAACGGAAAAAAACCAGAACCGGTTTTAATTGTAAACAGACAAACACAATGTGTACCGTGCAACTTTGATTTTTCAATGACCTGTTTTATAATACCGTGAGAAGAACTGCACGATACGTATCTCATTCATGAAATGGTTGCACACGTAAAACACGCGATACAAGTCGGTTGCATTGCGCGGCTGCTTGACAGGCTCGTGGCAAAACAGTTAATGTATGGTATGCTAGATTGGGACAAGATCAGTTGGTGTACAACAATCGAGTAAGACACTTAGGAAGTGGGATACATGTAAGTGATTTTATGTTTTAGTACTTAATTTAGTGTTTATTTGTGTTGTTTTCTTTATTTTAATTAAATTTAAATGTCTTGTTAATTAAATATTTCGGACATATCAAACAACTTGGGTGCTTAGAGAAGATAATTTTAGAGGGAATTGTACCTGGAAGAAAAAATGCGAGGAAGACCTAGAAGACGATGTGTGCAAAATATCATTGACGATCTGAGAATGACTGCTGCTGACGCCGATCATCTTGCACAGAATGGAAAGTTTTTCAGGACTGCTATCATGGAAGCCAAGTTCCGGAAGGGACAACCTACTTGAGGATACTGGTGAACAAGAATAAATATTCAATGATTAGTATTGTTGAGCTGGTTCAATATATCTTTGTGAAATCTAGTTTTCATCTGTGCATATAGTGGAAAAAATGGATCCTGCCTGACAAACTCAAACATAGGTGATACATTAAAAGCAGCCTGTTCCAGTTGCACATCAATGTTTCCTAAACCTGCAACATATATGCAGTGTCATATTGCATACTATGTTAAATGTAAGTGCATTATTTGTTGATAGTTAATGTGAACTATCAATGGTTGTTAGTATTTCGTTTACATTCCGAACACACCGATTGATGTAAGGTAAAATGTTCAGGTTTTAAAGTCAGACATACATCTTGGATTTTATTGTGTTTTATAAGCGAATGATTCACATTTTCAATGTCTACTGAGTCTAGAATATTCTCAAGTACGTTCATTGACTACACTTAAAACTGAGACTTCTTCTGGTTTCCATCTCTCCATATCAACTACCTGTTAAACCACTCTTTATGATTTGTATGAGATCTGAGCCTCGTCTACTGTGGGTAATGGCGAAGTCCTGTAAAGGATATGTTACGATTTTCATTTTTCATATCATCTTCTGTTTACTTCTGATGTTATTATGTTCATATGTGTATGACATCTTCTTCTTCGGCGATCTCTAGTTATGTGCTTAATTTACTGTGGACCAGAAATTGGGCAGTCAGTTTCAGTTCTGTCAGGTTTCCCAAAGCTTAGAATTTACGTCGACTGGGTGTGGCCACATGTTGCTTCTCAACTCACACAGGAGAGGACAGTCTTGCAGGACATGCGCCGGTTGCCCAGAAGCTCTAGTAGAACTGATTACACTGTTGACATTTGTGTCATATGCTGCTATTCAGAGGCTCATATCACCAGAATTAGAAGCAAAATGTATGGCTTGTTAACAGCATAAGAAGCTCCATATGCATATTGTTACATGCAGTATTATGAAACATTGTGCTGATGAATTTAGTGTTATCAGTTATCAGTTATATGAGGACTATCATCATAGCACTCCGGACAAGTCCATAGGTGCTACGGTCTCCGCCTCAGCAAATCCAGAAGCGTCCAGCGACCCAACACGCCAGTTCGATGTTGATTAATCAGTCTCTTTGCAAATTTAGTACGTCGTTCTTTTCGGGCTGCACCAATATTGACACCCATCTTTCTCAATCTGATCAGCGAGTGGGATGCACAGCCCTGAAACTCCTATGTTCGGAAAGACTCTCTCAATGCGTGAAGAATGTCATTTCGATCCATGGCAGCACCCTCTGATATTGTAGCCAAGCCAGCCAATATATCAGTTCGTTCATTACCCCTCACTCCTGCGTGCCCAGGGTTATTGGTTATTAGTTACTAAACTGACGTCATTGCACTCCGGGCAGATTTATAGGTGCTCAGTCTCCCCAACAGACATCGAAGAGTATGCATACTGATGGTTCCCGTGGCTCGTTGATTAAACACACCTCTCACTCTGCCTCTCAGGCATCCAATTCGACTTGTACAACGGGTAACTCCAAACTGTCTAAATCGCTTGATCGATTCAACATCGATTTTAGTGTCCTCATCCAACAGACATTCGCGAAAAGACCGAAGAATATCCACCTTATCCATCTTCAACTCCCCAACAATCGATGCTGTTGATGCAACTCATTACCGTAAACACCCGCATGCCCAGGATAGTATATCCACGTAAGCCGCTGGAGGTTAGAAACTTCTATAGACGACATCCACTCATACCGAAACATGCCCTTCTGGATCTTGTGAAGCATCGACTGAGAGAGTAAATGAAGTCCCAGAGATCCAATGGAGAGCAGCAGTAACGGCCTCAATCTCCCTCATACTAGAAGTGGTTGTCCTGTATGCCCCACTTCGCTCTGCAACAACCCTACCATGCACATTAGCCAAGAAACCCCAGCCGGACTTCTCACCACGTTGAACCGACCCATCGGTATATACAACATCATCATCCCTTGCATTATCTTCTATCAGCTGCTTAACTGCGAGATCAGCTTTCATGTTGCCCTAATCTCAACATTCTCTTCCAAGAGTAATGATAACGTTGAGATAGTTGGTCATGCTACCATCTGTTGGGATCCATTCTTCCCCTTTGGTAGAGTCGCAACCGTAGTCACCTGGCCAATTGTTCTCTCAGCCTGGGCCATCCACGAAATGCCACGCTTGATCGCTTGATTCTCCTGCCCTTAACACCATTAGTGTTCTTGTGTAGTGGATGTCTCTTATCCGCAGTAACCAGCATATATGCCTTGGTTTGGACGATTGCATGACGGGAGCGTAGTGACAGAAGGCCAAGCATATATCTCATCTTCACAATAGGGGTATCTCTAGTGCAGCATAGGACTATACGCATACCTATATTCTGAACCCGTTCGAGTAGTTTACATTGTGATCTTGATATCGTAAGAATTCCGAGTCCGTAATCTACCACTGACATTACCAGTCGATCGAACAAAAGGACAAGTAGTCTCTGCTCAAGGTGTGCGGCTACCATAACTTTGAGAGCCGCAAGACCACGCTTGCAACGTTGTATCGTCTGTTCAACATGGTGTTTGAAAGATAGACTACGATCAAAGGTTATTCCAAGAGAGCGCAGCCTGTCTCTGCGCTCGATGATCATCAAAGATTACACGGGGTAGATCAGCCTTGACTATATGATTATTCAACGAGCACCACAACATACACGCTTTTTCAGGATTGACCTGAGAGCGAGACTCTCTACATCAACCCGAGATGGTATGCAATGTTTTCTGAATGTCGTCAACCATCTCTCATCTATCTGACCCAGTCCTATATATTAAGATATCATCTGTAAACGTCAATGTCCGACCCAATCCGGTTGGCTGAAGTTTAGCTACATTTGCTGTGTAAATATTAAACAACACGGGTGATAGAGGAGAACCCTGGGGTAATCCCGGGCATATACGTGCAGGATCCGATGTCCACGTTCCTAAACGTAGTGCAACGGTTCTCTCCATTAAAGAAGCAGCTATCCAGTTCACCAGCCAAGGATTAACTTCATATTTAATCAAAGAGCACACCATTATTGAAAAATTCACCTTGTTATAAGCATCCTCCAAGTCGATGGCCACAGCAACAGTCTCTGCTTGGATTGAAGCCTTCATAAACATCATATGCAAACGTGCCAGCATTGTTCCATGTCCCTTTCATTGGCCGGTAGCTACCCAAAGTGTCAGGGAGGATGTGGTCATTCTCTAAGTGACACATTACCTTTCTGGCCACTATCTTTTCTAGTAATTTGCCATATACATTTTGCAAGGTGAGTATGCCGTAGCTGCTGAGCAGTTTAGGATCCTTCCCATGTTTGTGGAGTGGTCGTAAATAACTATGAAGCCAATCCTCGGGTACCACAGCATTTTGTACACTTTTGTTAAAATCCATCACAACTGCATTAATAACAGTCTCGTCCAGCTGTTTGATGTGATGATATTGGACACCATCAGGCCCTGGAGCAGTGCTTGGCTTGCATTGAGTGCATTAACAACATCCTCCTTTGTTATTAAGTCAATGTAAGGTTCTCCAGAGCTATAGTTCGTTCCAAAATTCGTGATCATCTTTACCGACCGATATAAAATCATCCCCTTGACATAAATTCTTGATTTTTACATTTTTAAATAGGTAACAGTGACAACATTCCAAAAGTATTTTTTGCCACCAAAACCTTTAGTTCTGTAAGATTTGGATTTGTATTATATGTTATTACTAAATTTACAGCGATGTTGATATGGTATACTTGTCGAAATTTTACAGTACGATTGTCAATTTTGTCTATAAATAAGCATTTCGGTGTTCCACATGCAACTCAGTGCAAGTCAAAATCGGGAATTCCGTGAAATTAATCAGTTCACAATGTTTCCTACCGACTGTCATTGCCGTATGTACACAACATTTACTTTCATTTATAGAAGTGGAAGGTATCATTTGTTCACTATGTCCCTTTCTTTTATAATATGTAATTAGGGAAACGCCTTTGCAAATATTCGCCACCATTTTGTGTATTAATGTAAATTCTAAACTTTGGTTATCTTTTTGTTGTGTGTATATAAAGTTATATAACAAAACACGTTTTTTGCATCAACTAAGCTACCTCCCAATTAGTTAAATCTGAATTCGAAAGGTCGTGAAGTATATAAGACTGCATGCAAAAAATTACTTTTATCCATCAGGTAGATTTCGTACAAATTAAACCTTAGTGTGATCACGAATTTTGGAACGAACTATAGTAATATCACGAAGAGCACTCATGATATTATGGCGGTCAGTTTTATCACCTTTTTCTGTCTGTTTCACGAAACGATGAAGAAACCCCTGCCCCCTTTCTGCATCTGTTGTCAAGACGGATCCTGACGAGTCACGTAAAGTAGGAAAAGACTGGCTGGTATTCCTCCTGTTCCTTCCTTTGCGTTCCCGGCCTAGCCAGATGGACCAACTTCTATCATGAATTTAACTGTCGTTTTGGGACTCCGTTCCTCCGTACAGCTTTTCGCGAAGCTCTGTGTGTTTTGGCCAGTACTCTTCTCGTATACCTGCTAAACGTGGACAGTCTTGCAAGACGTGTTCTGCCGTCATGTCTGCCATATTGCATGGGCACAGGCTAGTTGTGCCAATTTTAAATTTATGGAACATGTGCGCTCTGAGCTTGTTGTGGCCGGTACGGAGGCGAAATATGGTAACTTGTTCACTGCGCGAGAGACCATAGTAACCGTCACTGTCTGTGTACTGCGGGTGTTCTTTTGCCCACTTGCTTCGATAGTGCGAACCGATGGTTGTTTTGACTTCCTCATAGCTGATCTCGAGATCAGTCTGGGGTAGTCGCCCGCCCTCTTTGGCTAGCTTGTCGGCCGCTTCGTTTTCCCTAATGTTGCAGTGTGACGGTATCCACTGGATGACAGTGCGTTTGAGTGAACTCGTTAGTTCAGCGAGGGACGTTTGAGCTCATTCATCTCAGTTTTGCCAACGCATTTGAGTGCCGTGATGACCGATAGAGCATCGGTGAATATCACGACCTTGTTGCGTGTAGTGTTTCTTCTCTCCAAGATCATTTCGGCCGCCTTTTTGATTGCCTCTGCCTCAGCTCGGTAGTTATTCGAGTATTTGCCAGTTGCAATCGCTTTCTTGACCGTGAGTTTCTTGGAGATTTTAAGCACTATTCCTCCTCCGCCATCGCTTATTGCGTTATTTGCCGATCCGTCCGTGTAGACGTGCGTCCACTCATTTTCAGGGTACTCTGATTCTATGTACTCTTCTGCTGCAGTTTTTCTGTCGAGGTTCGTTTGGTCCCTTTTGCACATTATGCCTGGGATTGATTTCCTTAGTTCTGGCATTTTTGTTTTCCATGGCGGGCACTTGTCGATTGCCGGGATTGTTTTAGCTGTGCATTTGGACAGGACTGGGTGGTCTGTGGTCAGTGCGTTAGAGATTCTAACGAAGGTAGATCTCTGTATTCTCCACTTTCCGGATTGAAACATTCTTTCATGCATTGGATGCGATTCGAGCCGTTTGAGTTTTTCCGCAAGTACTACTACTTTCTTGTTCCTTCGGTCAGTCATTGGTTGGATGCCTGTGATGGTCTCCATCGCCTTGATGGGCGTGGACTTTATGGCTCCAGTGATAATGCGTAGGGCCCGGTTTTGACTGCTGCTCACTTTTGCGAATTGCTTGTTCGATGCATTGCTCCACGCTGCCATACCGTACTCTAGGACCGGTCGCACTCTACCAGAGTAAAGTGTCTTGAGAATTCTGCTGTTTGCTCCCCATGTGGAACCTGCGAGTTTTCGCATCATTGTTAGCCTGTGTCTCGCTTTTGCCGTAGCATTCTCGATCTGGGTGCACCAAGTCAGCTTTCTGTCGAGTGTGACTCCTAGGTACGTTGGGGTTTTATTTTCTGGAAGGTTCTGCCCATTGACTTTAAGCGTTATCTTGTAATCCTTGTTATTCTGGGAGAACACAGTGTAAGTGGTCTTTGAAGGATTTATTTTCATATTCCACTTTGCTGACCACACTTCAAGGTTATTTAATGTAGCTTGCAGTCGATTTTCTGCTGTGGGCATTGACTCTTCTCTCGCCCATATTGCCAGGTCGTCGGCATACATGGCAGAGTGAACTCGTTCTGGGAGGCATGTTGCAATGTCATTGACGAAGACTAGAAAGAGAGTCGGTGAGAGCACTCCTCCTTGGGGACTCCTGCTCCAGTGTGGCCTTCATACTTTTGTACCCTGAACCTGAACCCTTGCTGTTCTGTTCTCTAGGTATCTATCGAGCCAATTGTACATTCTTCCCTTTACGCCGAGGGTGAGCAGTTTTAGCCTTAATCCTTCTTTCCAGACTGTGTCAAAAGCCTTCTCCATATCTACCAAGACCGCCAGTGTCTGTTTCTTTTCTTGGAAACCGTCCTCGATTCCCTGGACAATGTAGGTTACTTGATCCTCTGTGGATCTGTATCTCCGAAAACCGCCTTGTTGTGCCATAAGCAGCCCTTTGCTCTCCAAGTGCCAGGATAAGCGTTTGTTCACCATGCGCTCCATAAGTTTGCCCGTGCAGCTTAGGAGGCTTATTGGTCTGTAACTCGCTGGGTCAAGTTTATTTTTGCCTGGTTTTAGGATGGGCACCATGATTGCTTCTTTCCATTCTTGCGGTACTATGCCTGTTTTCCACGACATGTTGAGAACGGCCAGTAGAGCGACCTTTGCTCTGATTCCCAGGTTTTTAAGCATCTCATTGGTGATCCCATCTTTTCCGGGCGACTTTCTGGGTTTCAGGTCCCTTAAAGCCTCTTCCAGCTCGTTACTGGTGAATGTGTCCGTTAGGTGACTATCTGCTTTTCTAGGCTCGCCTTGGAGAGCCCGAGCTTTTCTCTTGGTGGCATCAACTTTTTCCTTTGCTATGCTTACTCTGCTGACTTCGGCATATTGTTGCATCAGGATGTTTGCTGCTTCCCTACCCGAAGCCATCTTCTTGTCTTGTTCAAGGACTATAGGTGGTCTGCTGGTGTTTTCATCGCTCAGCGCTTTGGCCAGCTTCCACAGTTTATGGCCGTCCCTATCGAGGTTCAGGGATTCGGTTGTTTTGACCCAACTCTGTCTCGCCGCTCGTTTTACCTCTCTTCTGTATTTTGCTGCTGCCGCCTTGTAGACAGTGTTTGTCTCCACTGACTGTGCATGCTCTGCCTCACCCTTGTCTTCTCAAGGTCTTTTTCAAGCTTCTGAACCTCTGCTGTCCAGTATGGCTTGTAATCCTTTCGTGCGCCTCTGGGGATGGTTTTCCGTGCCGCTTTCAGGATTGCTTCTGACAGTTCCCTTGCCACGATTCGCACGTTTTTCTTGTCATGCATGTTGATTCGTTCAACATTTGCATCAGTCAGTGCTCCATACTGTTTCCAATTGGCTCTCTTATAGTTCCACCGTGGCAACCACATTTTGGGCTCAGGTACGAAATTGAGGTCTACTTGCAATTTGACAGGTCTATGGTCACTATCCCTAGTTGGTGGGTAACCGTACGGACTACTTTGGTGGATATATCGCTTGTTGCAAAGGCCAGATCAGGGGTACTCGTTGTGTGCCACGTTCTCGAGTAGAAAGTTGGTGGATCGTCTGGAGCGTTGATGAGGAACAGATTGTTCTCGATCTCCCAGTCTTCCACCTCAACTCCTCTACTGTTTGTTTCTGAGTACCCCCATCTCTCCGAGCGGCTGTTGAAATCACCGACCACAATACATGAGTTCTCACTGATATTCATTGTTTCGAGTGACAGCGGCGTGTAACTTGGACAGTAAAGATTGTACAGAATGATCTGTATGTCTTTGCACGTAATTTGCACACCTATGATCTCAACTTCCTCCTGTTCATTTTGCGATGAAACTGCCAGAATTGATGTAGAGACTTGTCACCACATACTTGTGTTATGAAAGTCCCCCAAAACCCCACTCTTTGCCTCACTAGTCAATGCTTTAAATCCCCAGTGGCTTTGGGCCCAGATAGCAGATTTTTCCAGCCATAACACATATATAAAGGGCATTTGGTGAGGAGAAGAGAAATGGACGAAAGAGACGGGGCTGGACAGAGACGGTTTAGAAGAAAGACAGGGGGACTGCCTAGAGTAGTTGATAGTAGCTCGCCTGCTAGCTGTGAGACGCCTCATAGCTCGGGTTCGAACCCACTGTCCGGCATTTGTTCGGCCCCTGGTCTTACTCCAGGACGAAACATGAGTACCTCTGAAGTCGGAGAAAATCTGCCTGATGGCGAGGAATACTATTACAGTACATGGCACACGGCTGCAGTGAAGTAATTTACAATTGCACTCTGCCATTGTGAAATTGGAAAAACAGATTTTCACGCAAAAATCAGTTTCCCGAGATGAAACTTCGTCTGGTTGAAGCAGACGAAAAAAAAAAAAAAAAAAAAAAAAAAGAAAAAGACAGATCGACTTGTCTGAAATATCTACGCATTGGGTTACTGGAATTGTCAAGTCAAAACAAAAAGACCAATTCTCAGAACTAATCTATGACTTCACATATTCATGATTCAGAAACAAACTTCAGCAGGATAAAGTCTTTGAGTGTCCAGGATTCAAGTGTTATTTCACTAGTGAACCGGTGTGGGGACGAGGTCAGACTATCTATTTAAACATGGTCTTCCTTCAACTGCCTTTTTTGACTTCTTACCCCAGGGTATGGTTTCAAAAATTCAGTTAACAATTCGTGATCAGATGGGGATTCTATAATTTTACGCCCATGTGGACAAACTCCATATTGCAGATCACTGGGATTTCCTTGAGAAGCTCTCAGATTACCACGCACAAAGTTTCTTATAGCAGGATTTAAATGCTCGTTCAAAGGGTGGGAAAGCTCCCAAAGAATAGACAGGACATAGCTTTAGGTTCTCTCTACTAAACTCTGACGCGATATTGAATGATGGCCGCCCGATGCTTCAGACCTGAGGACACTGATGGTGTCATTGATCTGGCACTGATCTCCAAAACTATGCTTTTTTGCTGGATGGAATGTTCTCGGGGCTCAAAAAAGTGATCATCTCCCCTGCGTTGTTCTTCTTAACAAGGTCAATACTTTGCAACACAGAAGGCCAAATCTGTCTTTCAGTACACCCATGCCACACTGATCACAAAACCATTACGTCTACTGCGACAGACTGCCAGAAAAAAGACTGCTGGACTCCTTTTCTGCAACCACCTTGTGGAATGAAAATGTTAACATGGCTGGCAAAAGGGGCTGCTACAAAGTCATGACAGAAAACCCCGAAAGAAGCGTGCCAGGGACAAAAACAAGGTGATTTCGCTGATCATTGTATTACCAGTACCCCCACCCAGGCTCGTCTACCATTCCTGATTCGACTTTACGAAACATGCCATGGAAGTCACTGAATATGAAAAAACGAGGTGGGTTGTGAGATGCCAACCATTTCGCCTCCAAGCCGAACCTCTTGTCAAACTCTTTATTGTTGCATTGGCCCATGGCCTCTCTTATTTTCCCCCCTAAACGTGTTGAAAAACCCCACAGCATTGTCGAGAAAGCTGAACCATCAGTGTAAATAACCACATCTGTCTTGATGATGTATTCAGGTGCCTCATTAATCGTGATGGTTTTTTGTTCGCAGTTTTCTTTAGATGTAATACAGTGCTGTCGAAATTGACGTCGCCGCAATCCATTTCCTCTCTGTTTCAATTCCGGAAGGTTCACTATCTTCCTAAGTATCTTCCGCCAAATTGCCATGATCTGCCTCTCTTGGTCTACCTCTTTCTCCTTAATGAGTTCTTCATGGAAAGATTTCCTTTTTGCATTGATTCTTAGATTTTGTCAGGCCCTCCAAGTTTCACTTCTGTTAGCAATAGTGGGGAGGTCGAGAAGGAATCTCATTGACACTCATGGTGTATCTTTGGTGCATCCCAGAATGATGCCATAGCCTCATTCTGAATTCTTTCCAGTCTTCACTGTTTGCGTAGGACTAATTGTTGGGGGGCGCATGCATATTCTATATTGGGGCCTGAAATAACTTGGTCGATATGGTCCTTTAAAACATAGACTGCGATCAATTTACACCCAAACAACTCCAGATGCTGTTCAAATAGTGTATTCCATCTAAGTGACATGTAGTGTTTCAGACTTCACAATGTGATTATTTAGGGAGAACCAGTCCCTTTTTGGTTGGTTTTCATCCCCAAAACTCCCCCGGGCCCTTTTGGGTTCAGTTTTTCCCTGGGTTTTTTTGAATTTCATCCCTTTTCCCCCCTGTCTGTACCCCTGATGTCGTCAAAGACATTTTTCCAGATATTGCTGCTTTTCATTATTGTAAATACTTTAAAAAGTTTTGGGAGATATGGGAACCCTGTATGGATGAAATTTTCGGCAAAAAGTCTATCCCCCTTGGTCCCTTTTCTCTCGAACAGGGCCCTTGTAATCCATCTTATGAGCAATGTATTTTTGTGCATGAGCATTTGTATGGTATGTGATTGGAGCTTTGTTATAGGCATCCTAAAATTTTTACAACACATGTCCCCAAACCACCTGGAAATCTTAAAAGACGTCATAAAAAGATCGATGCATTACAAAATTTCTTTTTTCCCCGCTGTATCCCCCGGGGGTAAAAACAACGGCGTTCTTAAATCATCGACTCTATTCCCTCTTTTAAAAACTTCCCCACTGTTTTTCATTCAATTATTCCTAAAAACCCTTATGTGTTTTATTTTTTTTTTTTGCCAGTGGTATTAAATAACTGTGAACCATTCCTCCCCGATCCCTTTTTAAAAACGTTTAATTCTTTATAAGCTCATTTTTGTCTTCGTCCCATATCCTGTTTTGTCATTTTGAATACCAGCCACACCAACTCTAGATAACTAGGGCAGACAACTGACAGGAACCCCCACCTAGATCAGAAGGTGGCTGGAAAAATATGTTTGATAAAAACGAAGCTTATTTTCAATTTCTCAAATTTTGTGGTCTATGGTTAGTTATTGGTAAAAATATTCTAATTTTTATATTCATTATTTTAAACAACTTGTTGCATAATCTTATTTTGCATTTTTTTGATTTTTAAAAAGAATTCGTCTTATACAACAATCTGGAATGCAGGGCACGTGGGCGATTTCCCAAAATTTTAACCGGTCCAAGGCCCATAAGTTTATAGTTGGCTCTCTCTCCTTAAAAATTTTAAATTGCTTGGGGGACCCTGTTCCCAAAATATAGTCGACGCCTGGTTTTCCAACCCAAAATATTGACATAAATTTTTTTAATTTTTTTTAAATTTTTGTTTTTTTTATTTCCCTTTTTATTGTTTTGGTTTTGGGGAAGCCGTTCCTTCCCCCCATTAAAAAGCTAAGTTCTTTTTACCTTGTTTGTTTGTTATAGTGGATTAAAACCCTTTTGGGCCAATCGCCTTTTTAACCTAAAACTTGTTTTTGGTTATATCAGGGCGTATTGACCTCTTTTCTTGGTGTGGCCATGTGGCCTGGGACTTGTCCTGGTGTGGACTGTGTGTTGCATATTGTGTCTGTTCTGTCATAAAAAGGACATTTGGTCTTGATCTGTGTCTGTGTGCGGCCCTGAAAAGGGCATTTTGTGTCGGTCTGGGTGCTGCCCTGATACGGGCATTTTGTGTTGATCTGCGTGTAGCTCTGATTTATGTGGTGGTTGTATGTTGGATCTTTGCTAACTGGCATTCTCATTCTGATCATGTCGGATGCTGGGCTGTCTGTTGTCTTGTTGGCGGCCTGTGGAGGCCTACTGCCTAGGTGTGGCTGTTCTCTAGGTGGACTGTGGGCCACTTGTGTAGGACCTGATCTGGTTGTGGATAATAGGTGTGTTCTAGAACTGTTAAGCGTCATTTCTCTGATAAAGGTAGAGCTGTCGGTAACTGTGTTTGAGATAGACTAAGACCAGTGCTTTTTGCTTTTATTCTAACTATTCTTTTGGTTTTAACTACTGTAACAAAATTATTACCCACCCACCAATACCCTCCATCACCCACACCCTTTTAACCAATACACCTACCCCCCATCCCCCTCCTGTCTCTAAGCTTTTGTCTAGGTTCCTAGTGTGGTATGATCTGGCGCTGAGAAGCACCCTGGCCCTGATAAGGACCGACACCAGTTGTTTGCCCTTGTAATGGTGGCAAAGGAGAACCTCTTGTAGTTGTTTTGTCCGTCTATTTTATAATTCGTGTTTGGATCTTGTTATGTTACTGTTTGACCATCTGCAGGGTTTCTTGACGGACGTCATGTCGAACTTGGATCTTGTTATGTTACTGTTTGACCATCTGCAGGGTTTCTTGAGGGACGTCATGTCGAACTTGGATCTTGTTATGTTACTGTTTGACCATCTGCAGGGTTTCTTGAGGGACGTCATGTCGAACTTGGATCTTGTTATGTTACTGTTTGACCATCTGCAGGGTTTCTTGAGGGACGTCATGTCGAACTTGGATCTTGTTATGTTACTGTTTGATCATTTGCAGGGTTTCTTGAGGGACGTCATGTCGAACTTGGATCTTGTTATGTTACTGTTTGACCATCTTCAGGGTTTCTCGAGGGACGTCATGTCGAACTTGGATCTTGTTATGTTACTGTTTGACCATCTGCAGGGTTTCTCGAGGGACGTCATGTCGAACTTGGATCTTGTTATGTTACTGTTTGACCATCTGCAGGGTTTCTCGAGGGACGTCATGTCGAACTTGGATCTTGTTATGTTACTGTTTGACCATCTGCAGGGTTTCTCGAGGGACGTCATGTCACAGCATATGTCCTATATGCCATTGGATATTCCTATCTTGAAAGCGTTGTTGTAATTGTGTTCTGTGTTATTTGTATTTCTGGCAGTGTAGTAAAAAGTGTTCTGTAGTGTTTTCCTCATCGCAGTGCACACATATAAGTTCCAGCAGGCTAAAAATTCCTTTTCCCAGTTTCAGTTTACAGGGATTTTCAACTCTTTCTGGATTTGGCACTTTCTTGCTGGGGCTTTCAGTAGGGCATGGGCGAGTCTACCCTTTGAGCTGGAGTTCCAGGCCTCTGCCCAGTTGTTGTTTATTACGTTGGTGACTATGCTCTTGATCTCCCCTGTTCGCAAACCCATCTTGATTTTCCTTGATCTGCTCTTACCTTTATTTGCTTCTTTGTCTGTCTGTTCATTGCCTACTATGCCAACATGTGATGGAATCCACATGATGTTAATGTGGAATCCCATATGGTATAGCATTGTTTTATTCCCCATTTGGGTATAACAATCCCCATACCCAGTTGTTCATCCGCACCTTGGATCCATCTGTGAAGATCTGGACACAGTTTTCATCGTGTTGTATGATGTATTTGTTGGCGATGGACTTTAGTTTCCATGGTTCTGTGCTTCCTATTTTTCCCTTTGCGTGTTAAAAATGTGTCTGTTTTTGGTGTGATGAGCTCACATGGCGGTATTACTGCCGTATGCAATTTTCTTTTGTTTACTAACTTCTTGAGGAGTGGTGCTTGTGTCAGCTCAATTTGTGTTTCCATCCCGCTGTTCTATGTTGTGCGATAGGGTCTTTTCTTGTCCACCGTCTGCTATGTTGGTTTGCTTCGTGTGCTGGGTGTTGTGTGTCATTGCCCATCTTAGCCCAGTAGTTGAGCCTGAGTTCTTTTTTTTCTTAGTCTAAGCGGGATAACACCTAGGGCCACTTCTATGGCTTCAGAGGGAGATCCATTAAAGGCACCTGCTATAGTAGCTAGGGCTCTGCTTCGGATCCTGTCTAGCTTGGCTTGATTAGTTCGTGCCGTTGACTCGTATATAATACTAGCGTAGTCGATTTTCCCTCTGATAGAAGGTAATCATTGTGTTGGTTGAGGCTTCCAATCCATTACCCTTGATATGTCGTAGCATGTCAACCTTTAACCATTGGGATAATAAGATTTCGATTATATATGATCGATGCAACATGCCTATTTAAGTGGCCATAATTTTGTATCCATTTTGAATTTAAGTTGGTAAAATTTAAGTTATCTAAAGCAGAACATATGATAATCTAATAAAAAAATTTTTAAATTAATTATATGTATTTTAGATGTCTAATCTCGTTGACTGGAGCACACCTCATTTCCCTCTTGCCATTTTGTAGAAACGTCCAAATTGATCCAGCCAAAAAGCCCCAAATATGTGATAAAATGGGTTCTAATAACTCAGATTACTGTCCTGATGAAGACACCAGTGATTCTTGAAATATCTATACTTGGGTCAGATGAACATTCTGTGCCTGTGTCACATTGATTCTGTTTGCAAGATGCCTGATAACTTTTTTCCTGATTATTTTGTCTATCAAATATCATTGCGTAATCATATTTTTGTTCAATAAATCTTTACTTGCAAGGTTTAGAAACTATATACCTATTTAATGTTTATGTATGCTACTATAAGTGTTAGTTCTTTTTATAGGCTGCTTACTAGACCAATTCGGCGTCATGTTGTCTTGAAGGCCATGTTTATTGACTTTTTTTCTTTACAATATGAAAATATTGAATATTATAAATTTCATGATTACTGCCTTTCATATTTTCCAAACATGTTTAAATTAATGTATGTTTTGCAAATATGAAGACTTTAAAAGACTGTAATAAAAGATTATTTAGAACTAACAAAAAGAAAATTAACCTAAAGGTCATCCAATGCTACGCGCCAACTAACGATCGGGAACAAGTAGCTAAAGAGAGGTTTTATACCAAAGTACAAAGTATTATGGACAGGAAGAGAAAAAAGGATATTATAATTTTGATTGGGGACTTAAATGCAAAGATAGGAGACGACAATAGCAGTTTCGAAGAGACCATGGGAAATCATGGGCTGGGTAGAATGAATGAGAATGGGGAAATGTTCGCAAATTTGTGTGCCTCAAACCAGTTAATCATAGGCGGCAGCATATTTCAGCATAAGAGAGTACACAAGGCCACATGGATATCACCAGACCACATAACAGCTAACCAGATAGACCACATATGTATTGATAAGAAATTTAGAACATCATTACAAGACGTTAAAGTGTGCAGAGGTGCAGACGTGGCATCGGATCACCACCTCCTGTTAAGTAAAATCAGGCTGAAACTTAAAAGATATTCAACAAACCCAAATTATAGAAAGCAGTTCAAAGTAGAAGAGCTTAGGAACCAGGAAGTAAGAGACAGATTTGCAGTCGCAGTATCAAACAAGTACCAAGCATTGGAACAGCTGGTAGACGATATGAATATTGAGGAACATTGGCAACAGATAAAAAATATATGGAAGGATACATGCTCAGAGGTTTTGGGAGATACGGAGTGGAAAAACAAAGATTGGATAACAACAGATACCCTTAGTCTGATCAAAGAAAGAGAAAGCAGGAAAGCGGATCTAAACAGATGCAAAACTAGAGGTGCTAAAGCTAAAGCCCACAAGGTATATGGGGAAGCCAACAAAAAGGTTAAACAAAACATAAGAAGGGATAAAATAAAATATATAGAGGAGTTGGCAGGAGAAGCAGAAGAAGCAGCAGAAAAGGAAATATGAGGGACCTGTATAACATCACAAGGAAGTTAACAGGAAAATACAAACAATCAAGTGGCCTTATAAAAGACAAGAGAGGCAAAGTAATTAGCAACACTAAAGAACAAATGGAGAGATGGAAAGAACATTTTGAAGAACTGCTTAATATGCCAAAACCGCAGGTCCCATCGGAAATAGAGCCAGCTGAAGAGGAGCTACAAATTAATTGTGAAAGACCAAGTAAAGAAGAAATAATGAAGGCCATAAAAATTTAAAGGATAGGAAAGCAGCTGGGCCAGACAACATTCCAGCAGAGGCCATTAAGGCAGATAAAGATACCTCAACAGAGCTACTATACAAATTACTAGGGAAGATATGGGAGAGAGAAGAGATACCAGTAGAGTGGAAAGAAGGTCTCTTGGTAAAACTGTCAAAGAAGGGAGACATGCAAGAATGTACGAACTATAGAGGGATAATGCTACTATCAGTGCCAGGCAAAGTATTAAACAGGATTATACTCGATAGACTTAAAGAGGCCATAGATAAACAACTGAGAGAAGAACAAGCAGGGTTCCGTAAGAATAGATCCTGCACAGACCAGATAGCTACACTGCGCATTATAGTGGAGCAAAGCTTGGAGTGGAACTCACCACTATACATAGGTTTTGTGGATTATGAAAAGGCGTTTGATAGTCTGGATAGGGAATCATTGTTGAAACTATTAATACACTATGGAGTTCCACCCAAGATTGCTAACCTAATAAAGAAAACGTATGAAGGAATGAAATGCAGAGTCATACACGAGGGCCAACTGACGGAATCCTTTGAGATAAGAACAGGGTGAGGCAGGGATGCTTGTTATCACCATTCCTGTTCTTGCTGGCCATAGATTGGATCATGAAATCAACAACGGATAACAGAGGGGAATACAATGGACACTTGTGAAACAACTGGAGGACCTGGATTTTGCAGACGATCTGGCTTTGCTGTCTCACAACCACGCACAGATTAAAGACAAAATGAATAACCTAAATAATAAGTCTCAGCAGCTAGGTTTGAAAATACACAGGGGAAGACCAAGGTCATGAGAATAAATGCTGCAAATGTAAACCAGATTATGCTGGAGGAAACAGCACTGCAGGATGTAGAATCATACACTTACCTTGGAAGCAACATAGACACAGAAGGAGGAACAAACAAAGATGTTAAGATAAGAATACAAAAAGCAAGAGGAACTTTATTGCATTGAGTAAGATATGGAAGGCAAGGAGATCAAAACAAACACAAAACTGAGAATTTTCCAGTCAAATGTGAAGTCAGTGCTGTTCTATGGCTCAGAAACATGGAAGACCACAAAGGAAACTATCAGAAAACTGCAGACCTTCGTAAATGGATGTTTACGTAGGATAGAAGGATTGAGATGGTATGATAAGATTACAAACGAGGAACTCAGGGAGAGAACAAAGCAGATACCAGTGGAGAAGAGCTCAGGAAGAGACGCTGGCGATGGATAGGACATACATTGAGAAGACCGACCGGAAGCATCGCAAGACAGGCATTGTTTTGGAACCCGCAGGGAAAGAGGAGTAGGGGAAGGCTTAGGCAGACCTGGAGAAGAGAGCTGGAAGCGGATATAAAGGGATAGGCAAAACATGGAAAGAATTGGAAGGGATGGCAAGAGAGAGGAAGAGATGGAAGAAGTTTGTTGAAGACCTGTGCTCCGATGGGAGTTGAAAGGTGATGATGAATACAAGATTCCATTATATTCGTCATATTAATTTTTTTCCTTCTTTGTGACTATAAAAAAATGTGTCCTTTGTAGAATAATCTATTTTTAGACTTTTCATAAGTAGGTCACGGATATCATAAATTACATCACACTTATGTTAAAACCATATATCCTGTTAGCCCATCCTATTAGCTTTCAAACCATATATAACATGCTTATTTTCAATGCAAAGAATTTGTATGGTTGCTAAATTTGTGGTTCCATTTATAGAAATAGAAGGTATCATTTGTTCACTATGTCACATTCTTCTTCTTCTCTTCAACCATTTACTTCTTTTAGAAGTGTTTGGGTGGGGCAGGGCACATAGTGATCTTGTGTGTGCTTATTTTAAGGCACTTTGTAAGCTGATATTCATTTTCGTAAGTCCGTTCTTGATGCCGTCGCTCCATCATTTGCGTGGTCTTCCTCTTGCTTTCTACTCATTATACTTTTTCTGTGTGGCTCTCAGTGGTAGACGATACCAGGGCATTCTTGTCAGTGAGTGTCCAAACCATTTAATCCATTTAATCTGTTATTTTTCTTTTATAAATTGCATAACCTCCGATAACAGGGACACAGCTATTATAGTGCCGTCACTCGTTGCTGATTGGTCTACCAATACCCTTTTCTGATCGCAACAGCATTCTGATTGGATGGAGGGTCGGCGACGGTTGGCGTGCAAACGGGTCTTTTCAAACCGTCTATAAATTAATGAACGAGACGGCAAAGTCTCGTATATACGTGATACACTCATGATCTTTATTACATTGGTGATTTTCCTGTTGCTATTTCCATGGACATATATAATAAAACTCATATTAAATGTTTGCCGCAAGGTTTTTCCATACAAAATTAAGAAACTAAATTCATCTTGTAACAATAGCAGCTGTACTTGTTATTATTAAGTTAATTGTCAGCTCAATCTGATTCTCGGCATTTACGATTTCTTAAAGACAATTGATCGACGAAGTGGTTATTCACACTCGAGTGTGAATAACGCCGAACGTTATTCACACTCGGATATAAATAAAGCTGATTCGATTGGCTGACTTTTAAGCGCAGTACCTGTACGTGATTGAAAAAAAAAAATGGCGATCGAGAAAGGAGCGTCTTTTTTTTACTCTTAAAGATTTTGAAGCAGCCCTTAAAAAGTACGAAGAGGAAAATGGTGTTCTTTTTGTTAAGATAAGCTCAAAGAAAGTAAGATTACGTTTTACTTTATTTTAATGATAGTTTCCATTATAATATGTTAGTGTAAACTAAGTTAATGTAAAAAGTGTAAGTGATACTTATAGTATTATTTAATTATACACACACTATTGGACCCTATTTTAAAACAATTTCAATATTTCAGATAAAAGCATTACTTTGTAAATATACATAATTAAAATATGTTGTATGCTATAGACCTAGCTAACTGCTACAGAAAGATCCTACGAATGCCATGGACAGAAAAAAGAAAGAACACTGAATTCCTGAAAGAACTAAATCTTAAAGAAAATTGGCTGATAAACAACATAATATACAGAATAATTAGATACTTTGGTCACATCAAGCGTCACGATGGCCTGGAAAGAACAATATTAGAGGGCATGGTCCCAGGACGCAGAGGCAGACCAAGAAGGTGGCTACAAGATATTAAAGAAACCATGAACATGACCATCGACGAAGTGGGTGAACTGGCTAGAGACAGAGTGAATTTCAGATGCGCTGCAAAGAAAGCAACGTCCTACAAAGGATACGCACCTTGATGATGATGAGACCTAGCTATATATTTAATTTAATTGGATACTGCAGGGGGCAAATAGAGTAAAGTATGGGTGCGGGCAGAGAGCCGCCCCTGTAAGTGCGTGACGTCATTTATGGACAGCCCCCTAAGGAAATAAGTTTGAAGTTAACGCCAAGCGCAAATACATTTACTGGGTAAGGTTGACCGAGCGCAAATACTAAAGTTGCGTTTTAGTGCCTAACTAAACTGCCCTCCCTGGGACAACCGAACAAGGTACTGTTGCATTAACCAACTAAAATCCCCGGAAAAATGAGGTGGGTGATGTGGCGAGCGCAAAATTTCAGTTACGTTGCTAGCGCCGATTGAAACGACCATCTAGAATATCTGTGCGCAGCCCCAGTCCAGTGTTTCCCTGGGACAGAGAAAATGCACAGTAGACATTGCAAAGTGCCAACATGCGCCTCGAAAAACCTGAGAATGTTCCTATTGCGGAATAAACTAAACGAGGTCAGAAAAGTAAGGCCGACATTGTAAAGATTTGACAGGCTGTCCAACTCCGAACAATGGCGAAGGCCGACACTTTTTACGGTGTGTTGCACGAGTAAGATGCCGTCCAGACACAAAAGTAATGACGCAGGCAGAAAAGTTTCTGAGTATGCCAAACCCCCCCCAATGGAAAACAGATTCCAAAATCTAGCAATGGTGCGGCTGAAAAGAAGCAGCTTTATTCATCAGGCCAAAAGACCGAATAGGCAAACTTCAAAACTACCAAAAGTTGGCATCCCCTAAAGTCTGTGCCAGAGCAAACCTCTTGGAGAGGGGAGACTGAACCAGAAGTATGTATCCAGACAGAAGTTAAAGGAATACTCGACAAGGATGAGCAGAACAGCATACAACGCAAGATAGTCACTCTCAGTTTACTTGATGCAGAATACCCACATGATCTCTGGGTCCAGGTATATACGGATGGGTCAGCAGAAAATGCAGTGAAGAATGGAAGAGCAGGAGTGTACATAGAATACCCATACAACGTTCGAGATGCGATTAAAGTACCAACAGGGAAATTCTGTCACAACTATGATGCCGAAATTCAGGCAATCAAGGTGGCAACTGAGAAACTGTTGAATACCAGACTCGATCCTCAACCTGTTGTATTTTGACTGATGCAAAATCAGCACTCCAGTCTAGAAAATTACCAGGTCTACAGACCCTACTGTCTAAACTGTCCAAGCAGCGCAGGGTCGTCTTTCAGTGGATACCCTCTCACTGTGGAATACCAGGAAATGAAACAGCAGACCGATTGGCCACTGTAGGTGGTGCAGGAGAGCAACCAGATGTGCCAGTTACCTACCACCAAAAGAAAATGGTGATTAAATCAATCAGAAATCCCAAAATACCAACACAAGACGATTACTATAATATGAGCAGATTGGAACAAGTTGTCCTTCTGCGCCTTAGAACAGGACACAAACGACTCCGCAGCCACATGTATACAAAATTCAAGATTGACACTTCAGCCATGTGTACATGTGGACAGGCACACCAGACTGCAGAGCACATACTTCAAGACTGCCCCGAATATGATACACTGAGGCAAACTTACTGGCCTAATGAAACAACACTCGACAGAAAACTACACGGACTTCTGTGTGAGCTACAAAAGAAAGTGAAGTTCATACAAGAGACAACGTTGAATATATAAACAATATTTCAAGCGAACGAAAGGAAGGAAGATGCCGTCACAGGGCAAACTATGTGCCCCAAAAGATTGAGAAATGTTCCTAATTCGGAACATAGTCAGAAAGGCTGCACAGCTTTTTGGCGTAGATCATAAAGCCCAAATATACTGCAAAAAGATGATCGTAAAGGCGCAGATCCAAGCCAAAATATACGGCACAACGGATCGTTCTAGGGCAAGCTACCCTATAATATATATATATATATCTATATAGTAAATAAAATGCTGGATGAAATAGGGTGTGCCAAGTCACCATGGGCGCATATGCACAACGTAAAAAAGCATTCTCGTCAAAGACCAATCACATTTAGAATGATAAAATTAGCCGCGAAGAACGAACGCAAACAACAACATATCTTATAGGCAGGCCTGTTTTTGTAGGCCTAGGTCTATATAATCTAATATATTTTACAACGAATTCGTGTAATATATCATTATAGGCCTATAGTTAGATCGGATAAATTATTAGTTAGGCTTACAGTTTGTCGAAGATTATTAAACTTTTCGTATCTGTGTAAAACGCTCTAGTCTATATTATGCGGAGATATCTTTTTATTATATTTTATTGCCATTGATATGGCATAGCCATCTGTGTATAACACGGAGATATATCTTGTTGTATTGACATCTGTCAATAATGCTCTGTTTTAAACTATACGAATAACATTCTTAGTTATTCGCAGCCGACTGTGAATAACTCCGAACGTTATACACACTCGAGTGTGAATAACGCCTCCCTAGAGTAATTGATTTGTCTACTGCTATCTCTAAATTTGCTCACATTAAATCGAGACAAGTTTGTTTGTAAAAATTGTGTTTTATTTTATTATCATACACAACCTAGGGCCCCGCGCTAAAATTTGCTACGGGCCCCGCGCTAGCCTAATCCGGTACTGCCTAGCCTCTACAATGACGTTTCATGAACACTATAAACACGTTGAGTACTGAAAAACATGTTTGGCCATTTTGTGTCGCCTAAATTCGGAATACTAACAAAAGGGAAATATTATGAACCAATTGCTTTATGTACTTTTTTTTATTACCCAGCATTCAATTCTCGAAGAATTGTCTTAGGTTCTGTTAAAAGAGCGATGTCTCAATGCAAATGTGACGGCGACGTGCCCACAATGAAAATAGATCTGAAACATTGCTGTGAAATACTCGAGAGATACAGACCATTTGATAACCAAACAAAAATAAACAACCAGTGGGAAGGTTCTGCCTGGCGATGTGCCAGCCGTGGTTTGCGCCTGTCCTTTAGCCCACATTCTGACTTTTACGCGTCATATAGGTAACTTTTATAATCAGCCTTCAGATTTTTTCGCGCCATAACACATAAGTAACCATTTTATAATCAGTCTTAATTTGTGTTTCAGCTGATCTGTTTGTTTAACTTTTCTTCTGAGTATTATCAGGTTCTGTGTGATAACAAGTGAGATTTCGGAAGGGATTCTTCAATTTCAGTCCCAACAAATGTAAGTAATCTTATATATGTATAATATAAACAACATTTAGAGTAAACGAACCGAAAGATGATACATAGCCTATTATTTATTTTCTGTGATATGATAGATAGCCTATTATTTATTCTCTGTGATATGATACGTATTTCTTTTTCAGGCTCTCCATATCGATCACTTGTTAACCATATTTTATGATTTGTGTGTGATTCGAGCCTAAGAGCGATTATAATTTGTGCCACTTACGAGCCAACAAGTAGGCCAGCACATCCGATTTCTGTGATGCTTTTTATTTACTAGGGTAGCTTCCTAGGCCCCTACCTCAGTCGTCTTTTATGACATGCCTTGTAGATCGCAGTGACACTGTTCTTCAACCCCCCCCCCCCCCCCATGCTGATAAGTACTGTTCAAGGAAGTAAGTCGGCAAACTAATATTTGTCTCATCTGGCGAAACAAAATGGATGCTTAGTCCGTCTTCTTCATGCTTGCTTCATCTGTTCAACATTCGCCCGTCATATCATCATCATCTCTCTCTCTCTCTCTCTCTCTCTAGATATATATCGTCTCTTCCACCATTTACTTCTTTATAGAAGTGTGGGTGGGAAGAGAGTGTAGTGATCTTCTGTGTGCTTGTTCTAATGCACTTTGTAAGCTGTTATTCATTTTCTTAAGGCTGTTCTTGATGCCGTCGCACCATCTTTTGCATGGTTTTCCTCTCGCTCTGTACTCATTATACTTTTCTCTACGTGACTCTCTGCGGTAGAATACATATATGAAAATGAAAATCGCGGCATATCTTTTACCGAACTTTGTTATTAACCACAGTAAAGGAGGTACACTTATACGTTCAGTAGTTTGTTATTGTTTTCTGAACGGTGAGATCTATTTTTACCATTAGTAAAAATCCAAGATATATGAAATGAAAATCGTGGCATATCCCTTACATGACTTAGCCATCAACGAGTCGTCGGTTTTCTAGGCACCACTTATATGGTCAGCAGTTTGCCGTTGCTTTCTATTTTGATCGTTAGTATTTTTGCTTCCAAACTGCACGTTCTGGAGTTTGAGCCTGGTACAATTAGATTGTGATCGAGCTCACTACCACTTAAGTTACAGACGCTCACATCAGTGGAGTACTCCACATGCGTGCTAGGTGTGCGGTGCAACTAGCTAGAGAGTGAGGGTATTTAATAAAGACATTTCCACGTCTGCCCAGCGTGTTCGTAGCTCGTTGGACTACAGGGGGATTATCCCTCTGTGTGTGCGAGTTCAATTTCACGGGATGGCAGAAAAAGCCACAGACTCCCCAGATTTACGGTATTCGTGGCACCGAACCGAAGGGTTACGATGTCCATGGCACCGAGCCGAAGAGCTGAAAAGTTCAAGTGCTGCTGGATCGGAAAAAAACAACAAAAAAACAAACAAACAGAAGCATGAGATTTGAAACACATTTAAAATTAATACATGATTAATAAATGTGCTTCTGGATCGGGAAAATTTTTTTTTTTTTAAAATAAAGACATTCTACGTGAACAGATTGGTACTACGTAAAATTACTTAGCAACCTCCAGACCATGTGTTGCCGGAGCTCTCAAGGAGCAAAGAATAGTACCACTGCGACCTACAAGGCATGTCGTAAGAAACGACTGAGGTAGGGACCTAGGAAGCTACCTAATAAATAAAAGCATCGCAAAAATCGGATGTGCTTACCTACTTGTAGGTGCATAACTGGCACAACGTACAGTCGGTCTTAGGCTCGAATCACATACACATCACAAAGAGTGGTTAACAAGTGGTCGATGCGGAGCGCTCGAAGAAGAAGAAGACTTAGCAATCAAATATTTCCTTATTGACAATCATATCAGTGTAGATAGTTTTTAATCAAGTTTTTCTCTTCATTATTGACAATCATATCAGTGTAGATAGTTTTTAATCAAGTTTTTCTCTTCATTATTGACAATCATATCAGTGTAGATAGTTTTTAATCAAGTTTTTCTCTTTATTATTTTAGCTCAAAAAGCACGAAAAGTACAATTTGAGGCTATTTGCATGGATCCCAACGAAGCACGAGAGATTAACTTGCAACCCGCTAATAATTTGGATTCTGGTGTTGACCACGCAAGTAATCTAAGCGAGCAAGCTATTGAAGAGACAGAAACGACTACTCAAACAAATGGAAATCAAGGTCTACCTGCTTCTTCCAATATTCAGAATGGAAGTGCAGCTTCTGTACAAGAGATTCAAGTACCACAGCAAATTTCCAATCAGGTAATATTGCATTCTAGATCGATTAGATCAGATCATTTGTGGTTCTACCTTTTGTCTTGTTTTTATTTTGTTTTAAATTTTATAACTTGATACTTTTCTTCATTTGTTAATGATTTGTATCTGCCTGAATCGGTTATCGGTTACTGAACCAACATCATATCACTCCAAGTATGTGTTCAATCTTCATCAATAGATATCGAAGTGTATGCATATTTATGGTTCCTGTGACTCGCTGGTTAAACACACTCCTATCTCTGCCTCTGAAGCAATCAGTTCTACTCATACAACGAGTAATTCAAAACTTCTTGAATCATGAGCTGGACCGTTACTTCTATGATAGAGATAACACATCACAACTCAGAAAGACCTGTAAATTCACTGTCATGGCCTCAAGTCAAAGGACAAATGCTCAGATGACTGCTAGATCGGAAAAGTAAGGTAATGCGTACATAAGCTGATATGAGAATCTTGTACCAACAGAAAAATCAATAACAGCGACCTGTTCTTTTATATTTGCTAGGAACCTGATGGAAGCATCAGATTCCACTTCGATGGCAGTCGCATTCACGTGTATGCTCGTGGATGCGTCAACATACGTTTGGCAAGACAGCTACTCGTCCAGTTCCGTGAGTATCTTCCTCATAGCTTTTAAATATCTTTACTCTAATCCATTTTGCTTCACAGTGTCCAGATAAGAAGAGATTTAAAGAACGGGTTTGTATGTGCGCTATGTACATGGTGTTTTTCACTGTCTCTATTATATATGTGGTCTATTATTTAATGGACGATCTTTTACTAGGTTATCCAGTGTATCTGATCAGCATTGTTCTTCTTTGTTTGTTATTAACTCTAATTATAGTTAGTTAGTTTTTTCTTTCGTGCCAAAGGCGGCATATAGGGCAGAGGTTTTAAATCTCCATGTGATGCGGTTCGTTGCTAGCAGTTGGAGATCTTGTAGGGTTTTTACATCCCAATAGTTTTTTTGGTAGGATTGTATTTGAAGAGTGGTCTTAGATCTTCCATGTTTTTTCCCCCAACTGGTGAGCATATAAGGACTTGTCGATTTAGTCTCTTTTCGTCTACTCTAAGAACATTACCTAAATATTTCCACCTTCGTTTCCTTATAATATTTGATATGGGTTGTTGGTGTGTTCTATCTCTCACTGTGTTGTTCGAAACGAAATCAGTCCATTTTAGTTAGTTAATTGCATTTCTTTTACAGGACTTTGCAAATCAACTCCCAGCTTTTAAACGCTGTTTGTGATTTTCTATGCATTATTACGTTCAGTAGTTTGTCATTGCTTTCTGAACGGGTGGCGCCATCGTCCTTTGTAAAAATCCACACGAAGCAATTTGCAACCAAATTGTCTGCAGCGTAACACCGGAGTTAATAGACCAAGTCACTATGCCCTAAGCCACAGACGCCACCCAGTCCAGTCCAGTCCATTTTACTTTTATTAATTTTCGGAGACATTTGTTCTCAAGCTGTCCAGTTTCTTATCAATTTTGTTTGTTGATTTTCAACTTTCACAACCGTAGGTCAGTACAAGAATCACACAGGACCTAAACAATTTAACTTTTGTACATATACTATGGTCTTGAGATTGCCAGATATTTGTTAACTTAGTGAAGGCACTAGCTGCTATAGCAATACGAGAGTTTATTTCGTTCATCGTGTCTCCGTTGTTTGCAATTTACTACCCAAATATATAAAATGGTTAACTTTCTCCAGTGTTTGTAAACTCCTAGTATAATAATAATAATAATTCCTCTCGTACCGTTATACCTTAGATAGGGCTTGCAAGTAATTGCTCCATACCGCTCTATCCTGGTCAACTCGCTACATCTCCTCCATGGAACTGAAACTCCAAGTATACGCATACTAAAACCACGTTTTTTTTTAAAACCACATTTTGTTGTTGTAAAGAATTTGTTACTGGAGACTACTCTAACATAATGAGTTATAATTTTCTTAAATTATTGAAATGAATCTTGTAAATACTTTTATTGCTATGTAATGTTTAAGTTTGTGCAGTAGCTAGTCGGAGAATTGATACTGCCAAAGTATTGCAATGTGGTTTGTTGAATTATTTGAGTTAATTTAGTTATGTGGCCTAACTGTTTAATTTGTTGTTTCTTGATGAAATTCGTACTGATGTTGTACCCACTTTTTTCCTGATGTCTTCATTTCTAAACAGGTGTCTTCTTGATACTTCCAGCACTCGGTATAGACACGTTACATCTGACATGACTAGTTTTCTTCTATCGTTTGATGTGAAGCAGTCTGACTATTTCACTTGAATGTTTTCTTTCCTTATCACCAGTGCTCATCACATTTTTTGTAGTCAAACGGTTGTGCCGTGTGCACATCGAGATTTTGTTAGGGTCAAGCTGGTCTCGAGGTCCTGAATTTCCACGACACTGCGTCACCAGCGCGGAGTATTTTTAACCTCGCTATCGGCGGTCTTGTTGATCTTCTGGAAAGTTCCTATCTGTTTGTCTAATCTTTTAGCTGCTGTTTTCTACCTATATATGTTCTGAATGATTCATTGATCTTTGAGTCACACTTTGATTATATCAAAACGCAGACTCTGACATAATTCACTATCACAGTAAATGGGACGAAACTAAGACAAGTGCATCAATTCACATACCTCGGAGTCCTGGTAACATCAGATGACAGATGCAGTTCAGAAATAAAAAGGAGAATGATGGCATCGTTCCAGAAAATGAGAAGCATTATATGCAACAAGTCCTTGTCAGTTGAGATCAGAATGAGAGTTATACAGTGTTACATAGAACCAATACTGACATACGGATGTGAGTTATACAGTGTTACATAGAACCAATACTGACATACGGATGCAAGTCATGAACAATAAACATTGAAGAAAAATCTTCGATGGACACATAGATGTGGTTTTACAGAAGAATGATGAGAATTACATGGACTGCTAAAATGACTAATGTGGAGGTGTTGAATGAGGTTAAGACACAGAGACAGCTTTTGTCAGTATAAGAAAGAGGCAGTCATCATTTTTTGGGCATGTGATGTGAAAGGGAAGTTTAGAACACATTGTAACAACCGGTAAAATCGAGGGTAGACGAGACAGAGGAAGACAGAGAGGAAAATTTTGGATAGCCTGACTTCATGGCAGGGTAGAGCGTCAACATCTGAGATGATAGCAAACACCAGAGACAGAGATTTGTTGAGATCCAGGATCGGCTACGCCAGCCGGTACGGCACCTGATAATGATCGGCGATCTCTGTGTTCCAAATAAAACATAAGGCTTCACCTGTAGCTCTAGAGGGAATTCTAATCTAGTCAGTTTCTTTACGTCTCTGACTCACTGTTCTACTATTCTATGTCAGTTTTTCTCTGACCTCCACACTCTTCTTTTCCCCTGTTTGTTCCAGACAATTGCATGTCTTGTTTATGTTATACGATTATTTCATGAGGACATGTGTCTATTCCATCGGCACTTTTAATTTCCATCTTTATTTGTTTCTGCCTTGTTGTATCGGATATTTTTTCAGACAAACTTGATCTCAGTGTAGGTGAGATCGAGTTCCTAATCCTATCAGAGACGGACGATAAAACATAGATCCCTTGTTCAAGTCGATATCGTAAAAGAACACTTGGCAGTTTAAAATCGAGAAGAGCAGGCTGGAAAGCCGCTTCCCGGGCAATATTCATTAGGAAGATTAAAAAAATAAAATTCCTACAAAATATTGTCACCATTGTCTAAGTTATATATGGGTCCCTCGTCGGTGCTACGGAGTTCGTGTACTGCAGCTGAGATATTCCTGTGTAAGAAAGAGATCGAAGTGCACATGGTTACTCACCGCAGTGCAATGATAACGGTCATATCAATCAACCAAGCCTTGTTGTAATCTGCGAAACACGTACAAACAAAGTACTATAGTTTTACAAAATACAGAAACAGTGACGATAACGTTTCGACCAAAGGCCTATATCAAGCAAACGATACAGCAGGAGTGACGAATTTCAAAGAACACTTACAAATGGACGGTCACAGAAACATTCAAAAGTATCTAATACAAATCTGAAAATAAAAACGAATAACGAAATGAGTGCAACACAAAACTGGAAGTGGAAAAGAAGAGAAACAATAAACAATCAAGTGAAAATATAACTTCTATATATGAAGCAAATACACATATAGATTACAAGGCATGAGATGAGAAAGTACTAAGAAGCATAGGAATGTAATGCGTTGTCCAAGAGGCCGCAAGGTACCATATAACGAAAAAAAACGGTTCTCCAGAGCAAATCGACTACGATCATCAGATGAACACCAGGCTGTGACCTGGATATCGCAAGCTCCTGAATGACCAGTATCATTGAAATGAGTAGCTACAGGGGTCACAGAGCATTGGTGTATATCGCACAAGTGTTGGGCGAATCGGTCACTGAGCCTCTTGGAGGACTCACTTATATAGGCCTTGTTGCACCGCTTGCAGGTGATGGCCTAGATAATATTACGGGACTCGCACGTGAAACTGTCTTCAATAACAAACGTAGCTTTTGGAAAAGACACAGTGCGTGTCTGTATTACATAAGCACACGTGTTGCAGCGCCGACGGCCACACTGGATGGTGCCAAAATGACTCTGGATATTAGGCTTGAGGCGACTGTGAATGTCCAGGTCACAGCCATCCGATCATGTTCCTCTGATGAACGTAGTCGATTTGCTCTGGAGAACCGTTTTATTTCGTTATATGGTACCTTGCGACCTCTTGGACTCAACGCATTACATTCCTATGCTTCTTAGTACTTTCTCATCTCATGCCTTGTAATCTATATATGTATTTGCTTCATATATATAATTTATATTTTCACTTGATTGTATATTGTTTCTCTTCTTTTCCACTTCTAGTTTTGTGTTGCACTCATTTCGTTATTCGTTTTTATTCCAGATTTTCATTAGATACTTTTGAATGTTTCTGTAACCGTCCATTTGTAAGTGTTCTTCGAAATTCGCCACTCCTGTTGTATCGTTTGCTTGATAAAGGCCTTTTGGTCGAAACGTTGCTGTTTATCGTCACTGTTTCTTTATTTTGTAAAACTATAGTACTTTGTTTGTACGTGTTTCGCTATTTCACCAAGTTTTACTGCAATCTTCCCCCTTTTTCGATAATTGTTGTAATCTACAAGTTTTTGTTTTCTGATATCACTTCTGGCAATCTGATACAGCTTCATAAGTATATCAAGACAGGTATAGACAGTATTACATAAGTAGTGAAAAATTAATTATAAAATATGAAAATAAACAACACTCAACGTTTCGGTGCTAGGCCTTTATCAAGAAGAAATATGTACACAACAACTTAATTAACTAAACCATAATACTAACTAATGATATAAAGCAAACGATCCCTACAGTTGAGTCACTTGAATCTGATCTAGTGTCATGTTCTATCACTTTTTCAAACTTTCAAACTTATCTTCAGCACGTTATTGTTTGGTACACATATCTGTGGGACACCTACAGTTGAGGCACTTGAACCTGATCTAGTTTCATGTTCTATCACATTTTCAAACTTTCAAACTTATCTTCAGCACGTTATCGTTTGGTACACATATCTGTGGGACACCTACAGTGTGATACTGTTGACCACTAGTTCCCCTCCCGGGAACATTGGATTATATACTCGCCCTTGCTATCGGAGTATATGCAATCCAAATTAGCCGAATAGGGCTCATGTTTTATGGGGGTGTACGTGTCTACACATTAGTGTGCTATGTCAGAAATGAACGCCATTATCTCACGTTTCTTCCACCCACCTCTCCTGCTCTTCCCTCGTGTGGTCTTTGTTCACACCTATACACACAATATCTTACGTAACCTGCCACTGACCCATTCTGATTGACCAGTCAACCGGAAACTTAATAGTCTTACTATTTCCTGTCCATTCTATCATTCATGAGATACCGACTAAGAGACAAGCACTTTTGGAGCAGGTTTGTATGCCAGTATCTTTTGCTTTACATCATTAGTTAGTATTATGTTTTAGTTAATTAAGTTTTTGTGTACATATTTGTTCTTGATAAAGGTCTAGCACCGAAACGTTGAGTGTTGTTTATTTTCATATTTTATAATTAATTTTGCACTACTTATGTAATACTGCCTATACCTGTCTTTGTTCAATCGCCTATTTGCTCAGTATTACCGCAGCCACCCAAACGATTTTCTCCAGATCTGGTCTGATCCGGTCTGACCACCTCAGATTTGTTGATTTTCGTACATCGCATAAGTATATCAAGAAACTCGTATTAACCCTTTAACCTCCAGATGCGTTTATATTGCAATGTATACAGTACACAGCTGTTTAAAAAGAAGCATGGCCCGTCTGCCCAGCGTGTTCGTAGTGCGTTGGACTACACGGGTGACTATCCCTCTGTGTGTGCGGGTTCAATTCGCAGGATGGCAGAAAAAGCCCCAGATTTCCCAGATTTACGGTGTTCGTGGCACAGAACCGAAGGGTTACGATGTCCATGGCACCGAGCCAAAGAGCTGAAAAGTTCAAGTGCTGCTGGATCGGGAAAAACAACCCCCAAAAAACCAAAAACAGAAGCATGAGATTTGAAATGCATTTTAAATTAATACATGATTGGACGTCACCGTACAAAATACGGGGATTTTGTTTATCGGCTCTGTAAGGCGTAGGGGTTAAATATATAACACAACATATTTATATGTGTGTGTGTATGTAACGTGTATTACGCTGAGCAATGGACAGAGCTCTTCAAGTGATGACTCGACACTCTTAAAGCTATAATATACTAGTAGGTGTACCCGTTCTTCGCGCGGGGAATTTAGTTTAAATCTAGTTGTAATATTTTAACACTTTTACCGTTACATTTGTTATCCTTTTCAGCTGATCTTCCAAGTCGTTCCTCTTTAGTTTCCTCATCACATTTCCTTTACACTCATCCGTCGCTTGTAGTCAAGACTAATAACTCATCTTTTCCCCTCTGTCTTCATGTTTCTGGCCTTCATTTTTCTTTTCTTATTATTCTCCAACCGCATATCTCTAAGTTCATTAATTTTGATAGATCTACGAAGTTGTAACATTTCCGAAATTGTTAAATCCCAAAACAGAGAAACATGCACTGTCTCCTCAAAATTGGCTAAAATAACAATTGACAACTTGAATTTATTTAGATTATATACATATCGATGAGATTATAAAACAAAAAATTGGCATGAGTGTGAGATGTTGAACAAAAAATTTGGCCCTAGCATTTCGGGATCAGACATACAAACAATTAAATTCAACTGCTTCTTATATATATATATATCATTTTCTTAAGTTAAAATTTAGATATAGAGACGAACCAATAGTCTTGTTTTATAATTTTTACATCTTCATATCTATGAAAGCTACTTTCTTGCAAAATTTCAAGTCCGTAGGTTGTCCAAATAACTTGAAACAATACGAACAGACATACATACAATTACATTCAACTGTTTCTTATAGATGTATATATAGATTAAAGCAAACGGGATCTCAATGGCGAAGTGGTTAAGTCGTTTGCCTGTGGTACTCAGTTGGGGGTTGTGGTACTCAGTTGGGGTTGTGGTACTCAGTTGGGGTTGTGGTACTCAGTTGGGGGTTGTGGTACTCAGTCTGGGGGTTGTGGTACTCAGTTGGGGGTTGTGGACTCAGTTGGGGTTGTGGTACTCAGTTGGGGTTGTGGTACTCAGTTGAGTTGGTGGTACTCAGTTGGGGGTTGTGGTACTCAGTTGGGGGTTGCGGTACTCAGTTGGGGTTGTGGTACTCAGTGGGGGTTGTGGTACTCAGTTGGGGTTGTGGTACTCAGTTGGACTTGTGGTATTCAGTTGGGGTTGTGGTACTCAGTTGGGGTTGTGGTACTCAGTGGGGGTTGTGGTACTCAGTTGGGGTTGTGGTACTCAGTTGGGGGGTTGTGGTACTCAGTTGGGGGTGTGGTACTCAGTTGGGTTGTGGTACTCAGTTGGGGTTGTGGTACTCAGTTGGGGTTGGTGGTACTCAGTTGGGGTTGTGGTACTCAGTTGGGGGGTTGTGGTACTCAGTTGGGGTTGTGGTACTCAGTTGGGGATGTGGTACTCAGTTGGGGTTGTGGTACTCAGTTGGGATTGTGGTACTCAGCTGGGGGTGTGGTACTGAGCACCTGTGGGTCTGCCATAAGTTTCCTGACGCCGATTCATTAACCAATAACCAATAACTATTTATTATCCATTGCTCACTTCCATTACAGAAATGCATAAAGCAACAATCAAATAATAACATGTCCTTGCGGAACGTCGTTTTTATCTCAGCCAAACCTGAAAAACTCTGTCTCTAACAAGTTCTCCCACCTCTTCCACCGTCATGTTCAATATTTCTTTGATGTCTTTCTGCCACCTTCGTCTTGGTCTCCCCTGCCTCGTACTCCAGGAATCATACTATCCATTACTGCTCTCCCCAAACCACTGTGAAAATCAACAATAGAACTCAAAAAAGAAAACTAAAAATATTCGCATATTTCTTTCTCGCACATCTCACGTCTTTCTGAAATCTCCTTCAATTGAAACATTTATATATATTTATATTTACTGGTGAGTTCCTTCAATTGAAACATTTATATATATTTATATTTACTGGTGAGTTCCTTCAATTAAAACATTTACATATATTTATATTTACTGGTGAGTTCCTTCAATTAAAATATTTATATATATTTATATTTACAGGTGAGTCTCTTCAACACTTCAAAAGATGTGCTACATGTTTTAGAAACACACGAACCACAGTCAACTTACCTTGTATGTGTTGGTGCAACTGTCAAGAATGTGCAGCAGTTATGTGGAGATGCTCTATGTGTCAGAACTTAATTCAAAGTACATTCAGTGTCAACATGCGACAAATGTAGTAAGGTTGCTACGCCAGTTTGTACTTATTTGAATATCATGGCCTCGGCAACATACCATAAGTTCTCGGAGGTCGCGGTGAATATCATCATCATCATCAAGTAGCTTGTCCCTTCCGGAACTTGGCTAACATGACAGCATTCCTGAAAAGCTCTATATTCTGTGCAAGCAGCAGTCATTCTCAGATCGTCAATGACATCCTGCACCCTTGGTCTTCCTCTCGTTCTTCTTCCAGGCACCATTCCTTCTAACATTAATTTCTCCAAGCACTCATATCGTTTGATGTGTCCGAAATATTTAATCTTCCTTCTTTTAATGCTTTGTAATAACTAACTCAAACGGTGAGCATATATATATATATACATTAGTTTGTTCCTTTCGTGCCAAAGGCGGCACATAGGGCAGATGTTTTAGATGAGTTTTAGAGGTTTGTGATGAGTTTTAGAGGTTTGTGATGTGGTTCGTTGCTAGCAGTTGGAGATCGTGTATGGTTTTACATCCAATAGTTTACTTTCTTGTTGGATGGTTCTTCGAAGAGTGGTCTTTGGTCTTCCACGTTTTCTTTTCCCAACTGGTGACCACAAGGACTTGTCGATTTAGTCTCTTTTCGTCTGATCTAAGAACATGACCTAAATATATATATATATAAAATGGAATGAATTCAGGAGAAGTGATGAAATCAGAGATATGTCTGGTCAACCACTAGTGACAACTGTTATAAGAAGGAGAAGATGGAGATATGTTAGACACACCTTGCGGAGAAATGATCAACGAATATCAAAGCAGGCATTGAAGTGGGATGCAAAGGGTTCAAGAAAGAGAGGTCGACCTAAGGAGACCCTGAAACGAACTTTGCTAGAGAGGCAGGAAATATCGGTCTCAGTTCCATGGAGGAGATTGAGGAGTTGCCCAGGATAGAGCGGTATGGAGAAATTACGTGCAGGCCCTATGTAACGTATAACGGTACGAGATGAATTATTATTATTATTATTATATATATATATATATATATATATATATATATATATATATATATATACTAGAAATATTATTCGTTTTATTCCAGATTTTCCTTAGATACGTTGGTATTTGGTCGTCCATTTGTGTTTCATTTTAATTTGTCAATCCTGTTTGTTTGTTTGCTTGATAAAGGCCTTGTTGGTCAAAACGTTGCTGTTTATCGTCACTGTTTCTGTATTTTGTAAAACTATAGTACTTTGTTTGTACGTGTTTCACTATTTACCAAGTTTTACTGCAGTCTCCCCCTATTTCGATATTGTCTAGGACAGTTCTCTGATAGACAATGGAAAGCAAGAAAAAGGCCTGGACGTCCACGTGTAACATGGTGAAGATATATAGAAATAGAACGGAAAGATTATGTTCTGACTTGGGAAACAATTAGTAGAAAGACGATAGAACGCAACAGAAGACATCTTGTGAAATCCGTTTATGTTAAACATGATACACAAAACGAGTTAGACTTAGATGCAGTGTTATCATGTTTTATATTCAACATTTTTGTATTTATTTATAGAATATTTTCTTGTTGTTCTTTTGTTTGAGTGACTTAGATCTGAATGTTATGTTATTATATATGTTGTTTCTTTGTTGTTTTCTACGTTATGTTATTATATATGTTGGTTCTTTGTTGTTTTCTACGTTATTATATATGTTGTTTCTTTGTGGTTTTATACGTTATTATATGTGTTGTTTCTTTGTTGTTTTTATACGTTATTATATATGTTGTTTCTTTGTGGTTTTCTACGTTATTATATGTGTTGTTTCTTTGTTGTTTTCTACGTTATTATATATGTTGTTTCTTTGTGGTTTTTATACGTTATTATATGTGTTGTTTCTTTGTGGTTTTCTACGTTATTATATATGTTGTTCTTTGTGGTTTTATACGTTATTATATGTGTTGTTTCTTTGTTGTTTTCTACGTTATTATATATGTTGTTTCTTTGGGGTTTTTTATACGTTATTATATGTGTTGTTTCTTTGTTGTTTTCTATGTTATTATATATGTTGTTTCTTTGTTGTTTTCTACGTTATTATACGTTATTTTACACTTGCAGAACAGGTTGGTCTCCAGATCAATTCTGGCAAGACCAAAATCATGGACCTCACAAACTCGACAGACAACATCGTAATAAATGGTCAAACACTAGAGAAAGTTGAACATTTTACATATTTGGGTAGTAAATTGTCAAACAACGGAGACACGATGAAAGAAATAAACTCGTATTGTATAGCAGCTAGTGCCTTCACTAAATTAACGAATATCTGGCAATCTCAAGACTTTAGTATATGCACAAAAGTTAAATTATTTAGGTCATGTGTGATTCCTGTACTGACCTACGGTTGTGAAAGTTGGAAATCAACAAAGAAAATTGATAAGAAACTGGACAGCTTTGAGAATAAATGTCTACGAAAATTATTAAAAGTGAAATGGAGTGATTTCGTTTCTAACAACACAGTGAGAGATAGAACACACCAACAACCCGTATCAAATGTTATAAGGAAACGAAGGTGGAAATTTTTAGGTCATGTGCTTAGATCAGACGAAAAGAGACTAAATCGACAAGTCCTATGTGGTCACCATTTGGGAAAAGAAAACGTGGAAGACCAAAGACCACTCTTCGAAGAACCATCCAACAAGAAAGTAAACTATTGGGATGTAAAACCATACAAGATCTCTAACTGCTAGCAAAGAACCGTATCACATGGAGATCTAAAACCTCTGCCCTATGTGCCGCCTTTGGCACGAAAGGAACAAACTAACTAACTAACTAACGTTATTATATATGTTGTTTCTTTGTGGTTTTCTACGTTATTATATGTGTTGTTTCTTTGTTGTGTTCTACGTTATGTTATTATATATGTTGTTTCTTTGTGGTTTTTATACTTTATTATATATGTTGTTTCTTTGTGGTTTTATACGTTATTATATATGTTGTTTCTTTGTTGTTTTATACGTTATTATATGTGTTGTTTCTTTGTTGTTTTCTACGTTATGTTATTATATATGTTGTTTCTTTGTGGTTTTTATACTTTATTATATATGTTGTTTCTTTGTGGTTTTATACGTTATTATATATGTTGTTTCTTTGTTGTTTTTATACGTTATTATATGTGTTGTTTCTTTGTTGTGTTCTACGTTATGTTATTATATGTGTTGTTTCTTTGTTGTTTTCTACGTTATGTTATTATATATGTTGTTTCTTTGTGGTTTTATACGTTATTATATGTGTTGTTTCTTTGTGGTTTTATACGTTATTATATGTGTTGTTTCTTTGTGGTTTATACGTTATTATATGTGTTGTTTATTTGTGGTTTTATACGTTATTATATGTGTTGTTTCTTTGTGGTTTTATACGTTATTATATGTGTTGTTCTTTGTGGTTTTATACGTTATTATATGTGTTGTTTCTTTGTGGTTTTATACGTTATTATATGTGTTGTTTCTTTGTGGTTTTATACGTTATTATATGTGTTGTTTCTTTGTTGTTTTTATACGTTATTATATGTGTTGTTTCTTTGTGGTTTTATACGTTATTATATGTGTTGTTTCTTTGTGGTTTTATACGTTATTATATGTGTTGTTTCTTTGTGGTTTTATACGTTATTTATGTGTTGTTTCTTTGTGGTTTTATACGTTATTATATGTGTTGTTTCTTTGTTGTTTTATACGTTATTATATGTGTTGTTTCTTTGTGGTTTTATACGTTATTATATGTGTTGTTCTTTGTGGTTTTATACGTTATTATATGTGTTGTTTCTTTGTTGTTTTTATACGTTATTATATATGTTGTTTCTTTGTTGTTTTCTACGTTATTATATATGTTGTTTCTTTGTGGTTTTTATGCGTTATTATATGTGTTGTTTCTTTGTTGTTTTCTACGTTATGTTATTATATATGTTGTTTCTTTGTGGTTTTTATACTTTATTATATATGTTGTTTCTTTGTGGTTTTATACGTTATTATATATGTTGTTTCTTTGTTGTTTTCTACGTTATGTTATTATATATGTTGTTTCTTTGTGGTTTTATACGTTATTATATGTGTTGTTTCTTTGTTGTTTTCTACGTTATGTTATTATATATGTTGTTTCTTTGTGGTGTTATACGTTATTATATGTGTTGTTTCTTTGTGGTTTTATACGTTATTATATGTGTTGTTTCTTTGTGGTTTATACGTTATTATATGTGTTGTTTCTTTGTGGTTTTTATACGTTATTATATGTGTTGTTTCTTTGTGGTTTTATACGTTATTATATGTGTTGTTTCTTTGTGGTTTTATACGTTATTATATGTGTTGTTTCTTTGTGGTTTTATACGTTATTATATGTGTTGTTTCTTTGTGGTTTTATACGTTATTATATGTGTTGTTTCTTTGTGGTTTTATACGTTATTATATGTGTTGTTTCTTTGTTGTTTTTATACGTTATTATATGTGTTGTTTCTTTGTGGTTTTATACGTTATTATATGTGTTGTTTCTTTGTGGTTTTATACGTTATTATATGTGTTGTTTCTTTGTGGTTTTATACGTTATTATACGTGTTGTTTCTTTGTGGTTTTATACGTTATTATATGTGTTGTTTCTTTGTGGTTTTTATACGTTATTATATGTGTTGTTTCTTTGTTGTTTTATACGTTATTATATATGTTGTTTCTTTGTTGTTTTCTACGTTATTATATATGTTGTTTCTTTGTGGTTTTCTACGTTATTATATGTGTTGTTTCTTGTGGTTTTTATACGTTATTATATGTGTTGTTTTGTTGTTTTCACGTATTATATGTGTTGTTTCTTTGTGGTTTTATACGTTATTATATGTGTTGTTCTTTGTGGTTTTTATACGTTATTATATGTGTTGTTCTTTGTGGTTTTATACGTTATTATATGTGTTGTTTCTTTGTGGTTTTATACGTTATTATATGTGTTGTTTCTTTTTGGTTTTATACGTTATTATATGTGTTGTTTCTTTGTGGTTTTTATACGTTATTATATTGTGTTGTTTCTTTGTGGTTTTCTACGTTATTATATGTGTTGTTTCTTTGTGTTTTTATACGTTATTATATGTGTTGTTTCTTTGTGGTTTTATACGTTATTATATGTGTTGTTTCTTTGTTGTTTTTATACGTTATTATATGTGTTGTTTCTTTGTGGTTTTATACGTTATTATATGTGTTGTTTCTTTGTTGTTTTATACGTTATTATATATGTTGTTTCTTTGTTGTTTTCTACGTTATTATATATGTTGTTTCTTTGTGGTTTTATACGTTATTATATGTGTTGTTTCTTTGTGGTTTTATACGTTATTATACGTGTTGTTTCTTTGTGGTTTTATACGTTATTATATGTGTTGTTTCTTTGTGGTTTTATACGTTATTATATGTGTTGTTTCTTTGTTGTTTTTATACGTTATTATATGTGTTGTTTCTTTGTTGTTTTAATCGTTATTATATATGTTGTTTCTTTGTTGTTTTCTACGTTATTATATATGTTGTTTCTTTGTGGTTTTCTACGTTATTATATGTGTTGTTCTTTGTGGTTTTATACGTTATTATATGTGTTGTTTCTTTGTTGTTTCTACGTTATTATATGTGTTGTTTCTTTTTGGTTTTATACGTTATTATATGTGTTGTTTCTTTGTGGTTTTTATACGTTATTATATGTGTTGTTTCTTTGTGGTTTTATACGTTATTATATGTGTTGTTTCTTTGTGGTTTTATACGTTATTATATGTGTTGTTTCTTTGTGGTTTTATACGTTATTATATGTGTTGTTTCTTGTGGTTTTATACTGTATTATATTGTGTTGTTTCTTTGTGGTTTTCTACGTTATTATATGTGTTGTTTCTTTGTTGTTTTATACGTTATTATATGTGTTGTTTCTTTGTGGTTTTATACGTTATTATATGTGTTGTTTCTTTGTTGTTTTATACGTTATTATATGTGTTTTCTTGTGGTTTTATACGTTATTATATGTGTTGTTTCTTTGTGGTTTTATACGTTATTATATATGTTGTTTCTTTGTTGTTTTATACGTTATTATATATGTTGTTTCTTTGTTGTTTTCTACGTTATTATATGTGTTGTTTCTTTGTTGTTTTTATACGTTATTATATGTGTTGTTTCTTTGTTGTTTTATACGTTATTATATTTGTTGTTTATTTGTGGTTTTATACGTTATTATATGTGTTGTTTCTTTGTGGTTTTATACGTTATTATATATGTTGTTTCTTTGTTGTTTTATACGTTATTATATATGTTGTTTCTTATGGTTTTCACGTTATTATATGTGTTGTTTATTTGTGGTTTTATACGTTATTATATATGTTGTTTCTTTGTTGTTTTCTACGTTATTATATGTGTTGTTTCTTTGTTGTTTTCTACGTTATTATATGTGTTGTTTCTTTGTGGTTTTATACGTTATTATATGTGTTGTTTCTTTGTGGTTTTATACGTTATTATATGTGTTGTTTCTTTGTGGTTTTTATACGTTATTATATGTGTTGTTTCTTTGTTGTTTTATACGTTATTATATGTGTTGTTTCTTTGTGGTTTTATACGTTATTATATGTGTTGTTTCTTTGTTGTTTTATACGTTATTATATGTGTTGTTTCTTTGTGGTTTTATACGTTATTATATGTGTTGTTTATTTGTGGTTTTATACGTTATTATATGTGTTGTTTCTTTGTGGTTTTATACGTTATTATATGTGTTGTTTCTTTGTGGTTTTTATACGTTATTATATGTGTTGTTTCTTTGTGGTTTTATACGTTATTATATGTGTTGTTTCTTTGTGGTTTTATACGTTATTATATGTGTTGTTTCTTTGTGGTTTTATACGTTATTATATGTGTTGTTTCTTTGTGGTTTTATACGTTATTATATGTGTTGTTTCTTTGTTGTTTTATACGTTATTATATGTGTTGTTTCTTTGTGGTTTTATACGTTACTATATGTGTTGTTTCTTTGTGGTTTTATACGTTATTATATGTGTTGTTTCTTTGTGGTTTTATACGTTATTATATGTGTTGTTTCTTTGTGGTTTTATACGTTATTATATGTGTTGTTTCTTTGTTGTTTTATACGTTATTATATGTGTTGTTTCTTTGTGGTTTTATACGTTATTATATGTGTTGTTTCTTTGTGGTTTTATACGTTATTATATGTGTTGTTTCTTTGTGGTTTTATACGTTATTATATGTGTTGTTTCTTTGTGGTTTTATACGTTATTATATGTGTTGTTTCTTTGTGGTTTTATACGTTATTATATGTGTTGTTTCTTTGTTGTTTTATACGTTATTATATGTGTTGTTTCTTTGTTGTTTTATACGTTATTATATATGTTGTTTCTTTGTTGTTTTCACGTTATTATTTTATGTTGTTTCTTTGTGGTTTTTATGCGTTATTATATGTGTTGTTTCTTTGTTGTTTTCTACGTTATGTTATTATATATGTTGTTTCTTTGTGGTTTTTATACTTTATTATATATGTTGTTTCTTTGTGGTTTTCTACGTTATTATATATGTTGTTTCTTTTTTGTTTTCTACGTTATTATATGTGTTGTTTCTTTGTGGTTTTATACGTTATTATATGTGTTGTTTCTTTGTGGTTTTATACGTTATTATATGTGTTGTTTCTTTGTGGTTTTTATACGTTATTATATGTGTTGTTTCTTTGTTGTTTTTATACGTTATTATATGTGTTGTTTCTTTGTTGTTTTATACGTTATTATATATGTTGTTTCTTTGTTGTTTTCTACGTTATTATATATGTTGTTTCTTAGGTTTTTATGCTTATTATATGTGTTGTTTCTTTGTTGTTTTCTACGTTATGTTATTATATATGTTGTTTCTTTGTGGTTTTTATACTTTATTATATATATTGTTTCTTTGTGGTTTTATACGTTATTATATATTTGTTTCTTGTTGTTTTTCTACGTTATGTTATTATATATGTTGTTTCTTTGTGGTTTTATACGTTATTATATGTGTTGTTTCTTTGTTGTGTTCTACGTTATGTTATTATATGTGTTGTTTCTTTGTTGTTTTCTACGTTATGTTATTATATATGTTGTTTCTTTGTGGTTTTATACGTTATTATATGTGTTGTTTCTTTGTGGTTTTATACGTTATTATATGTGTTGTTTCTTTGTGGTTTTATACGTTATTATATGTGTTGTTTCTTTGTGGTTTTTATACGTTATTATATGTGTTGTTTCTTTGTGGTTTTATACGTTATTATATGTGTTGTTTCTTTGTGGTTTTATACGTTATTATATGTTTGTTTCTTGTGGTTTTATACGTTATTATATGTGTTGTTTCTTTGTGGTTTTATACGTTATTATATGTGTTGTTTCTTTGTGGTTTTATACGTTATTATATGTGTTGTTTCTTTGTTGTTTTATACGTTATTATATGTGTTGTTTCTTTGTGGTTTTATACGTTATTATATGTGTTGTTTCTTTGTGGTTTTATACGTTATTATATGTGTTGTTTCTTTGTGGTTTTATACGTTATTATATGTGTTTTTTCTTTGTGGTTTTATACGTTATTATATGTGTTGTTTCTTTGTGGTTTTTATACGTTATTATATGTGTTGTTTCTTTGTTGTTTTTATACTTTATTATATGTGTTGTTTCTTTGTTGTTTTTATACGTTATTATATATGTTGTTTCTTTGTTGTTTTCTACGTTATTATATATGTTGTTTCTTTGTGGTTTTCTACGTTATTATATGTGTTGTTTCTTTGTGGTTTTTATACGTTATTATATGTGTTGTTTCTTTGTTGTTTTCACGTTATTATATGTGTTGTTCTTTGTGGTTTTATACGTTATTATATGTGTTGTTTCTGTGGTTTTATACGTTATTATATGTGTTGTTTCTGTGGTTTTATACGTTATTATATGTGTTGTTTCTTGTGGTTTTATACTGTTATTATATGTGTTGTTTCTTTGTGGTTTTATACGTTATTATATGTGTTGTTTCTTTGTGGTTTTATACGTTATTATATTGTGTTGTTTCTTGGTTTCTACGTTATTATATGTGTTGTTTCTTGTGTTTTATACGTTATTATATGTGTTGTTTCTTTGTGGTTTTATACGTTATTATATGTGTTGTTTCTTTGTTGTTTTATACGTTATTATATGTGTTGTTTCTTTGTGGTTTTATACGTTATTATATGTGTTGTTTCTTTGTGGTTTTATACGTTATTATATATGTTGTTTCTTTGTTGTTTTCTACGTTATTATATATGTTGTTTCTTTGTTGTTTTCTACGTTATTATATGTGTTGTTTATTTGTGGTTTTATACGTTATTATATGTGTTGTTTCTTTGTGGTTTTATACGTTATTATATGTGTTGTTTCTTTGTTGTTTTATACGTTATTATATGTGTTGTTTCTTTGTTGTTTTTATACGTTATTATATGTGTTGTTTATTTGTGGTTTTATACGTTATTATATGTTTTGTTTCTTTGTGGTTTTATACGTTATTATATGTGTTGTTTCTTTGTTGTTTTTATACGTTATTATATATGTTGTTTCTTTATGGTTTTCTACGTTATTTTATGTGTTGTTTATTTGTGGTTTTATACGTTATTATATATGTTGTTTCTTTGTGGTTTTCTACGTTATTATATGTGTTGTTTCTTTGTTGTTTTCTACGTTATTATATGTGTTGTTTCTTTGTGGTTTTATACGTTATTATATGTGTTGTTTCTTTGTGGTTTTATACGTTATTATATGTGTTGTTTCTTTGTGGTTTTATACGTTATTATATGTGTTGTTTCTTTGTTGTTTTTATACGTTATTATATGTGTTGTTTCTTTGTGGTTTTATACGTTATTATATGTGTTGTTTCTTTGTTGTTTTATACGTTATTATATGTGTTGTTTCTTTGTGGTTTTATAAGTTATTATATGTGTTGTTTCTTTGTGGTTTTATACGTTATTATATGTGTTGTTTCTTTGTGGTTTTATACGTTATTATATGTGTTGTTTCTTTGTGGTTTTTATACGTTATTATATGTGTTGTTTCTTTGTGGTTTTATACGTTATTATATGTGTTGTTTCTTTGTGGTTTTATACGTTATTATATGTGTTGTTTCTTTGTGGTTTTATATGTTATTATATGTGTTGTTTCTTTGTTGTTTTCTACGTTTCTATGTGTGTTGATTCATTGTTCTTTTCTGTGTTATTATGTGTGTTGATTCCTTGTTGCTTTCTACGTTGTGTTTCTATGTGTGTTGATTCATTGTTCTTTTCTGTGTTTTTGTGTGTGTTGATTCATTGTTCTTTTCTGTGTTATTATGTGTGTTGATTCTTTGTGGTTTTCTGTGTTATTATGTGTGTTGATTCTTTGAACATACATTTCAAAAAATAACCATGTGATCATGTACAAATAACCCAGTTATTGTGACAAAAGAAACCAGTATCGTGGAGGCAGACGTTTGTGTATTAATTTAGGAGAATTCGTCTGACGATGATGTAATCATTGACACAGACGGGTCAGTGATTCGACACGTGCGGAGTTCATGACCTTCAATGTTCAAGCACAGACAACTCTAGTTTATAGTTGGCTCTGATTCAAGTCAGAAAGGAATGTTGTGAAGTGAGACATTAGTGATTTTGCCGTGAATAAAGAAATAATATTGCTAAGTAGAAACAACCAAGATATGCAAAGAAAAACAGACCGCTTGTCATCTATAGCATCAAAAGTTGAACTGCAGATAACCTGTAAAAAAAACCCAAATATAATGAAGATACATACGGCAAGTGATGCAGATATCTCCATGGAATCTAAAATGATAAAAATAACAGCGCAGTTCACATATTTAGGTAGCAAGTTCGGTTGCACAGGAAATGTTAAAAAGAAATTATGATACGAATTGGCAAAGCAACATCAGCTTTAAAAGTCTAAATAAATTATGGAACTACAAGTTATATAGTATTAAAACTAAATTACGAATTTTCAATTCAAATGTTGTATCAATCATGCCATCGAGAGTTGCAGAATTGAGAGCAAAATTACTTGCAGGCTCTATGTAACGTATAACGGTAGAAGAGGAATTATTGTTATTATATTATAGAAATCTATAAGAAACACCAAAATGTAATATCAAAATAAATAACATAACACTGAAACAAGTCCATCGATTCAAGTATCTGGGAACATTCTAACATCAAATGGAAGATACAACAGAGATTATATAGAATAGCCAACTTTCTTTCGAAGGTAAAACTACCTTATTATAATATAGATGGAAAAATGTTCCCCTAAACTACTCTAAAATACATATCACAATGTCGTTACTTTTCCTTAATATTCAATAACGGAGTTATTTATCAATACCTGTCAATAAACTCGTCTGCTTATTTCTCTTACGGATCAAATCCGCAAACACAATTCAAAATTGACTGATCTAATTCCACACATCTTCTCGCTTCCGTGTCTTGGCTTGCATTCTTTGATGATGGCGATCTCTTGGTCTTCTGCTGCCCTACAAGTGGTCGTGTGCAAAAAAAGAACTCGGTTGGATTGACCTTTACTTTTCTATCTGGAGTATGGTTCACCATTTTACCATCAGTTCCTTCCTCTGGTCCTGCATAACCCTGTTACAGCCGTTGCACAAGTCGAACTGGATGCCTGAGAGGCAGAGTGAGAGGTGTGTTTAATCAGCGTGCCACAGGAACCATCAGTATGCATACTCTTCGATATCTGTTGATGGAGACTGAGCACCTATGGGTCTCCCCGGGAGTGCAATGAGGTCAGTTTAATAACCAAATAACCAAATAACCAAATAACCAAATAACCAAATAACCAATATTTTAAATATCCGAACGCATTCTTCTTCTTCTTCTTGTTCGAACGCTCCATATCGAACACTTGTTAACCAGTCTGTATGATTTATATGTCAGCTGAGCCTAAGAGCGATTGTATGTTGTGCCAGTGATGCGCCTACACATCCGATTTCTGCGATGATTTTTATTTACTAGGGTAGCTTCCCTATGTTCTACATCAGCCGCCTCTTGCGACATGCCTTGTAGGTCACAGTGGTACTATTCTTTGCTCCCTTGCGGGCCCCGGCAGCACACGGTCGGGACACATTCAAAATGCATTGTATACTGAAATAAGACATACACTGGCTTTGCGTCATCTTAACAAATACAGGGAGCCAGTACATCGGCCCAGAAGGGTTAAGGGGTTATCAAGTCTAAACCCAATACTGTCTGAACTAGGCAACTAGCACAAGGTCGTCTTGTTTATTATATCGCACGAAATGTGCTGCAGTAGAGCAACATGACATACCAGATGTTTAACACCAAAAACAATAATGACTAAACCAATCAGACGAAAGTCCGCACTATAAATAGATTTTATACCAGATTAGAACATAGACCAGATGCGCCGCATCATCACTTTGTGTCATCGATAGCTGTTTAGGAAAACCCGCCTTTATATGCTCCAAAAATTCATAAACTGAACAATCCGGGTGGCCCATCGTTTCTGCTTGCTCTGTCCTACGGAAACATATCTCCGAATTTTTGATAGTATCTTAATCCTTAGTCCCCTACCTTCATTCTTGAAAGATACAAACCCAAATTTGTCTGTTTTCTCTATTGAGTTTTGCCTGAGGATTACCGTCTCTTCCCCCTTGATGTGCCTCATTGTCACCTCCATACCTCATTCCGACGGATTTCCCAAGCTCTCCAGTTCTTTCTCGACAGGAGAACTAACCCTTGTCTCCACCTCGGCTCTCCTTCGTCTTGCAGAACTAGTTTAACTCTAAACTCCTTTCAGTTAAATACGTTCTTTGAGCAGATCATGAAGTCGCCATGGGTACAAAATGGGACCCAGTTATGCTTGTCTATTCATGGGTCATCTTGAGCACCTAGTATGGAATTCCCATGATGGCCCTCTTCCGTCTGTGTATCATAGATACATTGATGATTTATTGCATTACCGATATCCTGAAGCCGATTGTACGCTTCATTAATTTCATTAATCTTAATCCGGCTATTCGGTTTACATCACACATCTACCTTTGTGTCAACTTTCTTGACATCACTATCACTATCAGCCTATCCACCATCACTACATCGTATCTCAAGCCTCTGATGCACTAGTTTTCTTCTTATACCTCTTCCCATTCCCAGGCTTGTCGTGATTCTTTACCATTCTCTCACCTCTTGCGCCTTCGTCGCCTCTGTAGCGAGGACGACGATTTTCTCGATAAAGCTCACGAGATGCTGGATTTCTTTCGTAAGCGCTATCCCCGGATAAGGTGCTTGCTTCTGCTATCCCGGCGCGTTCAGCAAATTTCCCCGGAGGCCTCTCTAACCACCCCATGAACTTCCAATTCTGACAGGGTGAAACTTGTCTTTCCACCCTCATAGTTCCCTTGTGAAAGTCTTATTCCGTCATCTCCCCATTCTTCAGTCTAAGCCCTGGACCGTTCAATTTTCCCAACACTATCCTTTGGTGGCGTACAGACGGGACAGAAGCCTAAGGATATGTTGGTTCACAGTCGCCTCAAGCCTAATATCCGGGTCTTTTTGGCACCATCAGTGTGGCCGTCGGCGCTGCCTTGTGCTTATGTAATACAGACCCACGGTGTCTTTTCAAAAGCCACGTTCGTTGTTGAAGACAGTTTCTCCCATTCCCGTAATATTATCTATGCCATTATCTGCAAGCGGTGCAACAAGGCCTATATTGGGGAAACCGCGGGGAGACTCGTGACCGAATTCCCCCCTTGCGCGATATACGCCAATGCTCGGGACCCTGTAGCTACCCATTTCAATGATACTGGCCATTCAGGAGCTTGCGATGCCCAGGTCACAGCCATCCGATCATGTTCCTCTAATGATCGTAGTCGATTTGCTCTGGTGAATCGGTTGATTTCTTTGTATGGTACCTTGCTACCACGCGGGCTCAACGTATTACATTCTTATGCTTCTTAGTACTTCTCTTCCCATGCCTTGTAATCTATATGGGTATATTTATGTATTACATTCTTATGCTTCTTAGTACTTTCTCTTCCATGCTTTGTAATCTATATGGGTATATTTGCATGTATTCAAGTTTATATTTACTAGATGTTTCATTGTTTCTTTTCCGTTCTATTTCTAGTTTTATGTGTGTTTTTGTGTTACATTTATTTCGTTATTCTTTTTTATTCCAGATTTTCCTTAGATAGGGTTGGTTTTTGGTCGTCCATTTGTGTTTCATTTTAATTTGTCACTCCTGTTTGTTCGTTTGCTTGATAAAGGCCTTGTTGGTCGAAACGTTGCTGTTTATCGTCACTGTTTCTTTTATTTTTGTAAAACTATAGTACTTTGTTTGTACGTGTTTCACTTTTACCAATTTTTACCGCAGTCTTCCCTATTTCAATTTGCCATTTTTTTTCTGAACGGTAAGGTCTATTGTTACTGTTCGTTAATAACCCACAGCAACGAATTTGTTTCCCAAACTCCCCCGTCGCGGAGTTTGAACCAGTACCTTGGGTTGTGACCGAGCTGACTACCATTTATGCACAGCTGAACTAAATCACGGGCCTTGAACAACAATTGATAAGAAACTGCACGTCAACAGTTTCGTATCTGTTACCATTCTTCTTCTTCTTCTATTCGGTCGGTATCCAATAGATTCCAAGTCTTTAAATTTTATTCTTTATGTCGTCTGTACCTTCTACTAAAGATTCCAAATGTTATCCTAATGTCGTCGTGAAGTTATCCTATACTTCTTCTTCTATCCTACTCAATTTCTGGTTCGTGTTTCTATCTGCCCGCCTGTCCAGCGTGTTCGTAGCGCGTTGGAAGACGTGTGACAATCTCCGTGAGTGCGGTTCAATTCCGCAGGCTGACGAAAAGCCACAGGTATTCGGTTTACGGTATTCGTGGCACTGAACCGAAGGGTTACGATTCCATGGCCCCGAGCCGATGGGATGAAAGCTCAAGTTTTCTGGATCAAAAAAAACGAACTTCTATCCTCTCATTCGTCTAAATAATAAAATATTTGTCAATCATTCATCCGCACATTTTTCTTCCAACTAAAATCCCGAATGATATTCTTATACCAGGATTAATTATGTTTATTTTGTATAAATGAAAACGACAAAATAATAAACGTATAATTTATCATACAACATCTAATAGACAATAGACAATTTATCATACAACATCTAATAGACAATAGACAATTTATCATACAACATCTAATAGACAATAGACAATTTATCATACAACATCTAATAGACAATAGACAATTTATCATACAACATCTAATAGACAATAGACAATTTATCATACAACATCTAATAGACAATTTATCATACAACATCTAATAGACAATAGACAATTTATCATACAACATCTAATAGACAATAGACAATTTATCATACAACATCTAAAGCATGGGTTGTAAAAATGGGGGGGTATCGCCCCCTCATGTGGGCGCTGAACCCTTTCCCAGGGGAGGGGGCGATAATGGTTCAGAAGCATTCGGGGGTTAGGGGGTTGTTTCTTTCGTGATTTTGCTATTGAATAATAATAAAAAATTGAATTCTGCATTTTAATTCATCTTATGCCCATCTTACACGATCCATGTTTCATCAATTTTCTATTTCATGCATATAATCATTTGAAAATTGACCTTTGTATATGAAATATATATCAATTTTCTATGTCATAGTGAAAATAGAGCATGTTTATATATATATGTATGGGGAGGCCTTGGCAATTGTCATAATGGGGATGGAGGCGTTACTAAGTTTATGTCTTGCAAGTGGGCGAACAAGTTTGGGAATCTATGATCTAAATAAACATACCATACATTTACATACAACGGAACCATAACACACTGTTCTAGCATTACTCTTTAAAGATGTTCTGGCGCAAATTCGCAATTTATAGCGAACACTATATCTACACGGACGTCCTTGGTGTCTCTCTGTCGGCTAATCTACACTGAGTGTCTCTTGTACTCTGTGTCTAGTCGCGAGACGACTGTCTCGTATCTTCTATGGGAAAGTCTCTTAGCTTTATGGCTACCACTGAATGTTCTAAGTCACAACATGGCGGATTCTACTTTATGGCTACTGCTGAATGTTTCAAGTCACAACATGAATATTTCCCCTAAGTCATATTTTCTGACTCCGTGCTATATTTATCTCTGAATCTAACTGTCCCTGGCTACTGCTGTGAATTCTCAATCCTAACTGTCAGGGTTGTTCTCCTGAAGTCGTCTGTCCTCTCTGACCCCAAACTGTCTTACTCTAAGCTCTACTTCTTTCTTCCAGTCTATTGGGGCTACTCTACTAGCTCTGACTGTCGAAAAATAATTTTCCCTACTTTTGACTGTCTAACTGTTGTTACTGTCATGGCCCCTCCCCAAGGTGGCAGCTGAGAATCAGACAGTTAGGTTTGGTGTAGTATGTAATTAGATATTTAATAGCAGAGACTATGTGTTTGCACTCTCAGCAAAGTGAAACACATAACAACAGACTTTTTTGACGAATAAAAGAAAAAAATACGTAGTTAGTTAGTGACCGATACAGACATATTGCAAGAAGGTGGACGTGTTTTGTGTGTTGTCCACACGTGTACCATCATGTAATGAAGCTAATAAATGAATTATGAATCGTAGACAAGCGTCTCTTTACTTGTAGTAGTGTGTGTGCACGTAACCTAACACCCAGTCACCACAATAAATACCCTAACTGAAAAAATAACAACCAGCCGCAACCAAAAGAGAGGAAACTATATTCCCCACAAACATGAAGGAAAACCAATACAGCCCCTGCTAACGGAAAAGTGGGAGGCACCTACAACATTACTACTATCTCTCTCTCTCTCTTTCTCTCTTTCTCTCTCTCTCTCTCTCTCTCTGACTGTCGAATATTTGTGGTAGTCTGTTTTGTCGAGATACTGACGTGTTGCTATCGTGTTGTTGCTAATGAAATAAATAGAAACACTACAATCCACAAAAAGTCAGATCAATTTAATACTGTGTTTTTATTTATAGTAACCAACCGCTAGACACAGAATTAGATCTTTTTACAGTATAAGAGTGGCGGCTTGTGGTCATTTTTTTTTTTGGTGGGGCCCGGCAAATATTTCGGACAAATTTGGGTTTTTGGAGTATTTACTATTTCTTGTCTATTCTGGGAAGTTATTCCTTTCTCTTTTCTCTCTCTCTCTCACTCTCTCTCTCTCAAACACACACACACACACTCTCTTTATTTCTCTCTCTCGAGCACGCCATCACCACTTGACTGATGTCCAGATTTCCCCATCATTCTACTTTCATGTAGAAATCTGATTCATGCAGCCTTAGCATGGGTGTATTTTGTCACATCTTTAGCGCCTTTTGTAGCTCTGGTGCTTATTTTTTGACTACGTGTCCGGTTTTAGCCAGCGTTTACTGGGTTGCTTTCCTCACCTCGGGCTGTCTCCAGCAGACCTGAAAGGCAGCAGGTTGATATTTTCGTTTAGGGTGGCTACCCTTTAACAACCTTCCCTTCCGGGTTGTTGAGTGTCATCTGCCCAGTTTACCAGTCTATTTTTTTGGACAGCTTGGTTTGCCTGCCGTCCAGTTTTGTGTACGGTTTGCTTCACTAGACTTTGATTGTCCCAATCACTACAAGGCATTAATTATCTGGAGGGAAACGCGGTTACTGTTTCCTAGATGGAGACCCCATCTTTGAGACTCGCCACCTCGCGTTTCTTTTTGGTGCCCATTCGCCCTTTCTGCTTGTGGCCTCGTCCACCGACTGGGCCGTCACTACTCACATTGTTCTCTGGACAGTACGTTACCCATTTCTATCTCACTTGCACAGTGCAAGTTTATAACCATTCGGTAGGACATTTTGCACTGGATTCAAGTTGCTGGGCTTTCCAGTTTCTCTCCCACATTGGGACGTCCGCTCACCCCTCGTCGCTCTATCATCAGCACCGTGCATGTCTGTCCACACCGGTGGACTCCATGTGTATCGTCCGTATGCGTGTTCGTTTTAATTTGGTGCCTGCTCACCGTGTTTATCATGTTTTCTCACCGTGCTCCATTTACTTGTCTCGAGACTGTCATGACACCAACTCAATTCGAGCTCCCCACCTCGTCCTGAGTTTAGCTACATATGGGCCCAGTCTCTTCTCTGGATACACCCTTCATCCCTTTATGTTTATTTGTTCAGCTTTTCCCATTGGCTGGGAGAGATGTGCATTAATAGCCCTTTGGGATTCTGCTCGTCTTTGTTGCGGCGGATCTCACCCAAATGTAACTGCGTCTGTATCACTACTTATACCAGAGTAGCTCTCCCTCGATCCCTAACCGCTTAGCCAGACAGGAACCGGTGTCTGTTTCCAGGGTTACCACGTGGAGGTGGGGTAGGATCTTGGTTAGTACCAGCTCACTAATCCTGTCGCGACGTTGACCATATGCGCCTTAGACATTACCCTTTTAGGAAAAAAACGCTTCTGTTCTGCGACAGCTTGATATTAAAGAGAGTTGGCTATTAAATAATATGAAATCAAGGACAATTAAATATTTCGGACACATCAAACGACAGGAGAGCCTGAGAATTTTTATTTTTACTTGTCTGCAACGCAAATTGAAAATGCAGCACCCACATGGCAACAAACCCCGAACTTGAGATCAGGGCATCGTAAACATATTGCCAGTATGTCTCCGTATGTAGTCGTCCATATGTTAGTGGTTATGTTTTAATTCGTCCCCCTGTTGTTCGTTTTCTTGATAAAGGCCTTGTTGATAGAAACTTTTGTATATTGTCATTGTTTTTGTATTTGTAAAACTACAGTACTTTGTTATTACGTGTTTCACCATTAAAAAAGAGTAAACTAGCTAAACTAGATGAAGTGACGTCAGTCGACAGGTCAAGTTCACGGATAGCGGACACCGGGGAACCAACTCAAAGGTCACGAATGTCGTCGCATTTATTCTGTAGATAATATGCATTATGAAAAAGAACAATTCCATAAAACTAATCTTAATAATATAAGAAGGTTTGTTTTTAGAACTATTATTTTCTTTTTATTCTATTTTATATCAAATTGGGGATTCAATCGATAATTAAACGGTCTATTTGAGCTAGAGTCCTCGTTTATCTGGGAAGTAGTTTGGCTGCGTAAGAATGAATACATTTTCCCGGGCGAATGAAAATGACATTGTTTTGGCAATTATCATTGCAATAGCGATCAAAGGTCAGAGGTAGCAATGTTACATCTTATATAGGAACTTGTAAACTACCCCCAGAAATAGTGCACGACACAATGCTTGAGTATTAGAGGCAAAATGATACTTCATTTATATATATTTTTTTAATATGGATATATTATATAAATAACAGATTGGGAAATATTATTCTGATATAATATTTATATTTTAGTTTATATATTCAATTTTCCCAAAGCTAATCAATGTCAAGTTAAAAGTAATAATTACAAAAAAATAATTTCTAAAATAAGTATACGTTAATTCTTTTGGGTTTGGTAGGACCGGTTCTTACTGGCCACTAATGACAAGAGGTGTATACTAATTAGGAGTAAAAGATTATGAATTTCAAATTTCAGACTTGTATGATATTTTAGCGTTATATACAACTTTGGCTTAATCAGTATCTCGTTGAAAGTAATAATTATGAATAAATAATGTTTCAAAATAATAACTACAGTTATCAATATTTTTGTGGGGGGCCAATGGCCCTAATGACGAGCCGCCCCTGAGTATAAGGATACCAATCTTGTCGACCGTCAGTCTTTCTTGGTCAACAGAAATAATATGTTTTCCATTTCCTAAAATCTTGTTGTAATACAATCACTGACCTGACAAAGGTTTGTCGGACTGATTCTACTGTGCTCAGGTATGAGCGAGTGCCCCGTCTGTGATCACTATTGCGCTGCATGTTATGAGATGTATAATTCAACCGGCATCCTCGTTATCGGTTATCAGTTATATGAGGACTATCATCATAGCACTCCGGACAAGTCCATAGGTGCTCGGTCTCCGCCTCAGCAAATCAGCAGCGTCCAGCGACCCAACACAGTTCGATGTTGATTAATCAATCTCTTTGCATATTTAGTATTTGTTCTTTTCAGGGTGCACCAATATTGACACCCCTCTCTTGCAATCTGGTCAGGGGTGGATTCACAGCCTGAAACTCATCTGTTGGAAAGACTCTTTAATGCGTGAAGAATGTCACTTCGATCCATTGAGCTCCCTCTGATATTGTAGCCAAGTCAGCCAATCTATCAGCTCGTTCATTACCCTAACTCCTGCTTTCCCAGGGACAAAAATAAAGGTGATTTCTCGATCAGTCTCTACCAGTACCTCCCAGTTACGTCTCCTATACACGTTCGACTTTACGAATCATGCCTCGGAGTCACTGAGTTGAAAACACGAGTTACGATCTCAGAACCTTAAGAACGCCCTTCCGAGGATACAATACTAGGGCTTGATATATGTTTCTTAGACTGTGAAGTAGTTAAATCTAGTAAACTGATAGGATGAATCAAATTACCCGGCTCCTCGGGTTTTTTGTTGCCATCTTTCCATCTTGGTTCTTCTCCACTAACTCGTTTTCGGTCCTTTTGACCAAAATCATATAATCAATCATGCGCTTCTTGGTGTGCAATCAAATTTTCTCTTTCAGTCATTGTCAGTCATCTGTCTTGTATCTTCCTTCGTCAGCTGTTAGCCTGCTATAGATTATTGGTCTTACTCTTTGATGCCTAACTGTTGGGGTTTTCTCTCTCTCCCTGCCCTCTCTCTCTAACTGTCGAATATTTTCTGTGCTCTGAATCCAAAATCCGTTCTATTTATCATGTGGCAAAGACCGTCATTTGTCCTTGTTTCCAATCGGTCATTGCATATAAAATCGATGTTGAATCGATCAATCGATTTAAGCAGTTTGGGTTACCCGTTGTTCAAGTCGAACTGGATGCCCCGAGAGTCAGGTGATAGGTGTGTTTAATCAGCGAGCCACAGGAACCATCGGTATGCATACTCTTCGATATCTGTTGTGGGAGACTGAGCACCTATGGTCTGCCGGAGTGCAATGACGTCAGTTTAGTAACCCAAAAACCAAAAACCCTTGCATATAAAAAGACTCCAACTCTATCTTGTAGCTTAGGCTTTTTTTATCTGTGTGTTCATTGTCTACGACTCGCATCTGTATGTCAGTATTGGTTCTATGTAACACTGAACAACTCTCATTCTGATCTCAATTGACAATGTCTTGTTGCATATAATGCTTCTTATTGTCTGGAACGCTGCTTTGGACTGCATATTCTTCTCTTTATTTCTGACCTGCCATCTGATGTTACCAGTACTCAGAGGTATTTAAATTGATGTACATGTCTTAGCTCTGTCCCACTTGCTCTGATGGTACATTTTGTCAGTCTGATTTTTTTTTGATGATCATAACTTCTGTCTTCTTAATATTCATACTCTGTTCTTTGTTGTTACTTTCTGTCACAACATTATCAACTAGTTTCTGCAGCTTTATTTCATTTCTTGCTATTAAGACAGTATCTTCAGCTTATCTCAGGTTATTTATGTTTGAGGTCCTTATTCGACCATTCCAGCAATCTCTTTTATTGACCTTGAAATGTTTTCGCTATACATTCTACTGGGATGAAGAAAAAAATATATATAAAACGTGACATATCTTTACAGGACGTAGCCATCAGCAACAGTAAACGAGTAGTCGATTTTCTGGACCCTTTTACGTTCAGTAGTTTGTCATTTGGGTTTCTGAACGGTATACGAGGATACACACATGTATTCGTTACAGTCCAGACAGATTGCAAATGATGTTGGTGTTGTTTTCTGCGTACTTTTTGTCAAACAAGTTAATCACTCTTTATGATCTGTGTTGTTTTCGCCGAGAACGTGAGTATGCTTCGTTCACTCAGGCGACAATTGAAAGACAACAAATGATGTGGTTCGAAACATTTAATGAGAATGAATACTACCAACCACCAATAACAGGATAGAAAAACAAATAAATCATTTACTAGCAAAGGCAGACCAAGAAAAGATGGATAGTTTTACTTGCTTCCCCTTGGGGGCCCCATATACAGGGCGCAACAAATCAAGAATGATAGAAAATTTTTTATTGTGTTTTCCCAGGTGGATAATGGAATTGGCTGTCCACTCGTGTCGTTAAGCGTAGGCTTTGAATCTTTAATTTGCGTTCCATGACCAGATGAGTCGCCCTTGTGTTATATCTGTGTTTATTTAGTGTGGTCTTGATATTGTCTATCCATCTTTTCTTGGTCTGCCTTTTGGCTCCCAGTACCTGATTTCTTTTTTTTCTATTTGTTATTGGTGGTTGGTTGTATTCCATTCTCATTAAATGTCAGAACCACATCATTTGTTGTCTTGCAATGTATTCAGTGCATTAAGTTATGCCCACTCTGCTTCTGATGTCCTCGTGCATAGTCTTCCTTTCCTGGTGACCCCACCCTCTTCCTCAAGCATTTCATTTCAGGGTGTTGCTATCAGCTAATGGCGAAAATCACAGACAGAGATGAGGTGTCTTAGAAGAGCTACAGGTGTGACAATAACGACAGAGATGAGGTGTCTTAGAAGAGCTGCAGGGGTGACAATAAGAGGCAAAAAATTTGAAATGAAGAAATCCGAAGAAGACTGGATGTGAAACCAGTCATGCAATTCATAAAAGAACAACAGATTAAATGGTTTGGACACCTGACAAAAATGCCCTGGTATCGCCTACACGAGAGCCACACAGAAAAAATATAATGAGTACAAAGCAAGAGGAAGACCACGCAAAAAATGGAGCAGAAGGCATCAAGAACAACCCTTACGAACATGAATATCAGCTTACAAAGTGCCTTAAAACAAGCACACACAAGATCACTACGTTTCACCCCAACACTTCTATAAAGAAGTAAATGGTGGAAGGAAGAACAAGCAAGCACAAGATCACTACGTTTCACCCCACAACACTTCTATAAAGAAGTAAATGGTGGAAGAGAATAAGAACAAGCACACACAAGATCACTCATTTCACCCCCAACACTTCTATAAAGAAGTAAATGGTGGAAGAAGAAGAACAAAGTGTTGGTAGAAAAATACTTTTTTTCATCTGTCTTTTTACTTCATTTTTATCTTTGGGTGTTGTAGTAATGTTGTCAAAGGTAGGTCACTGCATTTGCTTTTTGACACTTTGTCTCTATTTCTCTATCAGTTTTTCCGTCCTCTGTGAAAATACTGCCTACATATTTGAATCCAGAAGCTTGCTTTACTCTGGGGTTGTCTATTGTATGTTTGCTTGGCTTGGTGTTCTGCTGATTTTCATGCTGTACTTCCTGCATGCTATACTAACAATGAATTTATATGATGGTGTAGCTGATCTTCATAGATTCAGGGACGTGCGGTATATTTTCTCAGTATGATGCAAGTCTTCGAAATGCCGCACCTTAAATGTTTTTTCTTTAAAATAACCTTCAATTGTGATATTGGTTTCGTTGCTTATAGCGCCACCCGCGGTGCCACCTGATGCGGCCGCCTCTTTGCATCATAGCACGGCACTCTGCATGTTAGACTTTTTGGGCGACTGAGAAAAGTAATTCATTGATTGGGTTATTTAATTGATCCTAGTTTTCGTTATATATGTCGCTAATATCTGTTCAGCACTGTTCCTCTTTCACTAGTCAGTCGATATATATGTTGAAGAGAAGAGTAGATAGCACACAACCCTGTCTAACTCCTGATAATTTTTTTTTCGGGAAAGAGTGTAAATATGTTTAAACTGAATATGGCGGAAGTTACGTGATCTATAAATGATACAGAAACCATTTTGGACAATGGATGTGTTTGTTTGTTTTCTATAGAACTCAAGCTTCTTTAAGTTGAAGAATGCTCATTTCAATTTCTCTGCTTCTTCTTCGACGATCTCTGGCCCCCCTTCATCCTCTGAGGACCACAAACTGGACAGCCAGCTTCAGGTCTGACAGTTTTCCCCAAAACAGTTTGAAAGTCGATTGGGTATGCCACAGTTACTTCTCAGCTCACACAGGAAGGGGTCTTGCAGGCCACGCGCTGGTGTCTATCCAACCTGTTGACACTGGTGAAAGCTGTTTTGACTTTTCTAATTGATATATATGTCTGTTTAGTCTACAGTGTTCGCCAAGTAAGTGAAGTATAATGAACTGGTCTGTTCTAGTGATATCTTTGAAAATTTCAATGGCATAATTCTTTGGGGTTTTTTATATCAGAGCATATTTTCAATTTATCTTTGTATGATCCTATGGTCGGTGAGTGGCCCTACACAATAATGTTTATATTGTTTAAATATATTGTGTATTGGTGCATGAATGCGTCCGTGTCTTACCAAACTCGCAAGGAGCAAAGAATTGTAACGCTGCAGCCTACAAGGCATGTCGTGAAATTGACTGAGGAGGGCCAAGGAAGCTACCATAGTAAAAAAAAAGCTCCCACAAATCGGATATGCTGGCCTACTTGTATCTTTCTCATCATACTCATTGAATCACTAAGAAAACATGCACGAACACAGGTCACTGACTCCAGCCAGACCGTCACTTTAGATTTGTTGTCATGATGTCTATCAATCAATCAAATGACATGCCTGCCGGCGTAGAGCGATCATATCTTTCTACAATTCTCTTTGCTTGGTGCATGTAATCAGTTCTGACGTCGATCTTTTTTTCGAACTATGATGTCAGGCCATTCAACATGTTCTCCCTCTGTCTTTCACAATCTCTCCTTCCCTGAATTTTACCTTTAGTCACTAAATGTTCTAAACCTTCTCTTCACCTTATATACCCAAAGAACCTTGATTGTCTGATTCTTATTCTTTTGATAATGTTTCTTTGTGTGCAAACCTGATTAAAAACCTCATTTGTTTTCTTTACTGTCCATGGAACTGTCTACATTTTTCTGTTAAACCACATCTCTGTGGCTTCCAATGATCTTATTTATTGTTGTTCATTGTCCATGATTTTGCTTTACATAACTATTGGTTCAATAAGCACTGGCTACTCGTTTTGCAATTTGGTAGTAAGTTCACGCATAGTGTGTTTTCATAAAAGATGCTTACGCTTGAGCTATTCTACTCTTAATCTCTGTTGTACATCTTCCATTTGATGTTAAGAATGTTCCCAGATACTGAATCGATGGACTTGTTTCAGTGTTATGTTATTTATTTTGATATTACATTTTGGTGTTTCTTATAGATTTCTATAATATAATAAAAAAATTCCTCTTCTACCGTTATACGTTACATAGAGCCTGCAAGTAATTTTGCTCTCAATTCTGCAACTCTCGATGGCATGATTGATACAACATTTGAATTGAAAATTCGTAATTTAGTTTTAATACATATAACTTGTAGTTCCATTTTATTTAGACTTTTAAAGCTGATGTTGCTTTGCCAATTCGTATCATAATTTCTTTTAACATTTCCTGTAAACAAACTTGCTACCTAAATATTGAACTGCGCTTTATTTTTATCATTTTAGATTCATGGAATATCTGCATCACTTGCGTATGTGTCTTCATTATATTTGGTTTTTTTCAGGTTATCTGCAGTTCAACTTTTGATGCTATAGATGACAAGCTGTCTGTTTTTCTTTGCATATCTTGGTTGTTTCTACTTAGCAATATTATTTCTTTATTCACGGCAAAATCACTAATGTCTCACTTCACAACATTCCTTTCTGACTTGAATCAGAGCCAACTATAAAATAGAGTTGTCTGTGCTTGAATATTGAGGTCATGAACTCCGCACGTGTCGAATCACTGACGCTCTGTGTAATGATTACATCATCGTCAGACGAATTCTCCTAAATTAATACACAAACGTCTGCCTCCACGATACTGGTTTCTTTTGTCACAATAACTGGGTTATTTGTACGATCACATGGTTATTTTTTTAAAAGTATGTTCAAAGAATCAACACACATAATAACACAGAAAACCACAAAGAATCAACACATAATAACAGAAAAAAACAATGAATCACACACACAATAACACAGAAAAGAACAATGAATCAACACACATAGAAACACAACGTAGAAAGCAACAAGGAATCAACACACATAATAACACAGAAAGAACAATGAATCAACACACATGGTAACGTAAAACAACAAAGAAACAACACATATAATAACGTATAAAAACAACAAAGAAACAACACATATAATAACATATAAAACCACAAAGAAACAACACATATAATAACGTATAAAACCACAAAGAACAACACATATAATAACTTTTAAAAACCACAAAAACAACACATATAATAACGTATAAAAATCAAAGAAACAACATATATAATAACATAACGTAGAAAACAACAAAGAAACAACACATATAATAACGTATAAAACCCAAGAAACAACATATATAATAACGTGAAAACAACAAAGAAACAACATATAAAATAACTATAAAAAACCCCAAAGAAACAAAAATATATAATAACGTGAAAACAACAAAAAACAACACATATAATAAAGTATAAAAACCACAAAGAAACAAAAACATATAATAACGTAAAAAACAAAGAAACAACATATATAATAACGTGAAAACAACAAAGAAACAACAAAATAATAAGTATAAAAAACCCCAAAGAAAAAAAACACATATAATAACGTATAAAAACAACAAAGAAACAACACATATAATAACGTATAAAAACCACAAAGAAACAACATATATAATAACGTAGAAAACAACAAAGAAACAACATATATAATAACATAACGTAGAAAACAACAAAGAAACAACATATATAATAACATAACATTCAGATCTAAGTCACTCAAACAAAAGAACAAGAAAATATTCTATAAATAAATGCAAAAACTGTTTAATATAAAACATGACAAAACTGCATCTAAGGCTAACTCATTCTGTGTATCATGTTTAAATATCGGGTTTCACAAGATTTCTTCTGTTGCGTTCTATCGTCTTTCTACTAATTGTTTCCCCAAATCAGAACATAATCTTTCCGTTCTATTTCTACATATCTTTACCATGTTACGTGGAGGTCCCGGCCTTTTCTTGCATTCCATTGTCTATCAGGGGAACTGTCCTAGACAATATCGAAATAGGGGAAGACTGCAGTAAAACTTGGTAAATAGTGAAACACGTACAAACAAAGTACTATAGTTTTACAAAATACAGAAACAGTGACGATAAACAACAACGTTTCGACCAACAAGGCCTTTATCAAACAAACGAACAAACAGGATTGACAAATTAAAATGAAACACAAATGGACGACCAAATACCAACGTATCTAAGGAAAATCTGGAATAAAAACGAATAATATTTCTAGTATATATATATATATATATATATATATATATATATATATATATATATATATATATATATATATATAATAATAATAATAATAATAATAATCATCATCTGTACCGTTATACGTTACATAGGGCCTGCACGTAATTTCTCCATACCGCTCTATCCTGGGCAACTCGCTCAATCTCCTCCATGGAACTGAGACCGATATTTCCTGCCTCTCTCAGCAAAGTTCGTTTCAGGGTCTCCTTAGGTCGACCTCTCTTTCTTGAACCCTTTGCATCCCACTTCAATGCCTGCTTTGATATTCGTTGATCATTTCTCCTCAAGGTGTGACTAACATATCTCCATCTTCTCCTTCTTATAACAGTTGTCACTAGTGGTTGACCAGACATATCTCTGATTTCATCACTTCTCCTGAATTCATTCCATTTTATATATATATATATATTTAGGTCATGTTCTTAGATCAGACGAAAAGAGACTAAATCGACAAGTCCTTATGTGGTCACCAGTTGGGAAAAGAAAACGTGGAAGACCAAAGACCACTCTTCGAAGAACCATCCAACAAGAAAGTAAACTATTGGGATGTAAAACCATACACGATCTCCAACTGCTAGCAACGAACCACATCACAAACCTCTAAAACTCATCTAAAACATCTGCCCTATGTGCCGCCTTTGGCACGAAAGGAACAAACTAATGTATATATATATATATATATGCTCACCGTTTGAGTTAGTTGTTACAAAGCATTAAAAGAAGGAAGATTAAATATTTCGGACACATCAAACGATATGAGTGCTTGGAGAAATTAATTTTAGATGGAATGGTGCCTGGAAGAAGAACGAGAGGAAGACCAAGGGTGCAGGATGTCATTGACGATCTGAGAATGATTGCTGCTTGCACAGAATATAGAGTTTTTCAGGAATGCTGTCATGCGAGCCAAGTTACGGAAGGAACAAGCTACTTGATGATGATAGTCACCGCGACCTCCGAGAACTTATGATATGTTGCCGGGGGCCATGATATTCACATAAGTACATACTGGCGTAGCAACCTTACTACATTTGTCGCATGTTGACACTGAATGTACTTTGAATTATGTTCTGACACATAGAGCATCTCCACATAACTGCTGCACATTCTTGACAGTTACACCAACACATACAAGGTAAGTTGACTGTGGTTCGTGTGTTTCTAAAACATGTAGCACATCTTTTGAAGTGTTGAAGAGACTCACCTGTAAATATAAATATATGTAAATATTTTAATTGAAGGAACTCACCTGTAAATATAAATATATGTCAATATTTTAATTGAGGGAACTCACCAGTAAATATAAATATATATAAATGTTTCAATTGAAGGAGATTTGAGAAAGACATGAGATGTGCGAGAAAGAAATATGCGAATATTTTTAGTTTTCTTTTTTGAGTTCTATTGTTGATTTTCACAGTGGTTTGGGGAGAACGGTAATGAAAGGCTTGATTCCTGGAGTACGAGGCAGGGAAGACCAAGACGAAGGTGGCAGAAAGACATCAAAGAAATATTGAACATGACGGTGGAAGAGGTGGGAGAACTTACTAGAGACAGAGAGTTTTTCAGGTTTGGCTGAGATGAAAACAACGTTCCGCAAGGACATGTTACTATTTGATTGTTGCTTTATGCATTTCTGTAATGGAAGTGAGCAATGGATAATAAATAGTTATTGGTTATTGGTTAATGAATCGGCGTCAGGAAACTTATGGCAGACCCACAGGTGCTCAGTACCACACCCCCAGCTGAGTACCACAACCCCAACTGAGTACCACAACCCCAACTGAGCACCACAACCCCAACTGAGCACCACAACCCCAACTGAGCACCACAACCCCAACTGAGTACCACATCCCCAACTGAGTACCACAACCCCAACTGAGTACCACAACCCCAACTGAGTACCACAACCCCAACTGAGTACCACAGGCAAACGACTTAATCACCTCGCCATTGAGACCCCGTTTGCTTTAATCTCTATCTCTCTCTCTCTTATATATATATATATATATATATATATATATATATATATCAGTTATATGAGGACTATCATCATAGCACTCCGGATACGTCCATATGTGCTCCGATCTCCGCCTCAGCAAATCCAGCGACCCAACATGCTAGTTCGATGTTGATTAGTCAATCTCTTTGCATATTTAGTATGTCGTTCTTTCGGGCTGCACCAATATTGACACCCATCTCTTTCAATCTGGTCAGCGAGTGGATTCACAGCCCTGAAACTCCTCTGTTCGGAAAGACTCTCTCAATGCGTGAAGAATGTCATTTCGATCCATGGCAGCTCCTCTGATATTGTAGCCAAGCCAGCCAATCTATCAGCTCGTTCATTACCCCTAACTCCGGCGTGCCCAGGGACAAAAAAGAAGGTGATTTCTCTGATCATTGTCTGTACCAGTACCTCCACCCAGTTGCGTCTCACCATTCCTGATTCGACTTTACGAATCATGCTCATTGAGTCACTGAGTATGAAAGCACGATATATATATAAATCAGTTGAATTTAATTGTGTGTATGTCTGATCCCGAAATGATAGGGCCACATTTTTTTTTAACATCTTACACTCATGCCAATATTTTTTTTTATAAACTCATCGATAGGTTTATAATCTGAATAAATTCAAGTTGTCAATTGTTATTTTAGCCGATTTTGAGGAGACGCTGCATGTTTCTCTGTTTTAGGATTTAACAATTTCGGAGATGATACAACGTCGTAGATCTATCGAAATTAATGAAGTTATAGATATACGGTTGGAGAATCCTTCCTTCGTTCGCTTGAAATATTGTCTATATATTTAATGTTGTCTCTTGTATGAACTTCACTGTCTTTTGTAGCTCACACAGAGGTCCGTGTAGTTTTCTGTCGAGTGTTGTTTCGTTAGGCCAGTGAGTTTGTCTCAATGTATCATATTCGAGGCAGTCTGTAAGTATGTGCTCTGCAGTCTGGTGTGCCTGTCCACATGTACACATGGCTGAATTTCCAATCGTGTATTTTGTATTCATGTGGCTGCGGAGTCGACTGTGTCCTGTTCTAAGGCGCAGAATGACAACTTGTTCTAATCTGCTCATACTATAGTAATGGTCTTGTGTTGGTTTTTGTGGCTTTCTGATTGATTTAATCATCCTTTTCTTTTGCTGGTAGGATAAGAAAAGAAAAATGAAGGCCAGAAACATGAACATAGTGGGGGAAATTTTAGTTATTAGGCTTGACTACAAGCGACGGATGAATGTAAAGGTGATTGATGAGGAAACTAAAGAGGAACGACTTGGAAGAGCAGCGAAAAGGATAACAAATGTAACAGTAAAAGTGTTAAAATAGTACAACTAGATTTAAACTAAATTCCCCGCGCGAAGAACGGGTACACCTGCTAGTATATTATAGCTTTAAGAGTGTCGAGTCATCACTTGAAGAGCTCTGTCCATTGTTCAGCGTAATACACGTTACATACACACACACACACACATATAAATATGTTGTGTTATATATTTAACCCCTACGCCCTACAGAGCCGATAAACAAAATCCCCGTATTTTGTACGGTGACGCCAATCATGTAGCGAAACACGTACAAACAAAGTACTATATTTACAAAATACAGAAACAGTGACGATAAACAGCAACGTTTCGACCAAAAGGCCTTTATCAAGCAAACGACACAACAGGAGTGACGAATTTCAGAGAACACTTACAAATGGACGATAACGGAAACATGTAAATTTATCTAATGAAAATCTGGGAATAAAAACGAATAACGAAAAGAGTGCAACACAAAACTAGAAGTGGAAAAGAAGAGAAACAATATACAATCAAGTGAAAATATAAATTATATATATGAAGCAAATACACATATAGATTACAAGGCATGAGATGAGAAAGTACTAAGAAGCATAGGAATGTAATGCGTTGAGTCCAAGAGGCCGCAAGGTACCATATAACGAAATAAAACGGTTCTCCAGAGCAAATCGACTACGATCATCAGAGGAACATGATCGGATGGCTGTGACCTGGACATCGCAAGCTCCTGAATGGCCAGTATGATTGAAATGAGTGGCCACAGGGGTCACAGAGCATTGGCGAATATCGTGTAAGTGTTGGGCGAATCGGTCACTGAGTCTCTTGCCGGTTTCCCCAATATAGGCCATGTTGCACCGCTTGCAGATAATGGCATAGATAATATTCCGGGACTCGCAGGTGAAACTGTCTTCAATAACGAACGTGGCTTTTGGAAAAGACACAGTGCGGGTCTGTATTACATAAGCACACGTGTTGCAGCGCCGGCGGCTACACTGGATGGTGCCAAAATTACTCTGGATATTAGGCTTGAGGCGACTGAACCAACATATCCTTAAGACTTCTGTCCTGTCTGTACGCCACCAAAGGATAGTGTTGGAAGATTGAACGTGTCTCAGGATTAGACTGAAGAATGGAGAGATGACGGAATAAGAATTTCTTCACAAGGGAACTATGAGGGTGGAAAGTTAAGACAAGTTTCACCCTGTCAGAATTGGAAGTTCTATGCTGGTTAGAGAGAGCCTCCTGGCGAGAAATTTGCTGAACGCGTCGCATAGCAGATGCAAGCACCTTATCCGGGTATAAGCGCTTACGGAAGAAACCAAGCATCTCGTGAGCTCTATTGAGATAATCATCGTCCTCGCTACAGAGGCGACGAAGGCGCAAGAGTTGAGAGAATGGTAAAGAGTCACGACAAGCCTGGGAATGGGAAGAGGTATACAGAAGAAAACTATGTGTATCAGTAGGCTTGTAGTATACTGATGTAGTGATGGTGGATAGGCTGATGGTGATAGTGATGTCAAGAAAGTTGACACAAGAGGTAGAGATGTGAGATGTAAACCGAATAGCAGGATGTAGACATTAATGAAATTAATGAAGCGTGACAAATCGGCTTCAGGCATATCGGTAATGCCAATACAATCATCAATGTATCTATGATACACAGACGGAAGAGGGCCATCATAGGAATTCCATACTAGGTGTTCAAGATGACCCATGAATAGACAAGCATAACTGGGTCCCATTTTAGTACCCATGGCGACCCCACTGATCTGCTCAAAGAACTGGTCATTGAATTGACCATCCAGTGTGGCCGTCGGCGCTGCAACACGTGTGCTTATGTAATACAGACCCGCACTGTGTCTTTTCCAAAAGCCACGTTCGTTATTGAAGACAGTTTCACGTGCGAGTCCGTAATATTATCTATGCCATTATCTGCAAGCGGTGCAACATGGCCTATATTGGTGAAACCGGCAAGAGGCTCAGTGACTGATTCGCCCAACACTTGCGCGATATACACCAATGCTCTGTGACTCCTGTAGCCACTCATTTCAATCATACTTGCCATTCAGGAGCTTGCGATGTCCAGGTCACAGCCATCCGATCATGTTCCTCTGATGATCGTAGTCGATTTGCTCTGGAGAACCGTTTTATTTCGTTATATGGTACCTTGCGGCCTCTTGACTCAACGCATTACATTCCTATGCTTCTTAGTAATTTCTCATCTCATGCCTTGTAATCTATATGTGTATTTGCTTCATATATATAATTTATATTTTCACTTAATTGTTTATTGTCTTCTTTTCCACTACTAGTTGTGTGTTGCACTCATTTCGTTATTTGTTTTTTCCCCAGATTTTCATTAGATACGTTTGAATGTTTCTGTAACCGTCCATTTGTAAGTGTTCTTTGAAATTCGCCACTCCTGTTGTATCGTTTGCTCCATAAAGGCCTTTTGGTCGAAACGTTATCGTCACTGTTTCTGTATTTTGTAAAACTATAGTACTTTGTTTGTACGTGTTTCGCTAGATTACAACAAGGCTTGGTTGATTGATATGACTGTTATCATTGCACTTCGGTGAGTAACCATGTGTACTTCCATCTCTTTCTTACACAGAAATATCTCAGCGGCAGTACACGAACTCCGTAGCACCGACGAGGGACCCATATACTAACTTAGACAATGGTGACAATATTTCGTAGGAATTTTATTTTTTAATCTTCCTAATGAATTTTGCCCGGGAAGCGGCTTTCCAGCCTGCTCTTCTCGATTTTAAACTGCCAAGTTTTCTTTTACGATATCGACTTGAACAAGGGATCTATGTTTTATCGTCCGTCTCTGATAGGATTAGGAACTCGATCTCATCTAAACTGAGATCAGGTTTGTCTGAAAAAAATATCCTGATACAACAAGGCAGAAACAAACAGATGGAAATTAAAAGTGCCGATGGAATAGACACATGTCCTCATGAAATAATCGTATAAGATAAACAAGACATGCAATTGTCTGGAACAAACAGGGGAAAAGAAGAGTGTGGAGGTCAGAGAAAAACTGACATAGAATAGTAGAACAGTGAGTCAGAGACGTAAAGAAACTGACTAGATTAGAATTCCCTCTAGAGCTACAGTTGAAGCCTTATGTTTTAATGGGAACACAGAGATCGCCGATCATTATCAGGTGCCGTACTGGCTGGCGTAGCGATCCTGGATCTCAACAAATCTCTGTCTCTGGTGTTTGCTATCATCTCAGATGTTGACGCTCTACCCTGCCATGAAGTCAGGCTATCCAAAATTTTCTCTTTTTGTCTTCCTCTGTCTCGTCTACCCTCGATTTTACCGGTTGTTACAATGTGTTCTAAACTTCCCTTTCACATCACATGCCCAAAAAATGATGACTGCCTCTTTCTTATACTGACAAAAGCTGTCTCTGTGTCTTAACCTCATTCAACACCTCCACATTAGTCATTTTAGCAGTCCATGTAATTCTCATCATTCTTCTGTAAAACCACATCTATGTGTCCATCGAAGATTTTTCTTCAATGTTTATTGTTCATGACTTGCATCCGTATGTCAGTATTGGTTCTATGTAACACTGTATAACTCACATCCGTATGTCAGTATTGGTTCTATGTAACACTGTATAACTCTCATTCTGATCTCAACTGACAAGGACTTGTTGCATATAATGCTTCTCATTTTCTGGAACGATGCCATCATTCTCCTTTTTATTTCTGAACTGCATCTGTCATCTGATATTACCAGAACTCCGAGGTATGTAAATTGATGCACTTGTCTTAGCTTCGTCACATTTACTGTGATGGTGAATTATGTCAGAGTCTGCGTTTTGATATAATCAAAGTGTGACTCAAAGATCAATGAATCATTCAGAACATATATAGGTAGAAAAGAGCAGCTAAAAGATTAGACAAACAGATAGGAACTTTCCAGAAGATCAGAAAGACCGCCGATAGCGAGGTTAAAAATACTCCGCGCTGGTGACGCAGTGTCGTGGAAATTCAGGACCTCGAGACTAGCTTGACCCTAACAAAATCTCGATGTGCACACGGCACAACAGTTTGACTACAGAAAATGTGATGAGCACTGGTGATAAGGAAAGAAAACATTCAAGTGAAATCAGTTAGACTGCTTCACATCAAACGATAGAAGAAAACTAGCCATGTCAGATGTAACGTGTCTATACTCGAGTGCTGAAGTATCAAGAAGAGACCTGTTTAGAAATGAAGACATCAGGAAAAAGTGGGTACAACATCAGTACCGAATTTCATCAAGAAACAACAAATTAAATGGTTAGGCCACATAACCAAATTAACTCAAATAATTCAACAAGCCACATTGCAATCCTTTGGCAGTATCAATTCTCCGACTACCTACTGCACAAACTTAAACATTACATAGCAATAAAAGTATTTACAAGATTCATTTCAATAATTTAAGAAAATTATAACTCATTATGTTAGAGTAGTCTCCAGTAACAAATTCTTTACAACAACAAAATGTGGTTTTAAAAAAAAACGTGGTTTTAGTATGCGTATACTTGGAGTTTCAGTTCCATGGAGGAGATGTAGCGAGTTGACCAGGATAGAGCGGTATGGAGAAATTACTTGCAAGCCCTATCTAAGGTATAACGGTACGAGAGGAATTATTATTATTATTATACTAGGAGTTTACAAACACTGGAGAAAGTTAACCATTTTATATATTTGGGTAGTAAATTGCAAACAACGGAGACACGATGAACGAAATAAACTCTCGTATTGCTATAGCAGCTAGTGCCTTCACTAAGTTAACAAATATCTGGCAATCTCAAGACCATAGTATATGTACAAAAGTTAAATTGTTTAGGTCCTGTGTGATTCCTGTACTGACCTACGGTTGTGAAAGTTGAAAATCAACAAACAAAATTGATAAGAAACTGGACAGCTTGAGAACAAATGTCTCCGAAAATTAATAAAAGTAAAATGGACTGGACTGGACTGGTGGCGTCTGTGCTTAGGGCGTGGCCAACGTAACTACTGGCCGAAGCGCTATATTATTCAAGATGGAGGGTGAGGCGGATTATTCAAACGTGTTTAGTAAACATATGGACATTTTAGTAAACATACGAACTCAAACAGACTTCTTTAGTAAACATAACAACAAAATAACGATGCCTAGTAAGTGCTGTGTACCAAAATGTATATCAAATTACGATTGTAATTATATATGTATAATATAAGTTAATTTAACAAGTACCTTCTTCAGTAAACCTAACTGTTGTCAGTGTTGTAAACATAACAATAAAATAACGATGCCTAGCTAGTAAGTAAAGTGTACCAAAATGTAGATCAAATTACGATTATAATTATATGTGTATAATTTAACAATTACCTTCTTTAATAAACATAACAACAAAATAACGCTGCCTAGAAAGTGTTGTGTACCGAAATGTAGACAAGGAACATATTCTATTGTATAATTATTGAAAGCACCAGCTATAGGACTCAGTATTAAAATAGATCAAGACATGTCTTTTACTGTTCACCTAAAGAAAGTTTCCATAGATAAGAGTTCCTTTAACTGGCTGTCAAATAGTGAAAAATTGAGAGATGGTTTCATGTTGAAAACCTCTTGTCCATGCAAATCATGAAAAGATTTAGAAGAGCACCAACTATTGACTATTACATGACAATGGCACATGATAATCTGGTTGAAGCAATTAGTTTATCATCCACAACAAGCATTAGTTTTGTGCCAGAGAAAACACTTCAATTCCCAGCTGAGCAGTTCCATCTGGTCAGAACTAAAGATAACAGAAAAGGGTATAACACTCAGTGTTTTGCATTTATGACATATTAAATTGAACCTGATCTGTCCTCATATCATCTGGATATGGAGATAAGTTCTTAGCCACGACAAACCATAAGGAGACTGTCATACAAATTGTAACTACCAGTTACATGAAATTCTCATTAGACAGTACTGTATGTTCTGGAGCTCAAAAAGAAATATTTTATTGTCTGCGGTTCCAACATTTTCGTCAACAATGATATAAAAATCAGGAATGTTCAATGCAATGTTCAGCAAGCTGCTTTTTCACAAAAAAGGAAAAAAGGAAAATTCAGTAGTAGATAAATATATTTGTGTAATACTGTTTAGTTTATGTGCTAATCAGTTGTAGTGTTGTGAAAATTGATTGGCACATCATTTGTTTTCCTTGTTATCCTGTATCACTAGTGATCTCTTCGGACATAATGTATCAAAAGTTGTCATGTAGACTTGATTTCATTCGATATAATGTATCAAAAGTTGTCATGTAGACTATTGATTTCATTCGACATAATGTAATAAAAGTTGGTATGTAGACTATTGATCTCCTTCGACATAATGTAATAAAGTTGGTATGTAGACTATTGATCTCCTTCAACATAATGTAATAAAAGTTGGTATGTAGACTATTGATCTCCGACATAATGTAATAAAAGTTGGTATGTAGACTATTGATCTCCTTCGACATAATGTAATAAAAGTTGGTATGTAGACTATTGATCTCCTTCGACATAATGTAATAAAAATGGTGTTTCATTTAACTACACATATTTAATAGATATGGGTGGACTGAAGTACCTATCACAAGATCTCACTGTTCTCTGCTTCATATCATATATAGTTGTTCAAAAGCCGATATCATCTGACTATGAAGATAAGTTCTTGGTCACGATAAACCAGAAGGAGATTGTCATACAAATTGTAACTGCCAGCTACATAAAATTCTCATTAGACAGTACTGCATGTGTCTGCGGAGCTCAAAAAGAAAAACTTTATTGTCCGCGGTTCCAACATTTGCTAACATTTTCCTCAACAATTAAGGAAAATAAGGAATGATCAATGCAATGTTCAGCAAACTGCTTCTTCACAAAAAGGAAAGTAGCAAAATTCAGTAGTAGATAAATATATTTATGTAATACTGTTTAGTTTCTGTGCTAATCAAGCCGTGGCGATGTGCTAATCAAGCCGTGGCGATGTGCAAATTTGTGACTGACTATTTCGTGGATTACTGATAAGTGATGTTAGTTTATGTGCTAATCAAGATGTGGTGTTGTGCAAACATGTAGCTTACTTATTTCGAAATAGGGGAAGACTGCAGTAAAACTTGGTAAATAGTGAAACACGTACAAACAAAGTACTATAGTTTTACAAAAACAGAAACAGTGACGATAAACAGCAACGTTTCGACCAACAAGGCCTTTATCAGCAAACGAACAAACAGGAGTGACAAATTAAAATGAAACACAAATGGACGACCAAATACCAACGTATCTAAGGAAAATCTGGAATAAAAACGAATAACGAAATAAATGTAACACAAAAACACACATAAAAACTAGAAATAGAAAAGAAACAATGAAACATCTAGTAAATATATAACTTGAATACATGCAACATATACCCATATAGATTATAAAGCATGGGAAGAGAAAGTACTAAGAAGCATAAGAATGTAATACATGCAACATATACCCATAGAGATTACAAAGCATGGGAAGAGAAAGTACTAGAAGCATAAGAATGTAATACGTTGAGCCCGCGTGGTCGCAAGGTACCATACAAAGAAATCAACCGATTCTCCAGAGCAAATCGACTACGATCATCAGAGGAACATGATCGGATGGCTGTGACCTGGACATCGCAAGCTCCTGAATGGCCAGTATCATTGAAATGGGTAGCTACAGGGGTCACAGAGCATTGGCGTATATCGCGCAAGTGTTGGGCGAATCGGTCACTGAGTCTCCTGCCGGTTTCCCCAATATAGGCCTTGTTGCACCGCTTGCAGATAATGGCATAGATAATATTACGGGACTCGCACGTGAAACTGTCTTCAACAACGAACGTGGCTTTTGGAAAAGACACCGTGCGGGTCTGTATTACATAAGCACAAGTGTTACAGCGCCGACGGCCACACTGGATGGTGCCAAAATGACTCTGGATGTTAGGCTTGAGGCGATGTGAACTAACATATCCTTAAGGCTTCTGTCCCGTCTGTACGCCACCAAAGGATAGTGTTGGAAGATTGAACGTGTATCAGGATCAGACTGAAGAATGGAGAGATGACGGAATAAGACTTTCTTCACAAGGGAACTATGAGGGTGGAAAGTTAAGACAAGTTTCACCCTGTCAGAATTGGAAGTTCTATGCTGGTTAGAGAGAGCCTCCTGGCGAGAAATTTGCTGAACGCGCCGCATAGCAGAAGCAAGCACCTTATCCGGGTATAAGCGCTTACGAAAGAAATCCAGCATCTCGTGAGCTCTATCGAGGAAATCGTCGTCCTCGCTACAGAGGCGACGAAGGCGCAAGAGTTGAGAGAATGGTAAAGAATCACGACAAGCCTGGGAATGGGAAGAGGTATAAAGAAGAAACTATGTGCATCAGTAGGCTTGTAGTATACTGATGTAGTGATAGTGGATAGGCTGATAGTGATAGTGATGTCAAGAAAGTTGACACAAGAGGTAGAGATGTGAGATGTAAACCGAATAGCCGGATTGAAGACATTAATGAAATTAATGAAGCGTGACAAATCGGCTTCAGGCATATCGGTAATGCCAATACAATCATCAATGTATCTATGACGTATCATATTACATTCAACGTATTACATTCTTATGCTTCTTAGTACTTTCTCTTCCCATGCTTTGTAATCTCTATGGGTATATGTTGCATGTATTACATTCTTATGCTTCTTAGTACTTTCTCTTCCCATGCTTTATAATCTATATGGGTATATGTTGCATGTATTCAAGTTATATATTTACTAGATGTTTCATTGTTTCTTTTCTATTTCTAGTTTTTATGTGTGTTTTTGTGTTACATTTATTTCGTTATTCGTTTTTATTCCAGATTTTCCTTAGATACGTTGGTATTTGGTCGCCCATTTGTGTTTCATTTTAATTTGTCACTCCTGTTTGTTCGTTTGCTTGATAAAGGCCTTGTTGGTCGAAACGTTGCTGTTTATCGTCACTGTTTCTGTTTTTGTAAACTATTTTACTTATTCATGGATAACTGAAGAGAGACTACCATGTGATGTAAGACAATAGTTATCATATTTAAAATTAATCTGATTCTGTATAAAATTTAACAAAATAGTATGTGAGAGCAACAACATAGCTTTTTATCAAAAAAACACTTCTGTAATAAACATGCATCCAAAACAATTTTTAACATCTGCAAGATGTATTGTCTAGATCAGGTTTAATAGAAAAGCAATAGTTAGTCGACAATACCCCGCCTCAGCCGGACGTCACATGGCAATATTGCCGCCGCGCTGTGGCCAGTTTGTAATTTGGGCCCACGCTTAGGGATAGTGATTTCCCCCAAACCTGGCGTCACGCGCAGACAATTTGCTGCAAATTGTTTTTGGATTTACAAAAGGACGAGGGGGCCCCCCGTTCAGAAAGCAATGACAAACTACTGAACGTAATAATGCATAGAAAAATCACAAACAGCTTTTAAAAGCTGGGAGTTGATTTGCAAAGTCCTGTAAAAGAAAGAAATTAACTAACTAAAATGGACTGTTTTCTTTTCAAACAACAAAGCCAAGAAGAACACCCCAACAACCAAAATATTGAAGGAAAGAAGGTGGAAACATTTAGGTCATGTTCTTAGATCAGACGAACAGAGATTAAATCAACAAGTCCTTATATGTCCCATTTGGGGAAAAAAATGGAAGATCGCCACTTTAAGTACAATCCTCCCCAAAAAAACTTTTGGGGATGTAAAACCTACAATATCTCCAACTGCTAGCAACAAACCCGCATCACATGGAGATTTAAAACCCTGCCCTATGTGCCCCCTTTTGGCACGAAAGAAAACAACTAACTATACTTAGAGTTAATAAAAATAAAGAAGAACAATGCTGATCAGATACACGGATAACCTAGAAAAAGATCGTCCATTAAATAATAGACCACAAAAAAAGAGACAGTGAAAGACACCATGTGCATAGGCACATACAAACCCGTTCTTTAAATCTCTTTTTATCGGGACACTGTGAAGCAAAATGGATTAGAGTAAAGATATTTAAAAGTTTGGGAGGAAGATAACGGAACTGGACGAGTAGCTGTCTTGCCAAACGGTTGACGCATCCACGAGCATACAGGGAATGCGACTGATGAAGTGGAATCTGATGTTCCATCAGGTTCCAGAAATATAAAAGAACAGGTCGCTGTTATTGATTTTTCTGTTGGAAAGATTCTCATATCAGCTTATGTACGCATTACCTTACTTTTCCGATCTAGCAGTCATCTGAGCATTTGTCCTTTGACTTGAGGCCATGACAGTGAATTTACAGGTCTGTCTGAGTTGTGGTGTGTTATCTCTATCATAGAAGTAACGGTCCAGCCATGATTCAAGAAGTTTTGAATTACTTATTTTTATGAGTAGAACTGATTGCTTCAGAGGCAGAGATGGGAGGTGTTTAACCAGCGAGTCACAGGAACCATAAATATGATACTTGATATCTATTGAAAGATTGAAACATACTTGGAGTGATATGATGTTGGCCCCAAACCCGAAACGTTTCGGCAGACAAACTTAACAAAAAGAAAAGTACAAGTTATAAAATTTAAACAAAATAAAACAAGACAAAAGGTAGAACCAAAAATGATCTGATCTAATGATCTAGAATGCAATTTTACCGATTGGAAATTTGCTGTGGTACTTGAATCTCTTGTACAGAAGCTGCACTTCCATTCTGAATATTGGAAGAAGCAGGTAGACCTTGTTTTCCCATTTGTTTGAGATGTTTCTGCCTTCAATAGCTTGCTCGCTTAGATTATTGCGTGGTCAACACCAGAACCAAATTATTAGGGGGTTGGTTAATCTCTCGTGCTTCGTTGGGATCCACAAATAGCCTCAAATTGTACTTTTTCGGTTTTTGAGCTAAAATAAAAAAAAAACTTGATTAAAAACTACACACTGGATTGTCAATAATGAAATATTTGATTGCTAAGTCTTCTTTTCGAGCGCTCCGCACGACCACTTGTTAACCATTTTTTGTGATGTGTATGTGATCGAGCCTAAGACCGACTGGGTTTGAGTTATGACCTCAAGTAGGAAGCACATCCGTTTTTTGGATGCTTTTATTTATTAGGAGTTCCCCAGGCCCCTACCTCAGTCGTTTCTGACACCCCTTTGTAGGTCGGTGGTACTTTCTTTGCCCTTGAGAGCCCCCGGGCAACACATGGTCGGGAGGTTGAAAATTTTTTTGTATACCAATCTGTTCTAGAATGTCTTTATTTAAAAAAATTTTCCCTATCCAGAAGCACTTGAGTTTTTCAGCTCTTCGGCTCGGTTCCATGGACATCGAAACCCCTTCGGTTCGGTGCCACGAACAGCGTAAATCTGGGGAGTCTGTGGTTTTTCTGCCATCCCGCAAAAAACCGCACACAAGGGGAAATCAGTTCCCCGAGCTACGAACACGCTGGGCAATGGAAATGTCTTTATTAAATCCCCTCACTCTCTAGCTAGTTGCACCGACACCTAGACGCGGGAGTACTCCACTGATGTAGCGTCTGTAATTTAAATGGAGTGAGCTCGATCACAATCTAATTGTACCAGGCTCAAACTCCAGAAGGGCATTTTGGGAAGCAAAAATACTAACGATCAAAATAGAAAGAACGGCAAACTGCTGACAATATAATTTGGGCCTAGAAACCGACGACTCGTTGATGGCTAAGTCATGTAGGATATGCCACGATTTTCTTTTATATCTGGTTTTTTACTAATGGTAAAATGATCTAACAAGGACAATTAATATTTCTTGTCAAGAACACATAAAGTTAAAACAAGGACAATTAATATTTCTTGTCAAGAACACATCAAGTTAAAACAAGGGTCTCAAGACAAAGAATTGATTTCATTGCGCTGGGTTTCTCTATATGTCTCCGTTCCTCTCGACAGAAATGACAAACCGCCTGCCAAAAGTGTTGCGTAAAGCACGAACTTCGTAGCTCAAGCAACAATCCAAGTGATCTCCGGAAGAAATGCACACGTGAACTAAATGACATGATCCGGATTCGAACTCCCAACATTCAGAACGCAAGATAAATGTTTAACCACCTCGCCACAGTGACCCACATACAAGATAAAAATTACAAGTAAATCTGTGTCTCTGGTAAAGAACAAAATTCTGCAAAATCTTAAACTTGGTTCATATATTCACTGAAAAATATCAATAAAGCAAGAAAGAAAAAAATAAATATTAAATACGTCTAATATAATACTGAAGTATCAAAATTAATATCTGCTTCTTCAACAAGAATGTCATTTATGTAACCTCAATATAAAACTAAAGCTTCTTGTCCACTAACGGTTCCATAGTTCCGTTATAACTCCTGCCTCCATCGACTTTGATGTGCTCACCAGTAATGAAACCTGCTGCATCCGACGCCAAGAAAGCCACAGCTTGAGCTACATCTTCAGCAACTCCAGGTCGTCCCTTTAATGACTGCTGGACTTCTTGAGATTTTGTAAACTGTTCATTAACTTTGCTAGGATCTTCAAAATTTCTCAGAATTTGAGTCGGAAAGTATCCGGGGTTTACCGAATTCACACGAATTCCCTTGGGTCCAAGATCAACAGACAGACAACGGGTTAAGTGATCAAGTGCTGCCTTAGACAGTGAATATACTACAGCAAATTGAAGCGTCATGGTAGAGACAATAGAAGATATGTTAACAATGTTGCCTTTCGACTTCTCCAGATGTGGTACAGCTTTTTGGATGAGGAAGTACACAGACTTCAAGTTGGTATCTAGGACGCTGCTGAATGTTTCTTCAGTGTCGTCCATTAAAGAATTAGCTTTACCTAAAACCCCAGCATTGGCTACAAGAACGTCTAAACGTCCAAATTTCTTTACAGTCTTCTCAATTATTTCTTCTCGAACTTTGCGATCATTCAGGTCACCGGCAACAGCAAGGAATCTATTATGGTTTCCACCACTGACACTCACAGCTTTGTCCAACACTGACTTGAGCCTATCTTTGTCACGTCCACAAAAAGTGATATTTGCACCTAGTGAAGCAAGGAATAATGCAATGGATTCCCCTAGTCCAGCACTAGAACCGGTTACTATTACAACCTTGTCTTTTAGTTGTGATGCCATTATTAGTGTTCGTACAAGATATTTAAATGTAACTGAAATTCAGAAGAAAGCGTTATGCCCAACAAAACGCAAACAGTCAAGAACAAAACCAAATGAAACTAGATATGTACTGACGTTAATTATATACCCTACGTACGACAGACGTGATTCCATCGAGTTCGGCGAGGACATAGTGCACTAGAAGGCGGTTCAAAGTTTGGGTCAGCTTACTTGCCAGCTTTTCCTCCTAATGTAAGTTTGTGACTGACAAGTTGACATTATGTTCTGTAATTGTTATGAAATGACATGAATTATTCAGAAATAATTGTTTCGGTGAGCACCCCCGTATGAAGAGAGTAATAAAGAGACTAAAGAGAAACAGAACAAAGGAGAAAGAAAATGTAATGTTACCTGTGAAGAAAATTAGAAAGTGAAAGAAAGAGACGTCTAATGAGGAACAAAAATAGAGAAGTGCTATAGGATAGGCAAAAGAAAGAAAGAAACAACGAGAGAGATGTTTAATGAGTAAGAGAAATAGAAAGATCGAGAGAGAAACGTTCAATGAAAAAGGAAATAAACTGTGAAGTACGTCTAATGAGAAAAAAAAAAAAGAACAACTGTGTATGCGTAAGAGAGAGAGAGAGAGCGAGAGAAAGATGTCATCAGACAGAAAGATATATATTAAATATTCACTTGAGGCCAAAATGAAACCGCCACTGAAACATACATTTTGCTTTTCAATGTTCGTTTACAAGTTTTCATCAATTCAACATCAATTTCACACCAATAGCAATATTATTTTCACAAAGATGACGGTATAAATCAGAGTTTGAGAACTTGCAGTTCAGTATTTGACATTGAATAAATAAGCATCGCATAATGCAAATAGAAGTTTATGCTGAAGAGTTAACCTGTAGTGCTCGCAGATACGCTTGAAGATGACGTTCATGTTGTTCAAATCAAGCGTGGTTCACCCAGGTGCACTTTTAAATTTCATTTACGCTTCGCAGATCACACACATTCACCTAGATAAACTGGAAGATGGCATTCATGGTATGCAGCTCACGTTTAGTTCATGCTTATACGTTTGAAGATGTCCTTCATCTTGTGCAACTTATGCGTATTAATTCAGTTATGCATGTAGATGGTGTGCATAATTCCGAATTCCTACTTCTGCGTTAGTCAGTCCGCATCACAATAACGCTACCATAATGTCATGTTTATCTATCTTCATAGAGACGATGTTGATGCAAAATGAAACATTTTCATATCACTGTTCTTTTCTGTTGTTCATATATTTTTTAAAAAGGAATAAATATCATTGTAATTTTTAGCAAGATGACTTCAAACCATACACTGTCAGTTTTCTTTATAGGCTGTATATACTAAGATTCTATAAAGCAATCGACTTCCATACCCATAATCTGAATCAGTTCAAATCTGCCCTGTTAATCTGCATACTGTTTAATACGTAACGTCACGTGTTTACTTACCAATTACAGTTCCTGCTTAAGGCATGTGTGGACAAAATGATAATTATGTCGTTCTACACATGTTCCGAACCAGTTCAACAAAGATATGTGGTGTAGCTTTGTAAGACGTATATTAGGTGGGATATAACGTTGGTTAACATCAGCAATACGAATAATAAACGGTTTTAAATATCTTTAATATTTATTAATTGATAATAAGCAGGATATAAGAGAACGAACAAAGCATGGATTGATACAAGATGCGATAAATAGCTTAAACTTTACAGCATCAGAAGCTGAACATTCACAACTAAATCGGATGTAATCCTTAGGTAACAAGAATTTTTTAATGAACATAACAGTGTATTAGTTTCACTTCGATATGCCTTTTTCAGACTATACTTTCTAAACGTAAATCAAAAATATATTTAATGACAATTTAATTATTTTATATATTTTTTTATTGTACTGGTGTCTATAAAATGCTAATTTTTTGTTGAATGTCAAATTAATTCGTTTTCATCACTACGGACTCAAGCATAGTCAGGGCGCTTTTTTTTTTTTTTTTTTCGTCCGCTTTCAACTCAGACGAAGTTTCATCTCTGAAACTGATTTTTGCGTGAAAATCCGTTTTTACAATTTCTTACAATGGCAGCAGTGTGCACATTGTAAATTACTTTACACTGGCAGCCGTGTGCCCAATGTACTGTAATTAGTATTCCATCGCCATACAGGCAGATTTTCTCCGACTTCAGAGGTACTCACGTTATCGTCCTGAGTAAGACCAGGGACTCGAACAAATGCCGGACAGTAGGTTCGAACCCGAGCTATGAGGCGTCTCACAGCTAGCAGGCCGAGCTACTATCAACTACTCTAGTCAGTCCCCGTCAGGCGCCTAATATGTCACATCTGACTAATGCTGTATGAAATCCTGCTACGGATTCAAGCATAGTCAGGGCACCTAATATGTCACATCTGACTAATGCTGTATGAAATCCTGCTTTCTTTATCATTATTGTAACTTGCAATTCGGGCGAGCCTTACACCGACTTCTGCGGTACTTGTAATTTAGATTCCCCGAGTAAAGAAAACATATAGTACAACAGCGTACCGTGTGCACATCGAAAATTGATAGGCCCAAGTCGGTCTCAAACCCAGAAATTAGCACTGCACGGAGTTACCATCAAAGCGTATTATCGACTTCGACATCGGCGACCCTATCATCAAATGTTAATATTGATCATATGTTCTGTGACAAACATACGTTCTTGTACAGATATCGTATAACTATTAATGGCATGTGAACCCTATGTACATCACATTAGAAATGTCTATCTATTGTCTATTGTCTATTCCCAGGTGGAAGATGTAGTTGGCTGATCACTCTTGTCGTTAAGCGTAGGGATGGGGGCTTTAATTTGCGTTCTAGAGCTAGATGAGTCGCCCTTGTTGTGTTGTATCCGTGTTTATGTAGTGTGCTCTTGATATTGTCTATCCATCTTTTTCTTGGTCTTCCTTAGCTCTAGTACCCGATCTCTTTTTATTGTATGCAGAAATGTTAACACATAAATAATATGTGTATATTATTCAATTATAATAATATATAAATGAAACATATAATAATAATAATTCCTCTCGTACTGTTATACGTTACATAGGGCATACAAGCAATTTCTCCACACCCCTCTATCCTGGACAACTCGCTCAATCTCCATGATAATGAGATCGATATTGCTTGCCTCTCTCAGCAAAATTCATTTCAGTGTCATCCTCTCTTTCTTGAACCCCTTGCATCCCACTTTATTGCCTGCTTTCAGTGGCGTAGCTAAGGGGGCGAGGGCGGACCGCCCGGTGACAGCATATGGAGGGTGACACTATGTCACCTCCAACAAAATTTTTCAGCCAGGCTAAGGTGTGAAAATAGTCTGAAAATAGAATTGTGATAAAACCCAACAACACAGGAAATGTGACCGTTATGACGTCACATATTTCGAATTTGAATCTATAAACCGTCGAAAATATTGTCTGAGCGAGTACAGCTCTTTTGGTGAGTCATTTTTCTTATATTTTTATTATAATTTATTTCGAACAATGTTCGAAATAAATGACGACCATGGCTTTGTCGAATTATATGAAAGAACGTCGATAACAGCATAATATCAATGGAAGCTGTCGAAAGACGACAGCTTCCATTGATATTATGCTGGGCATGTACAGTCCGCAAGATGCAAGGATGTACATTTGACAAAGCAGTTTTTTACCATTTACAAACTACAATGGACATTTATGAAATTTTCGTCAAATTTATAGGACTAAAAACAGAAAGTAAAATATAAATAAAAGAACTTTTTAAAAATCTCCTTTTGCTAATGGACTAAAAAGCAGGTAACTTCTTGGAGCTTGTTGAATTGTTATCTCACTACGATGTAGCGTTAAGAGAACATCTTGTCAGACTCCAGGAAAGAACAGACAGATTGTCGGATCTGGCTGTTCTGTCCATTGAACACGAGCTTACAAGACAAATAGATTTTGACGATGTCATTGACCTGTTTGCCACAATGAAAACAAGAAGACATTCCTTCTAGGACTATAGTGTCGAAGGACATTCTTTTGGTCTGTGCATTGCCGTGTTTTGCATTTAGATGTTCTGAAAGTGAACAGTTGCATTTTAAAAATCTTTGGATTTGAACTATTTGTTTTGTGGTATTTGATTCGGATTTTGTCTTGGATCATACATGTAAGCAGTAACGTACCGGTCAGTAGAGTAAAGTAGAGCCTAGAGGTAGAATATGTATGAAAATTTAGCTACACCTAACCATTCAGCATAGGGTCGTGTGGGGTCACTGGGGTGACATTTGAACGGACCGCCCGGGTGACGTTTACTCTAGCTACGCCAGTGCCTGCTTTGATATTCTTTGATAATGTTTTCTCAATGTGTGTCCAACATATCTCCATCTTCTAAAAAATATACCTTTTAAGATTAAACATATTGCAATAGTTATAATATTTATTTATTTCTGTTTATTTATAGCCATTTTGTGGTTTATTACACAAATCAGAACCATGGTTCTGTCTGAAAATATAAACTGGGCGAAATTGGCAGTTATGCCGTTTATGCTCCGAAATGAAACACGAAATCGAAATTCGGTCGGAGACACCTAATTAGAAAGAGAAATAGAAAAGGAGATACAGTTGAGAGAGAGAGGGGACATGGAAAATGTGAGAAAAGAAAGAGAAGTGGTAATGAAAAAAGAAATAGATAGACGGTTAATGAGAAACGGAAAGAGAGAGAGATGGACAATGATCAAGAGAATTCGAAAAAACGAGGGACTTAAAATGATAAAAATGATAGAGAGAGACGAATGATATGAAAGATAGGGAGAGAGAAAGAGAGAGAGAGAGACGAATAATGGGAACCCGAAAAAGAAGGAAAGAAAGAAAGAAAGAAAAAAAGATAAACAGAACACCAAAAGGAGACAAAGCCTCTGCGAAAAAGAACAACAAAACGAGACAAACCGGTGTGAAAGGGAACAGGAAAAGAGAAATGGATAATCAGAAAGATTTTAAATTATATAGCGCGAGAGAGAGAGAGAGAGAGAGAGAGAGAGAATGCTGACATTACAGTTAATTGCTGAATAGATGCTGCCAAATACTGACATCCCTGACTGTAATTAATATAGTAACCATACATAAAGTCATGGTCTTCAAGTTCAACTCGTACACAACAGATTGGAATAGTTCCAACTACAATAGTTATATAACCTACTCAGAACGTAGGAGAATGGATTGTTTCGTCTAGCATGGGAGAACAAGAGTCAGGACCTAAAGTTTATAAACTTCAACGAAGACTTAACCCATTCGCCCTTGTAGGACGATATACTGGCTCGCAGTACCTTTTAAGATAACACAAAGTCAGTCTTCTTCTTCTTCTTCTTCAAACGCTCCATATCGATCACTTGCTAAATAAATTACGCTTTGTGATTTGTATGTGAGCTAAACTTAAGAACGAATATACATTAAGCCAGTTATGCGTCCACACGTAGACCAGCACATCCGATTTTTGCGACGTATTTTATTTACTAGGTAACTTCCTAGACCCCACCTCATTAGCCTCTTACGACATGCCTTGTAGATCGCAGTGTTACTATTCTGTGCTCCCCTTGTGAGCCCCGACAAACACACGGGCGGCAAAGTCAGCGTACTTGCTAATCCATTGTACATTGAAATATAAATGGGTCCGGAGGTTAAATATAAAATACGGAGGGAAAGAGTTAATGTGGGATTGAAGGACTGTATCCAACTGCCCACGAAGGACTGCATCAAACTGTTCACGAAGGACTGCATCAAACTGTCCACGAAGGACTGCATCAAATAGTCCACGAAGGACTGCATCAAACTGTCCACAAAGGACTGCATCAAATAGTCAGGACATGCATCAAATGGGTCCGAGGTTAAATATAAATACGGAGAAAGAGTTAATGGGATGAAGGACTGCATCAAACGTTCACAAAGGACTGCATCAAACGTCACAAGGACTGCATCAAATAGTCCACGAAGGACTGCATCAAACGTCCACGAAGGACTGCATCAAACGTCCACGAAGGACTGCATCCAACAGTCCACGAAGGATTGCATCACACAGTCCACAAGGATTGCATCAAACAGTTCACGAAGACTGTTCTCAAACAGTCCAGAAGACTGCATCAAACCAGTCCAGAAGGATTGCTCAAGTTCACGTAGGATTAAGCTCTCGAACAGTTCAACGTAGACCTTGATGGTATTCAGACTGAGAACAAACGAAAAATAAGTCCCAAACAGTAGATAATGTTATTTCTCTGGATGACTCTACATTCCAATACGCGGACTTAGGAGTATTTGCGAATGTATCAGTATTAACTGTTTTAGGAGAATCTACGCTTTAAATTTTGTTTATGCACTTATTTTGTGGCAGATGTGTTGCTTTTTTTACAAACAATATGACTTCTGCGCTTGACATTTTGTTTTGCTCTCATTTTTTATCATATGTGGTTTTTATAAAACATGGCATTTTATTTCTTTACTCATTATATGACAATTATGGTGTCTACAAACTATATGACGTCTGCGCGTTTAAATTTGTTCCGCCTTGTAACAACAATGACTTTTCAAATATAAATCTCACACACTGTAACCTGCTTCTCTTGAGCCATATATATGATTCGTCTTTTAATGTTAGCTACAAATGTTTGATACGCCAATGTCATCTATCATATACTTATAAAATTGCATGGAGGCTAAAAGGGCCAAAAGACAACAGACTAACTTCGTAGCAGTGGATTTTACACCATATTATGTAGCCCTTCTCCAGAGCAAAGTAGTTGAAGTCAAGGTCCTAGTCATATAAAATGCTGATTCCGTGTTCAGTTAAGCTCGAAAAAGAATTCTTGATAGAAGCTAGATAAAAGTATGCAAAAAAGTGCTTCCCAGATAAAAATCATAATTGCAAATTTAAGAGAAAAAATTCTACAAATTTTGACTATTGTTGAATTACAATGGAAATATTCGTCGATTCTACGGTGTTCGTGCACTGTCGCTGAGATCTTCCAGTGTAAGACAGTAATCGAATCACATATGGTTTATTCACTGAACCTACATGACGACAGTCCTGTCAATAACCAAACTGCCAATGAAACAATCAGCCACTTCTTAATGTCATGAACGCTAGTGCATATCGGTTATGTCATCAATGCATATATTTATGTGTCCAATCTAATGATGTATGTCCCCTGCCACTGCTTCTTAAAGGTTTTCATTACTATCTTCTTACAAAATACATCTACAATATTTTTTGTCAATCTGTTCAGTCATGATGGGTCAACAGCACTCCGCCTTGGGAAATGTCCACTTCATTTGAATCTCATATCTCCTTCAGACACTCTAATAACCCTGATATTATTCTCACTAGTATCAAGACCTTTCTTTATTCTGATACGTAATTACCAGTTTCGCCCCCAGGGTTTATTCCTAGTATTTTCTCTTGAAGAAATACCTCATTTTCCCTTCTTATTGATGGCAGTGGCGTAGCCATAATTGGGGAGAACATGTTTGGATAGACAAGACATATAATAGCTATATTGCGCAATATCATGAGCAGACTTTGTGTAGTTGTTGAAATGATTTTGTTCAGAATTATATTAAAGGGATCGTTATTTTTTTGTACTGGCATTATTATTTGTATCGACGAACTTTCCTTTTTCTTCCTCTTTACCTCTAGCAGAGTAGAAGCAACTAAACAAGTCTTCCTCTTTAATTTGTTTATATTGTCTACGTCTTCCTTCTCTTTACATTCGATCTGTTCTCTTATTATTGTATCATGTCCGTTCATTACTTCATTACGTCATGTTCCTATCTTTTGTTTTGGTTTTTTTACAGCTGGTGGGTATCAATTATTTTAACCAAAAACGTCAATACTGTACAAAGAATTTAACGTTATTCAACATTTAGTTATATTCTTAAATTGTTTCTTGAAAGTGGGACTAATCAATGATATCTATCTAAATATATATCTTTATATCTCTCCAGTGGCGGAACGGGATCGTTTTTTGTGGTGGAGCCAGGCAAACATTTTTCGGAAAAATCATGGTTTGGAGTTAGGTTATATTTTAGTATTTACTTTTATTTGTCTATTCAAGGAAGCTATTCCCCCTTTACTATAGCGATCTTTATAAAATAGGTCACAACTCGTCAACCTGTCTAAACGTACATTGTCGTACACAGATGTATATTGATGGAACGGGCGATTTCCATAAACTTTTCTATGATGGCTAGTTAATTATTACTATTATTTTCTATTATTTTTAGATATCATTCGGTATCTACGTGCCCGAATTTTTAGCGCAATAACGCTGTTTAACTGTGCACTGACTTGGCCGCGTAAGAATTTCCCTACTGAATGAGTATAAATCACATATTTGTCTGTGCTAAATAACCAATGGAGGGAGGTCAGAGGTCGTTATGTTAACAGATGGTCTAACTAGACCACATTTCTACTTTCCTGCTAAAAAATAGTGCACTGAAAGTGCGTGAAGTAAACTAATTATGTAGGATATACGCTGAATTTCAGATTGTGTATGATATTTTAGCGTTATATGTTCAACTTTTAAAGCTAATCAGTATCAAGTTAAAAATAATAATTATGAACAAGTAATTTATAAATATGGGGGAAGACTATACAAAATGGAAGAAAGTATCAACTTAACACAAGCTGGGTTTAGACGGAACAGATGTACACGTGTCCATATATTTAACATGAGAACAATCATAGAAAAATCTATAGAGTATAATATAGATCTATACTTATGCTTTATTGACTACTCAAAGGCATTTGATTGTGTAAAGCAGCGTTTCCCAAAGTGGGCGAAACCGCCTCCCAGTGGGCGCTGAAGTATTCTAGGGGGCGGTAGTGGGTTCAGGAGAATTTGGGGGTGTTCAGGCGATTAGGGGTCGGTGGCTCTTTATAGAAAAAATTAATAATAAATATTTTAAAATAAATTATTTTGGTAATTTTGCGATTGAATAATCATTAAAAATTTGAATTCTGCATTTAAATTCATCTTATGCCTGTCTTACACGATCCATTTTTCCTTCAATGTTCTATTTCATGTACATAATCATTTGAAAATTGACCATGTATGACAGAATATATATCAATTTTCTATGTCAAAGAGAAAATAGAGCATGTATATATGTGGGAGGGGGGCGTTGGCAATCTTTTATAATGTGGAAGAGCGTTACAATGTTTATGTTGTGCAAAGTGGGCGGTGTGGGGCGTTACAATGTTTATGTTGTGCAAAGTGGGCGGTGTGGGGCGTTACAATGTTTATGTTGTGCAAAGTGGGCGGTGTGGGGCGTTACAATGTTTATGTTGTGCAAAGTGGGCGGTGGGCCGAAAAAGTTTGGGAATCTATGGTTTAGAGCATCAGAAATTGTGGAAAATAATGGAAGAAATGGGATTTCTATTACATTTAATACAGATTATAAAATAACTTTATAGTAATCAAATGGCGGCTGCAAGAACATGTGATGATACATCAGATTGGTTTGACATAAGGCAGGGAAAAGTCAGATGGTTTTACATAAGGCAAATCATTGTTTTACAAAGTGCAGAAAGTCCATCATTTTACATAAGGCAGGGAAGTCAGATTGGTTTGACATAAGGCAGGGAAGTCAGATTGGTTTGACATAAGGCAGGGAAGTCAGATTGGTTTGACATAAGGCAGGGAAGTCAGATTGGTTTGACATAAGGCAGGGAAGTCAGATTGGTTTGACATAAGGCAGGGAAGTCAGATTGGTTTGACATAAGGCAGGGAAGTCAGATTGGTTTGACATAAGGCAGGGAAGTCAGATTGGTTTGACCTAGGGCAGGGAGTCAGACAAGGCTGCATTTTGTCGCCTTGTCTCTTTAACATATATGCAGACAACATCATTTGTAATGTTACAGAAGATAGCAGAAAAGAACAATACCATCATTTTAAAATCGGAAGAAGAGAAATACCTGAACTACGATACACTGACGATACAGTGTTAATGTCAACATCACAAAAAGGGATTGAGAAATTATTAGGGGAAGAGAAAGATAAAAGCGAAAAACAAAATATTTATCTCAATGTGGCAAAAACAAAAATAATGACAACAGATAAAACGAACATGACAAAAGATATTTTTATCAACGGAGAGAAAGTAGAAAATGTGAACAGTTTTGAATATCTTGGTTCACTGCTACCAACAGATAGAAATGAGATAAAGGAAATTAAAAGAAGAACAAATATGGCTTTACAAAAATTTTAAACAACTAAAAACAGTATGGAATGAAAATGACTAAAAAAAATATCAAAATACTAAGAGCATGCATATTCCCAGTGGCAACGTTTGGGTGTGAATCATGGACATTTAATAAGGCAGGGGAAAACACATATATGCTTTTGAATATAAGTGTAACAGAAGAGTCCTACGTATATCTTGGACAGAGAATAGAACAAATATATATATCCATAAATAACTTAAAATCAATGAAAACTGTCTAATGTTACAAATAAGAAAGAGAAAACTGAGATATTTTGGACATATCAAAAGACATGAAGGGCTGGAGAAAACCATCATGGAAGGAGGTATACCGGCAAAGAGAAGAAGAGGAAGAGCACGGAGAAGATGAATTCAAGATGTAACTGATGGTTTGAACATGACGGATACAAAAGCAGAACATCTGGCCTATGAGAGAGAAATTCTGGAGGATTGTTGGGGTGGCAAAGTTCTGCTCAGGACAAGCTATTTGATGATGATGATGAATTTATAAAAAATAAATACACGTTATTCATTATTTTTGATGGGGTCAGGACCCACTGGCCCCTAAGGACGAGCCGCAGCTGTATGTGTCAATCTATCTATCAATATTCTAACTGTCTGTCAAAGTTTTCACAATCTTCAAAAACACATATGTAATGCGTAGTTCGTGCACTGTCGCTGAGATATTAGTGTGTTAGAAAGAGATTGGATAACATATGACTTTATTGCCACATGCACAGAATAAAGCCTGCTCAGACTGCACAGTGTGCATGCCAGACAGAAACACAGACTCCAGAGCACATCCTGCAGTCATGTCCATCATACATACACCAACGAAATGAAACATGGCCTCATGAACAAAGCATACAGACCAAGCTATGGGGAACTCTCGAAGAACTCCAACTGACATGCAGCTTCATAGAGGCAACCCATCTCATGATTTAGACGAGCATACGAAACCGAACGCAAAGAAGAAGAAGAAGAAGATATTCATTTGTACGGCCCTTCACTTCGGCGTGGCTTGTTATGCTTCGAACTTATGTACTGTATGGACTTTGCACCGCAGGTGGCAATTTTGATGCAGACATTTACTCCTGAGAACTACATTCTCATTCACGAAAAAGGCGTCGCAAGTAAAAAAAACAGAAGGGTTGTCGGTCGCGTTACGTGGTGGTCTGTCTTGAGCAAGTGGCAAAGCTGTTAGTCACGCTAGATTACAAAACAACCAAACAAAATTACTAGATTACAAAAACGATTTAAGTGTGGACAGACAACGAGACAACGAGACAACTAAAGTAACGAGACAACTAAAGTGTGTGTCGCCAGTGATATATGTAAGTGATAATCTTTACTCTATTATAAGTCGGATCGATGTTTTAGTATTTAATTTAGTGTTTCGTGTTTTAATGTGTTGTCTTATTTATTTTAATTAAATTTAATTATCTTGTTAATTAAATATTTCGGATTCATCAAACAACCTGTGTGCCTAGAGAAGATAATTTTGGAGGGAATTGTGCCTGGAAGAAGAATGAGAGGAAGACCTAGAAGACGATGTGAGCAAAATATCATTGACGATCTGAGAATGACTGCTGCTGACGCCGGTCATCTTGCACAGAACAGAGAGTTTTTCAGGACTGCTACCATGGAAGCCAAATTCCGGAAGGGACAACCTACTTGAGGATACTGATGGACAAGAATAAATATTCAATGATTAGTAATGTTGAGCTGGTTCAATATATCTATGTGAAGTCTCATTGTCATCTATGAATATCGTGGGGAGGGGGGATGGATCCTGCCTGACAGAATCAAACATAGATGATACATTAAAAGCAGCCTGTTCCAGTTGCACAACAACGTTTCCTCTACTTGCAACATATATGCAGTGTCACATTTCCTACTTTGTTAAATATAAGTAGCGAAACACGTACAAACAAAGTACTATAGTTTTACAAAAACAGAAACAGTGACGATAAACAGCAACGTTTCGACCAAAAGGCCTTTATTAATCAAACGACACAGCAGGAGTGACGAATTTCACAGAACACTTACAAATGTTCTGTGTAATAGAGAAGTATTGTAAATTTAAGTACAATATTTGTTTTTTAGTTGGTTATTGGTTATTGGTTACTAAACTGACGTCATTGCACTCCGGGCAGACCCATAGGTGCTCAGTCTCCCCAACAGATATCGAAGAGTATGCATACTGATGGTTCCGTGGCGCGCTATTTAAACACACCTCTCCCTCTGCCTCTCAGGCATCCAGTTCTGCTTGTACAATGGGTAACTCCAAACTGCCTAAATCGTTTGATCGGTTCAACATCGATTTTAGTGTCCTCATCCAACAGACAGTCGCGAAGTGACCGAAGAACATCCCCCTTATCCATCTTCAACTCCCCCAACAATCGATGCTGTTGATGCAAGTATGTCCTCTTTCTCATTACTGTAAACACCCGCATGTCCAGGACAGTATATCCATGTAAGCCTTTGGAGGTTAGAAACTTCTATAGACGACATCCACTCATACCGAAACCTGCCCTTCTGGATCTTGTTTTTTTAATTAAGCATCTGGATTATAAGTAAGGATTACGTTTTTATATGTTATTAATATGTTTTAAATATTACTATTTATATCATTCTATTATTATTATTATTATTACTATTGATATCGATCGCCGTATGGTGCCCGCGGTCGTTATCAATACCTCTTGCTGATAATACCTATATTCAGTGATATAATACCTATATTCATATGATACCTATTTTCCCGGTATATGATATATACCTATACACACACACACACACACACGAACGCAAAGAAGAAGAAGAAGAAGATATTCATTTGTACGGCCCTTCACTTCGGCGTGGCTTGTTATGCTTCGAACTTATGTACTGTATGGACTTTGCACCGCAGGTGGCAATTTTGATGCAGACATTTACTCCGGGAACTAGATTCTCATTCACGAAAAAGGCTCGCAAAAAAAAAAAACAGAAGGGTTGTCGGTCGCGTTACGTGGTGGTCTGTCTTGAGCAAGTGGCAAAGCTGTTAGTCACGCTAGATTCCCAAAACAACCAAACAAAATTACTAGATTAAAAACGATTTAGTGTGGACAGACAACGAGACAACGAGCAACTAAAGTAACGAGACAACTAAAGTGTGTTCGCCAGTGATATATGTAAGTGATAATCTTTCTCTATTATAAATCGGATCGATGTTTTAGTATTTAATTTAGTGTTTCGTGTTTTAATGTGTTGTCTTATTTATTTTAATTAAATTTAATTATCTTGTTAATTAAATATGTCGGATTCATCAAACAACCTGTGTGCCTAGAAGAAAATTTTTGGGAGGAATTGTCCTGGAAGAAGAATGAGAGGAAGACCTAAAAGACGATGTGTGCAAGATGTCATTGACGATCTGAGAATGACTGCTGCTGACCCGGTCATCTTGCACAGAACAGGAGTTTTCAGGACTGCTACCATGGAAGCCAAATTCCGGAAGGGACAACCTACTTGAGGATACTGATGGACAAGAATAAATATTCAATGATTAGTAATGTTGAGCTGGTTCAATATATCTATGTGAAGTCTCATTGTCATCTATGAATATCGTGGGGGGGGGGATGGATCCTGCCTGACAAAATCAAACATAGATGATACATTAAAGCAGCCTTTTCCCAGTTGCACAACAACGTTTCCTCTACTTGCAACATATATGCAGTGTAAATTTCTACTTTGTTAAATAAAAGTAGCGAAACACGTACAAAAAAAGTACTATAGTTTTACAAAAAACAGAAACAGTGACGATAAACAGCAACGTTTCGCCCAAAAAAGGCCTTTATTAACCCAAACGACACAGCAGGGTGAAATTTCACGAACACTTACAAATGTTCTGTGTAATAAGTATTGTAAATTTAAGTCAATATTTTTTTTTTAGTTATTATTGGTTATTGTTACTAACTGGTCTGTTACTCCGGGCAGACCCAAGGTGCTCAGTCTCCCCAACAGATATCGAAGAGTATGCATACTGATGGTTCCGTGGCGCGCTATTTAAACACACCTATCCCTCTGCCTCTCAGGCATCCAGTTCTGCTTGTACAATGGGTAACTCCAAACTGCCTAAATCGTTTGTTCGGTTCAACATCGATTTTAGTGCCCTTATCCAACAGACAGTCGGAAGTGACCGAAGAACATCCCCTTATCCATCTTCAACTCCCCAACAATCCATGCTGTTGATGCAAGTATGTCCTCTTTCTCATTACTGTAAACACCCGCATGTCCAGGACAGTATATCCATGTAAGCCTTTGGAGGTTAGAAACTTCTATAGACGACATCCACTTGCCGAAACCTGCCCTTCTGGATCTTGTTTTTTAATTAAGCATCTGGATTATAAGTAAGGATTACGTTTTTATATGTTATTAATATGTTTTAAATATTACTATTTATATCATTCTATTATTATTATTATTATTACTATTGATATCGATCGCCGTAGGGTTCCCCGCGGTCGTTATCAATACCTCTTGCTGATAATACCTATATTCAGTGGCGGTCGTTATTAAGAGGCCAGTGGGAAGGGCCCCACCAAAATAATTGTAAGTGTCATTATTTTAAAAAGTCCAGTCCCCAGGTCCAAGTGCCCAAGCCCCCAGTGCCCAGTCGCAGTCCCAAAAGTCCCAAGTCCCAAAAGTCACAAAGTCCCAACTCCCAAAAGTCCGACCAAAAGCCCCAAGCCCCAAAAAGTCATAAGTCCTAAAAGTCCCAAAGTCAAAGTCTTAAAAGTCCCAAGTCCCAAAAGCCCCAAGTCCCAAAAGTCCGAAGTCCCAAAAGTCCCAAGTCCCAAAAGTTCCAAGTCCCAAAAGTCCCAAAAGTCAAAAGTCTTAAAAGTTCCAAGTCCCAAAAGTCCCAAGCCCCAAAAAGTCCAAAGTCCCAAAAGTCCAAGCCCCAAAAGTCCCAAGCCCCAAAAAGTCCAGCCCTAAAAGTCCCAAAAGTCCCAAATGTCCCAAATATTCCCAAAAGTCCCAAATATTCCCAAAAGTCCCAAGCCCCAAAAGTCCCAAAGTCAAAGTCGAAAGTCTAAGTGTCTAAAAGTCTAAGTGTCTAAAAGTCTAAGTGTCTAAAAGTCTAGGTGTCTAAAAGTCTAAGTTCAAAAGTCTAAGTCTAAGTGTCTAAAAGTCTAAGTCTAATTGTCTAAAAGTCTAAGTCTAAGTCAAAAAGTCTAAGTCTAAAAGTCTAAGTCTAAGTCTAAGCAAGTCTAAGTCTAAAGTCTGTCTAAAAGTCTAAGTCTAAAGTCTAAGTCTAGAAGTCAAGTCAAAAGTCTAAGTCTAAGTCTAAAAGTCTAAGTCTAAAAGTCTAAGCCCAAGTCTAAAAGTCTAAGTCTGTCTAGTCTAAAAGTCTAAGTCTAAAGGTCTAAGACTAGTCAAAAAGCCCAAGTCTAAGTCTAAGAGTCTAAGTCTAAGTCTAAGAGTCTAAGTCTAAAAGTCTAAGTCTAAAAGTCTAAGTCTAAAAGTCTAAGTCTAAAAGTCTAAGTCTAAGTCTAAAAGTCTAAGTCTAAAAGTCTAAGTCTAAGAGTCTAAGTCTAAAAGTCTAAGTCTAAAGTCAAGTCTAAAGTCTAAGTCTAAGTCTAAGGGTCTAAGTCTAAGTCTAAGTCTAAAAGTCTAAGTCTAAAAGTCTAAGTCTAAGTCTAAAAGTCTAAGTCTAAGTCTAAGAGTCTAAGTCTAAAAGTCTAAGTCTATCTATATTCTATGTATTAAATATAGTTGACTTCTTCTATCTATATTCATTGTGTTACATTTGATAAATAATGTTTCACAAAACGATTTCAATTGTTGCCGTTCTGCAGGTCTTTCTATTATTTGTTTACAACATAAGGCTACAACCTTCCAACTTGTTTTTTTCTCCGTTCTTCTCCATGTTTCATTTAGACGTTTAGTCTTTTTTCTCATCTGCCGATAACGGATGTGTATTTGGGTGATATGAGGTTAGATATCGGGATGGAGATTTCCTTTCAGGTTTGATCTCCTTCTTTATGAAACCAGTTGCTTGTTTGACCTCGCTGCCATCATACGATGCAACAGAGGTCTCTTGTTGTTTTTTCTGTATCACAAAATGTTTACAGAAATGTGTTGTCAGACCAAACCCCAATTCTGGTGGCCCAGGAAGTTACAATTACCTGCCTTTATCAGTCAGCCGTCTTACAAGGGTTCCCTACCAGGAAAACTTTTTTGTGAGCATAGCATTTCGGATCATAAGGTACACCCCTCTCCCTACAATTTACAATACAAACGATACAAAAGAAATTCAGACTTCAATACAGTTAGACTTGCATTGTATGACGTATGGGAAGACTGAATTTCTTCATTTCTTGTCTACCCTTTTTTCCTTCTTCTACTTCTTCTTCAGCGATCTCTGGTTATGCGTTTAATTTACTGTGGATCACAAACTGTGCAGTCAGCTTCAGTACTGTCAGGTTTCCTCAAAGCTTTGTTTTTAGGTGGACTGGATATAGCCACATGTTGCTTCTAAGCTCACACAGGAAATGACAATCTTGCAGGACATGTTCCGGAATCTTTTCCGCCTGCTGACACTGGCAGAGGATTGTTTGACTTATTCCTGCTGACACTGGCAGAGAGTTGTTTGACTTATTCCTGCTGACACTGGCAGAGAGTTGTTTGACTTATTCCTGCTGACACTGGCAGAGAGTTGTTTGACTTATTCTTGCTGACACTGGCAGAGAGTTGTTTGACTTATTCCTGCTGACACTGAAAGTTGTTTGACTTATTCCCCCTGACACTGACAGAGAGTTGTTTGACTTATTCCTGCTGACACTGGCAAAGTTGTTTGACTTTTTCCCTAGTCTATATAAGTGTTTGGTTTCTTGAGTTTGCAGTGCCCGGTATCCTTTGCTTGATAAAAACCTTTCAGTAAAAGCGGCGCTGTATTATGTTTTTGTACTTTGTAAATTACAGTACTTTGTACGTGTTTCGCCATTGTTAATATTTTTACTGCAGTATTTTTTGTTCTCCCCAACACCACTTCTTCTTCTGTGCGTTCGTTCTTTACGACCAATTTTAATCACTCTTTGTGATATGTTTGATCTTTGACAAGAACGTGTATACGTTTGCACATTGGTTTGGTAGGCCCCTAAACACATAGACTTCTACAGGTTTAGGACACATGCATCCGATTTCAGCCAAACCTCCTTAGTCGCCTCTTTCGACATGCGTGACGAGTAACAGTGGTTCTATTCTTTTCACAAATTTGGGCCCCAGTAACCACTCAGGCGTCTCAACCCCACTAAAGGTAGGATTGCTCCTCTATACACTCTGTCAATTATAATGATCTTTTTAGAAAATGATGTTTAGTTATTTATCGTATATGCGTGTTCTTGATTTCATTGTCGCGCCCGTGTATTGTCGGGGTTCGTAAGGGGAGCAAAGAATAGTAACACTGCGACCTACAAGACATGTCGTAAGAAAGCGGGGTATGGGTCTAGAAGTTCCCCTGGTAAAAAAAAAGCGTCGCGAAATTGGTTGTGTGTCGGATAGGATAACTGGATAACGTACGAGATAATCGCTCAGATCAGATACAGATCACAAATAGTGGTATTAATAGAGTTGGCTGTAAGTTGACGCATGATCCACAGCCAACTCTTTTTAGGTATCTTTTCTAAAAATATCACTTCCGTAGAGGGTCTGATATGTGTGTGTCAGTAAAAGTATAGCAGATCAGCATGTCTTGTTATTTGACTTGATTTTGAGTCCTTGGATATTTATCGACAAGAAATATTAGTATTACTGATATTCCAGAGTGTTAAATTGAATTTGTGTGTGTTGTTTTCATCTTAAAATGGACAAAAGTTTGTTTTCCCTGGATGTAAATCGAACTACGACTCCTAAAGAATATGTGAGTGTATTTAAATTCCCATCGATTAAATTATAGTGTCCAGGTACACCTGCATAAAACCTGGGTTGGTGAGCCCCGGCTGAAGGCTGAAGTCACCAAGAGTAGGACGACTCCAGACAAACCCGGGAAGACAGGGTTTCGCCAGCAGAGGACTGCAGCTGTCTAGAGAACAAACTAAAAAGAAACGATGTTCCAGAAACGGAATGTGTCAGCCATTATTGGCGGGGAAGAATCGACACATACGAATAACTCAATGACCATGCGCAAATATTTATATAACTGTGGTGCCACCACCATGGGAAACAGCCAGGTGGTGGTAGGACCAGACCCCCTGCCTCGAAGGGTTCACCCTAGCTACTGGCGGCCTGTGATTCTTGCAATGCCAGGGGAGAACAGGGTATTACTACTGGCAACAAAAGGGCAAACTAAGCATGTCCTGCAAAACTGTCCTTCCTGGTGAGGATTGTAACAAGTGTGTTGTGGATATTTTCTTGCCAAAATAAACCGACTCCCTCTGTCCACTTTTTTCCTTCCTGAGTATATTACTGTGCCACCTGTTGAGGTTTTAAGTGCCTGGCCAGCCCATCTGTGTTCGGTTATTCCAAGTATAGGTGTTTTCGTTCTCTCCCCTCTCATTGCAAATCATGTGGAGTTTGCCATGGTAAAGACTCCTTACATTCCATGTTCCTATTCTCAATTTCTTCCGTAGTCTAATGGCAGGTCTTTCCGCAGTAAGACAGTCGGGCTTTTGTCCGTCATCACATTTACTTGTACTTGATCTGCCATCTTTCTCTTTCCCAGTTCGCAGAATTGATCTGACTGGCCTGGGGGACGCGCCATCAGATCTTTGAGTTTCAGTTAATTTCATGTTCTGCATCAAGTTCTTGGCAACATACAATCAGTAGTTTTCCCTTGCTTTCGATTAGTTCTGGCCATAACCATGCTGATCTCTGGTGTCCTGGCCCGATACCAGGCTGTTCCAGCTCCCGCCTTCGAAGCCGTTGTTGACATTGTCAATCTTCCCCCTTTTCTGCCGGCAGCCTTGTGTACTGTAGAAGAGGGGACTTTTCGAGTTTTGCTCTACGTAGTTTCGCCGGCTAGTCGAAGCCGTTGCCCCGGGGTGCGCTGCTGTACATTATATATATATATAAAGGGCTGCACAAAAATTTTTCAAACCTTAATTTTGTCCTTAAAAGAAGAAAAAAAATAGAAACGGGGAAATGATGGGGACTTTCTTACTTGTGGAAAATGTGACAAAGGACGAGCTAGTTAGAACCGTTTAAATAGTAAATAGAAAACGCAATGCGCACCTCGGCAACTTTGATTTGTCAGTGGGGCTTGTTTTATTGCTGTAACACTCGAGATACTGTGAGAACTGTACGAAATGTATCTCATTCATGAAGTAACGTCATAAGTAAAAAAAACTTGATCCTGGTGTTTGAGAACCACGATACCTGCGTTTTCACGTTGCATGGCCCCTGACAGGTGCGTGGAAAAACAGTACAGTTAGTGAATGGTAAGCTAGCTAGATTAGAGCAAACGATCAGTTCGTTGACAAACAGTCGAGGTAGGAAGTTCTAAAGTTTGTTCAGTCATACATGTCAGTCATTTTCTTTACTTATAAGTAGGATCCATGTTTTAGTATTTAATTTAGTGTTTCGTGTTTAAAGGTGTTGTCTTATTTATTTTAATGAAATTTAAATATCTTGTTAATTAAATATTTCGGACATATCAAACGACTTTTTGCCCAGAGAAGATAATTTGGAGGGGAAATTGTGCCTGGAAGATGAATGAGAGGAAGACCTAGAAGAGGATGTGAGCAAAATATCATTGACGATCTGAGAATGACTGCTGCTGACGCCGGTCATCTTGCACAGAACAGAGCGTTTTCAGGACTGCTATCATGAAGCCCAAATTTCGAAGTGACAACCCACTTGAGGATACTGATGGACAAGAATAAATATTCAATGATTAGTATTGTTGAGCTGGTTCAATATATCTATGTGAAGTCTCATTGTCATCTATGAATATCGTGGGAGGAAGGATGGATCCTGCCTGACAGAATCAAACATAGATGATACATTAAAAGCAGCCTGTTCCAGTTGCACACAACATTTCCTCTACTTGCAACATATATGCAAGTGTCACATTTCCTACTTTGTTAAATTGAAGTACAATATTTGTTTTTTAAATAAGCATCTGGATTATAAGTTAGGATTACGTTTTTATATGTTATTAATATGTTTTAAATATTACTATTTATATCATTCTATTACTATTATTATTATTACTATTGATATCGATCGCCGCATATATCTGCCAGAGCCAACCATAAACTTATCGTTAAAATCAAATTATATTATCCAACAAGATAAGTTTAACAATAAGGAATATCAATATTATGAAAATTTTTTACCAATAAATAACCATAGACTCACAGAATTCAGTAACATTGCAAAAAAGCTTGCAGTGTTCTATCAAACATATATAATTCCAGCCACCAACTGAATAACAGGGATTTATGCATTCGTATTTTATTTATAGATATAGTTATCTAGAGTTGTCTGGCTTTAGCGCCGAAATTTTGTTAGGTGAAGGTGTATATAAAGCTACATCTGACTCCATTTGTGATATAGACGATAGAGCAAAAGACTGGTATATACAGTATTACATAAGAAGGGGAAAAAATTTAAATTTTAGATATGAAAAAAACAACACTCAACGTTTCGGTGCTTAAGGGCCTTTATCAAGAACAGAAAAAACAGAAAAAACTAAATTAACTAAAACAAGACACTAACAAATGATCTGCATCAAAAGATACTGGCATACGTACCTGCGTGGTCAGCATCTCGTTGTGATATAGCAACTTTCTTGCCGACAACTGCTTGCTGTCATTAACAATCGGTGACTGCTGGCGTTCAAACCGTCTATAAATTAAAAACGAGAGGCAACAGTCTCGTCTAAAGTGAAAATTCATGATTTGTATTACGCTGGTGAGTTTCGTTACTATTTCATTGATATGTATAATAAAATCATATTTAATGTTTAGCCCTAACATTTGTTTCCATACAAAAATAAGAAACTAAATTCATCTTATAACAATAGCAGCTGTACTTGTTATTATTAAGTTAATTGTCAGCTCAATCTGATTCTCGGCATTTACGATTTCTTAAAGACGATCGATAGTATTTGACCTGTCAACGAATATCTGCAGTATGCACACTTGACTGCGTCTGTTGTTTTAAACTTTTCTCTAGATTTAATTGAACGTCCATGTCTGCTCAAACATGTTTCAATGAAAGACAACAATTGTGTAGTGTTAATATTGTCTAAGTAACATATGTTTACTGTTAACATTGTCTAAGTAACATTTGTTTAGTGTTAGCATTGTCTAAGTAACATTTGTTTAGTGTTAGCATTGTCTAAGTAACATTTGTGTAATGTTAGCATTGTCTAAGTAACATTTGTGTAGTGTTAGCATTGTCTAAGTGACATTTGTATAGTGTTAGCATCGTCTAAGTAACATTTGTGTAGTGTTAACATTGTCTAAGTAACATTTGTGTAGTGTTAGCATTGTCTAAGTAACATTTGTGTAATGTTAACATTTCAGTAACATTTGTGTAGTGTTAGCATTGTCTAAGTAACATTTGTGTAATGTTAACATTGTCGAAGTAACATTTGTGTAGTGTTAGCATTGTCTAAGTAACATTTGTGTAGTGTTAGCATTGTCTAAAAACATTTGTGTAGTGTTAGCATCGTCTAAGTGACATTTGTATAGTGTTAGCATTGTCTAAGTAACATTTGTTTAGTGTTAGCATTGTCTAAGTAAGATTTTTGTAAAAGTTAACATTGTCTAAGTAACATTTGTGTAATTTAACATTGTCAAGAACATTTGGTATAGTGTTAGCATTGTCTAAGTAACATTTGTGTATTTAGCATTGTCTAAGTAGCATTTGTGTAGTGTTAGCATTGTCTAAGTAACATTTGTGTAGTGTTAACATTGTCTAAGTAACATTTGTGTAGTGTTAGCATTGTCAAATCATTTGTGTAGTGTTAGCATTGTCTAAGTAACATTTGTGTAGTGTTAGCATTGTCTAAGTAACATTTGTGTAATGTTAACATTGTCGAAGTAACATTTGTGTAGTGTTAACATTGTCTAAGTAACATTTTTTGTAGTGTTGGGATTGTCTAAGTAACATTTGTGTAGTGTTAGCATCGTCTAAGTGACATTTGTGTACTGTTAGCATCGTCTAAGTGACATTTGTATAGTGTTAGCATTGTCTAAGTAACATTTGTTTAGTGTTAGCATTGTCTAAGTAAGATTTGTGTAATGTTAACATTGTCTAAGTAACATAAGTTTAGTGTTGCTTGTCTAAGTAACATTTGTGTAATGTTAACATTGTGTAAGTAACATTTGTGTAGTGTTAGCATTGTCTAAGTAACATTTGTGTGGTGTTAGCATCGTCTAAGTGACATTTGTATAGTGTTAGCATTGTCTAAGTAACATTTGTGTAGTGTTAACATTGTCTAAGTGACATTTGTATAGTGTTAGCATTGTCTAAGTAACATTTGTGTCGTGTTAGCATTGTCTAAGTAACATTTGTGTAATGTTAGCATTGTCTAAGTAACATTTGTGTAATGTTAGCATCATCTAAGTGACATTTGTGTAATGTTAACATTGTCTAAATAACATTTGTGTCGTGTTAGCATTGTCTAAGTAACATTTGTGTAGTGTTAACATTGTCAAATACCATTTGTATAGTGTTAGCATTGTCTAAGTAACATTTGTGTAGTGTTAGCATCGTCTAAGTAACATTTGTGTAGTGTTAACATTGTCTGTTTAAAATTTGTGTAGTGTTAGCATTGTCTAAGTAACATTTGTGTAGTGTTAGCATTGTCTAAGTAACATTTGTTTAGTGTTAGCATTGTCTAAGTAAGATTTGTGTAATGTTAACATTGTCTAAGTAACATTTGTGTAATGTTAACATTGTCTAAGTAACATTTGTTTAGTGTTAGCATTGTTATAATTTGTGTAATGTTAGCATTGTCTAATAACATTTGTGTAGTGTTAACATTGTCTAAGTAACATTTGTGTAGTGTTAACATTGTCTAAGTAACATTTATAAATAGCAATTGCATTCGAGGACACTAATCATGTTACTAGAGATTTCCCCATTGTTTCTCCGTTGCTGACATCAAGCTTCTGAGTGTTATGATAGTATCTGCTAATGAGAAGGAGACATCATATCAAAGGTAAGACAGTATTACCTTTCACTTTACAATCCCCATCATCTAATAGTTTGTACTGAGCAGAACTTTGCCATCACAACCAGTGACGTATTCTCCATGCGTGCTAGGTGTGCGGCGCACATCTATGCCAGACCAGAATGAAAATAAAAATAAAGTAATTATTCAGTCAAGTATTCGCATCAATATTTACTATAAAATATTTATAAAGTACTATAAGTAGCTATCTATTGTCGAATTAAAAAATAATCTATAGTGGCGCGTTTTCACACGTTTGGTGTGTATTTTGAGTATGTTAGTCTATAGTCTGTCCATTAATTCGTGAGCACGTTTGAAATTGATTTTCTCGAAAACTACCTGTTGGATCTCAGTGATTTTTGCAAGCAGCCTTAGAATATCCATGACGCTAGAGAAATATTTTTGTACAGGAAAATTTGATGTAGTTTGAAATATTTCTTCTTCAGGTTATATTAAAATCAACTTCACCGGATTGTACACAATAGTAACAGATCTACGGTACACAGACGCGTTGTTCTAAAAATACATTATGGTAACAATGAAATATCGTGAGTTAACAACAATTTCACAAATTCCCGTGCACCGAACCCAGTCGACTTAGAAAGCGGAAAGCATTTGACGTTATAATTGGGATACCGTTGTATAGTTATAGGTGTATCTCGCTATTTGTATGAAGCTATTGTATCATATTTGTTGGCTTATCAAAACTGACATTGATATCACATTCATAATGAGTCTGAAGTGCACATTTATAACAATGCAGAAGGTTACAGTTTTACTATACCAACACTTCCGTAGGGAATCTAAGAGAGGTCATCTATATTGCGATATTCATAATCCTGAGAAACGAACGCAACTGGCGCTTGGTCTGAATAGAGAATCCTTTTCCCGATGGATTAAACAGGACACAAAGTGCACTAATGTCAAGCAAGGAAGGAAAAGAACAATTGACGACTTTGACATAGATGTCATAAGACGGAGCTCTTGAAAATGTTTGCGACAAATCAACTTGTTACTCTCAGGAAACTGAAATTAAAACTGCAATCAGATTGCAGCATAGACATTTCTAAAAGTACTCTATGGAAAATTGTAAGAGCCGCCGGCTTCACCTTCAGAAAAACTATAGGCGGCAGGAATATTATTTGTGAAAAGCCACATTTAATTGCTGCCCGAAGTAAATACCTGAGGCAGATCCGTGAGCGGCGGAGGCAAGGCTATGATATTGTATATTTGGACGAATCCTGGGTCAATGCTCACCACACCAATGCTAAAGAATGGCAATCAGTAGACGGTGAACAGAAAAGAAAATACCAAGCAGCAAAGGCCAGCGTATTATACTAACACATGCAGGAAGCAGTGAAGAAGGTCTTGTCCATGACGCTGGACTTATTTTCCAATCAAAAGTACCGACGGTAGGGACTACCACACAGAAATGAATGGATATATTTTCAGGCACTGGATGGAGAAATATCTACTTCCAATTCTAAACAGACCATCATGCTTGGTAATGGATAATGCATCCTATCACAACGCAGTATCAGCGGAAGACAAAGTAACAACTGCATCAAATACAAAAGATCAAATTAGGACTTGGCTTTCTAAGGAAAATGTCAGCTTCGATGATACATATTTGAAACCCGAGTTGTTGCACCTGGTGAGGATGACAAATAAGACAAAGGTGTTTCATATTGACAAAATCATTGCGGAATACGGCCACACGTCTTTGCGACTACCTCCATATCATGCTCATCTCAATCCGATAGAGCTTGTCTGGGCTAAAGTAAAAGGGCAAGTTGCCGAACAGAACAGGACGTTTAAAATGTGTGATGTTGAAGTTCTGACACGTGAGTCCCTCTCAATGATAGACATGCAGTTCTGGAAGAAGTGTGTTGAACATGTGCTCCGAGAGGAAGACGAGTACTGGCACCGAGATGGATTACAATTTGTCCAGCCAGTAACAATTATCAACCTCATGGAATCGTCAGATTCGGGATGATACAAATCATATTTTGATTACAGACTGAGAAATAGCAACGTATACATTTCCATATCCAAATGCGTCTACCATCATACAATTTGTGGTGAAGTTAAGACACCCTGGGGTCTAATGGTGACCGAAGGGAGGACTAACTGTTGCATATTGTATCCAAGTTCACGATTGCACATAAAGGGCAACACACTTAATTACTTGACCTATCAAGTTAATATGGAGATACACCTATGAATAGAATTGACATGGACAAATTCTAGGAATACTGTAAAATCTAAAATTTGAGCCCCGTATTTGCAATTGTCATAAAAGATCAAAGGAATTCGCCGATGTGCAAAATCCGTAGCATCTATGGACTACTGGTTAGCTTTATTTTAGCGTCATAGATATTCTAAGGCTGCATGAAAAAATCACTGAGATCCAACAGGTAGTTTTCGAGAAAATCAATTTCAAACGTGCTCACGAATTAATGGACAGACTATAGTAGTTAACACCCTTGTTGGCGCATGTCTCCGAAAATCTTTCTGTGGTTTCCGTCTTAACGCGTTCTGGACAACTATAAAGTTTTGTTAAGCGGGCGAGGGGTAAGACTGGTGATGTGGTTTTACATAGCGAATGCGTGCGGGGAGAAATCAGCACTAACAATTGAAGGGTTTGGTGTTTAAGACGTTGATGGAGAAATGTTCGACTCTGTACGATTGAAAAATGAACTTGTAGTACTTTATTGTTTGAATGATTTCTACATAAGACAGTTCATAACTTACTGCAGGTTTTAGTTGAAAATAATCTCAGTTCAGGTTTTAAAGAAGTTTTCAAACTGGCAGAATTGATCATGACTATTCCAGCAACCATTGCGTCTGTTGAAATGTCGTTTTTAGCATTAAAGTGAACCCACAGTTGCCGAAGATCTACGCAAGGTCAATATAGACTCTCTAACCATAGCCTATTATCGATTGAAAAGGAACTTTTGAGCAAGGTTAGAATTAAGAATACATTTTACAATGCCGTCACAGAGAAGTTTTTTATAAAAGGAAAAAAGAATGGATTTTATCTTCAAGTGAAATATATAAGCGGAAACATTTACTTTAAAAAAAAATAATTTTTTAATAACTATCGGTGCGTGATTGAATATAGTTGGCTTTTCATTAAAAAGAGATAGGATGTTAAATTAAGAGGGGCACATATTCATTTTAAATAGCAGCACACCTATCTCGCATTATCAGGCTACGCCACTGACTATAAATTGTAACAGTTTCACTGTTATGTCTAGGGTATATTCGGGGGCAACCCAAACCACCCCCTTTATTGCACTGGGTGTCCTTGAGTCTGTAGGTAAACACCTTGTTTACCAATATTTAATTGCTGAACAGCAGTTTACAGACTCAGGACATTAGTGTAATCCCATGGTTTTCGGGGACTCCTTTAGTCTCGAAAATCTCGAGACCAGGGCAGGGGCCGGCTGGGATTGAGAGTGGAACATAAGTGAACAAAGAGAGATCAACATTACAGACTGACTAGAGAAGTTGAGTAGAACGGATCATAAATAATGTTCACAGTAGCAAGCGGATAATACTTTGATTTTTGAGAGAGAGAGATCAACATTACAGACTGACTAGAGAAGTTGAGTAGAACGGATCATAAATAATGTTCAAGTAGCAAGCGGATACTACTTTGATTTTTGAGAAGAGAGAGAAACTAGAATGCCTTTAACAGAGATTTTAAATTGATTGGAACTGCTAAGAGCAACACTTAAAGCCAAAGAGAGATAGAGCGGTGAACTAACATGAAGTTGTTAACTAGTACACATCAATAAGCAACCATTTACCAGAGAAGAACAGCGAGGTTTTATATATGTACTGTGAACCAATAAGACGAGATGCCGACCAGATAACTGACGCCTAGATGAACCGATGCCAGATGAACCGATGACCAGTGCCTGACGACCAGAGGACTGATGCCTGAAGACTATAGAAGCAGATGAGTAAACGACCCGCTGACTGTGAAGACTCGCTTTCCGCAACCAAAGACGAGACCAGTAAAGTGCCAGAAGCATCCTATTTTCCCTGAGATTGAAGGAATTGTGAACGACCATAGTATCCCGAACATCAACGCCAGGTAATGAACTGTTATAAGTTAATGAACTATTTTACAGTGTGGACTGAATTCCTAATAGAAACATCGGCGAGAAAAAACTAACTTTATTAATATAGACCGGCGAGCACAGAAGATAAGACATAATATTTCAGAAGGATTCAGGGAATTTGATGGTGCAAGTGTTGTTATTCGATTCAGATAGACGCTAGTGAGAGTGGGACCCATTTGTACACTGAATTATAGAATTTGATGAAAACTAATTGTTGCCGTAGCTGTTGTTATTCACTCTCCAAGACCGAGAGAGATTGATACCACAAGTGGTTAAATATACTTATGAATTTTCTAATCAGTTATCTGTTGTAATTCCTTATACCTGTGATCATAGTCTGTTACAAACGTCATTTTTGTGTGGTTGTTGTTATTCACTCTCCATGACAGAGAGAGATTGATATTACTAATGATTAAATATACTTATAAATTTTCTAATCAGTTATCTGTTGAAATTCTTTATACATGTGATCATAGTCTGTTATAAGCGTCTTTTTGGGAGCGTGACCTAGGATATTCTTAGAATTAGATTGTCGCGGCCACAATAGTTTACTAACATTATATAGATTATAGGTCAGATAGTTTAGTAGTGTGTAGTAGTAGTAGTAGTATAGTAGTAGTAAATTCCTGGAAGTTAGTGAAGCGTGAAATTAGGTCAAACAATAGGCCGTGTAGATTGTGACTGTAAGGAGTACTAGGTAGTGTTTTATGTGGATATTATCATTAACGATTTTTGTCAAATGTTGTGCATATTAATGACTTAGTATTGCAGGTTAATATTGTTTAATTTCAGATTGATATTGTGAAATTGTATTTTATATCGTATAATAGCGTGTATAAAATTGTCAACATGACAGAAGCAGGGAAAACTTGTGTTAGAAGGGGTAGTAGGTTAGAAGTTTCTTTTTTTTTAGGCGCCTGATATGTTTTAACTGTCATGGGGTGGGGCATTTCGCTATGGAATGCACTAGCAGAAATTATAGGCTAGCGAAGTTTCGAGTGTCGAACAGAGCGGAAAATTGTCGACAGATAGCAGTGTCAGAACAGAGATAGTGGTGAACAGAAACCGAACCATGAAGGAAAGACAAGAAGACTTAAGAGCCCAAGTAAAGAGGAAGCGAGCAGAAAATCTTAGGAGACAAGAATATAAACGACTGTGCCAGATCAGACCAGATAGTGGATCCAGTGAGGAAATGCCCGTCCTAGAGCACCGATTAGCCGAGTTAGACAGAAATGAGAGACTGGAGAGGGAAGATAGAGATGACAGTACCAGCCACTTAGCAGAGAGTGACGATGAGGCCTGTTGGCCACAGTCAGAGATGGAAACCCGAGGTACCAAAAGAAATAGAAGCACTACTTCCGAAGAAACCCGATCAGTAAAAAGAGGAAGATTAAACCGCATAAAAACGATGAATCAGATAGCACAAAAATCTATAACAGCCAAGACGAAGGCAAACTCTTGGAGCAGGGCCTGCAAGGTGAGGGAAAGGCTGGAACAAACTATAACGCAAATATTAATAGCAGAATTTTTGCTGAGATATGGTTGTCCCCAAGTCATCCTCACGGACAATGGAGGAGAGTTCACTAGTCAGCTGTTTCGAAATACCTTGAATCGTTTCAACATAAAACATATAACTACTTCCTACTATTGGCCCCAGGCTAATGGCATAAACGAAAGGCAGCATAAAACCTTGAACGATGTCATTGCTAAATGCATTAAGACGAGTCCGAGTGAATGGGACATGCATTTGAATCAGGCACAGGCAGCTATTAGAACACATCGCAACGAAAGTACCAAGTTTTCGCCGTTTTATCTAATGTATGGAAGAGAACCATTACTGCCGTTAGACAATCTGTTGCTACCAAGACAAAAATATTTAGGCGAAGAACCATTAGAAACGTTGATACAAGAGTTACATCGAACCCACGTCCAAGTAGTGAGAAATAACAGGATAGCTGCTCAAAGGAGAAAAAATTATGCTGACAGGGGAGCAAAACCACAAGATTTCAGCGTCGGAGACCGAGTATACTATAAAAACCATACCAGGAGGTCGAAATTCGAAAATAAATGAAAGTATGTAAACATTTCGAGAATTGAATGTATTGATCTAGCAATGTATATTGATGTAATGTTGCATTTATGAGCCGGAGTGGAAAATGACATTCACCTGATGTAATTGTTTTTTTTGCTTTCAACATATGATGGTTGTATACATACGTTTTCATAGGTTTTATGTTGTAGATGGTTTAGAACATATGTTATATTTGTACTGGATGAGTTGAAAGATTGATGGTGGGACTTTAGGATAGTGTAGGGAGAAGGGACTTTAGAACTTTATGGATAGAGCTAAAGTTCTAGATGGCATAGGATGGTCTGTAACAGTTTCACTGTTATGTCTAGGGTATATTCGGGGGCAACCCAAACCCCCCTTTATTGCACTGGGTGTCCTTGAGTCTGTAGGTAAACACCTTGTTTACCAATATTTAATTGCTGACCAGCAGTTTACAGACTCAGGACATTAGTGTAATCCCATGGTTTTCGGGGACTCCTTTAGTCTCGAAAATCTCGAGACCAGGGCAGGGGCCGGCTGGGATTGAGAGTGGAACATAAGTGAACAAAGAGAGATCAACATTACAGACTGACTAGAGAAGTTGAGTAGAACGGATCATAATAATGTTTAAAGTAGCAAGCAGATACTACTTTGATTTTTTTGAGAGAGAGATCAACATTACAGACTGACTAGAGAAGTTGAGTAGAACGGATCATAAATAATGTTTAAAGTAGCAAGCGGATAATACTTTGATTTTTGAGAGAGATCAACATTACAGACTGACTAGAGAAGTTGAGTAGAACGGATCATAAATAATGTTTAAAGTAGCAAGCGGATAATACTTGATTTTGAGAAGAGAGATCAACATTACAGACGGACTAGAGAAGTTGAGTAGAACGGATCATAAATAATGTTTAAAGTAGCAAGCGGATAATACTTTGATTTTTGAGAGAGAGAGATCAACATTACAGACTGACTAGAGAAGTTGAGTAGAACGGATCATAAATAATGTTCAAGTAGCAAGCGGATACTACTTTGATTTTTGAGAAGAGAGAGAAACTAGAATGCCTTTAACAGAGATATTTAATTGATTGGAACTGCTAAGAGCAACACTTAAAGCCAAAGAGAGATAGAGCGGTGAACTAACATGAAGTTGTTAACTAGTACACATCAATAAGCAACCATGTACCAGAGAAGAACAGCGAGGTTTTATATATGTACTGTGAACCAATAAGACGAGATGCCGACCAGATAACTGACGCCTAGATGAACCGATGCCAGATGAACCGATGACCAGTGCCTGACGACCAGAGGACTGATGCCTGAAGACTATAGAAGCAGATGAGTAAACGACCCGCTGACTGTGAAGACTCGCTTTCCGCAACCAAAGACGAGACCAGTAAAGTGCCAGAAGCATCCTATTTTTCCCTGAGATTGAAGGGAATTGTGAACGACCATAGTATCCCGAACATCAACGCCAGGTAATGAACTGTTATAAGTTAATGAACTATTTTACAGTGTGGACTGAAGTCCTAATAGAGACATCGGCGAGAAAAAAACTAACTTTATTAATATAGACCGGCGAGCACAGAAGATAAGACATAATATTTCAGAAGGATTCAGGAATTTGATGGTGCAAGTGTTCCTTCCTTCCTTTCGTTCGCTTGAAATATGTCTATATATTCAATGTTGTCTCTTGTATGAACTTCACTGTCTTTTGTAGCTCACACAGAGGTCCGTGTAGTTTTATGTCGAGTGTTGTTTCGTTAGGCCAGTGAGTTTGCCTCAGTGTATCATATTCAGGGCAGTCTTGAAGTATGTGCTCTGCAGTCTGGTTTGACTGTCCACATGTACACATGGCTGAATTGCCAATCTTGAATTTTGTATACATGTGGCTGCGGAGCCGATGGTGTCCTGTTCTAAGGCGCAGAATAACAACTTGTTCCAATCTGTTCATATTATAGTAATCGTCTTGTGTTGGTATTTGTGGCTTTCTCATTGATTTAATCATCCTTTTCTTTTGGTGGTAGGTAACTGGCACATCCGGCTGCTCTCCTGCAGCACCTTCCTGGCCAATCGGTCTGCTGTTTCATTTCCTGGTATTCCACAGTGAGAGGGTATCCACTGCAAGACGACCCTGCGATGCTTGGACAATTTAGACAGTAGGGTCTGTAGATCTGGCAATTTCTGGACTGAAGTGCTTGGAGTGCTGATTTTGCATCAGTCAAAATACAACAGGTTGAGGATCGGGTCTGGTATTCAACATTTTTTCAGTTGCCACCTTGATTGCCTGAATTTCTGCATCATAGTTGTGACAGAATTTCCCCGTTGGTACTTTAATCACATCTCTAGCGTTGTTTGGGTATTCTATATACACTCCTGCTCCTCCATTCTTCACTGCATTTTCTGCTGACCCATCTGTATATACCCGGACCCAGAGGTCATGTGGGTATTCTTCATCAAGTAGACTGAGAGTGACTGTCTTGCGTTGTATGCTGTTCTGCTCATCCTTGTCGAATATTCCTTTCACTTCTGTCTGGATATATACTTCTGGTTCAGTCTCCTCTCTCCAAGGGGTTTGCTCTGGCACAGACTTTAGGGGATGCCAACTTTTGGTAGGTCTGAGGTTTGCCTATTCAGTCTTTTGGCCTGGTGAATAAAGCTGCTTCTTTTCAGCCGCCCCAATGCTAGATTTTGGAATCTGTTTTCCATTGGGTGGCTTGGCATACTCAGAAACTTTTCTGCCTGCGTCATCACTTTTGTGTCTCTGCGTTCTCTCAGTGCTTGTATTCCCCCACTCTTTCCATCTCCACTATTGGTGTTGTTTTCATTGCTCCTGTGATGACACGAGGCGCCTGGTTTTTGCACCTTACCCAGTTCTCCTAATGTGGTGTTTGATGCGGGACACCATGCAGCTGACCCATATTCCAGGTGTGGTCGTATGCCCTGCTGATAAATATTTTAAGTATTTTTTGACTGGCGCCCCATGTGGTTCCACTTAACTTTCTCAGGATGGCTAACTTCCTCCTGGCCTTTGCTGCTGCTTTGTTGATGTGCTGCTTCCACGTCAGTCTATCGTCGAATGTAACTCCGAGATAGGTGGGTTGCTTGTCTTCTCTTAGCAGTTCTCCATTTTTTTTAATGGTGCCAGCTTTTTGTTTGGGAGAGAGAGTAAAAAGTGTAGTGCTGCACTTATCTGTGTTGATGCTGACACACCATCTGTTTGCCCATGAGGTTAAGGCATCTACAGCTCTTGTATCAATTTGGTGGCCACTGTTGCATACTCATTTGTGCACCATATTACCAGATCATCAGCGTACATTGCAACTTTTACTCCTTGTGGTAACTCAGCAACCAGGTCGTTGATGAAAATCAAGAAGAGTGTGGGAGACAATACTCCTCCTTGAGGGACGCCATGACGCAGTAGAACTTTTTTACTCTTGAGTCCCTCTAGATGCACTCTGGCTTTTCTGTTATGTAAGTATGCTTTTATCCATCTGTACATCCTACCCTTTATTCTACTATTTCTCAGTTTCTTCAGCAGTCCTTCTTTCCAAACCTTGTCAAAGGCTTTCCTTAGGTCTATCCATGTCGCTAGTACCAGTTTCTTATCTTGGAACGCGTCCTCAATCTCCTGAGAGGGTACTTGCTTGGTCTTCAGTAGAGTAGCACTGCCTGAAACCTGCCTGCTGTGACACAAGAATGTTTCACTTTCAAGATACCACTGCAGTCGGAGTTTGATTATACGTTCCATTGTTTTGCAGAGACAACTTGTAAAACTGATCGGTCGGTAGCTGGAGGCAGAAGAACTATCTTTTCCAGGTTTCGAGAGCGGTATCATGATTGCTTCTCTCCAGGTCTGTGGAACTTGACCCAAGATCCAACAATTATTGTAAATCTGCAGTAACTTTGTTTTTGCTGCAGTTCCTAAGTTCTTAATCATCTCATTGGACACTCCATCACCTCCTGGTGATTTTCTCAATTTTAATTTGGATATTGCTAGTTCCAGTTCTTTAAATGTGATTGGGGTCTTCATCACTTCAGGTATTGTTTCGTCTTGCTCTACATTTTGCTTTTTCTCACGAATCTCTCGCTGTTTCATTGTGCTAATTTCAATATTGCTGTCTTTAGCAAAGGAGTCTGCAAAATGATCAGCTGCCTGTTTTCCTGTGAGGATGTTTCATCTTTGTTTAATGCAATCTTTGCATTTCTCCTGTACCTTCATCATTAAGTTGTTTTACCAGCTTCCACAGCTTCCTGGTATCTCTTTCAAAGTTTAAGGACTCTGTTTTTTTCCTTCCAGCTCCTCCGCCTGGCCTGCAGCTTGGCCTTTGAAATATAGCCGGCATGCTGATATTTGTTGTGGTGTTCTTGACATGGAGTGGTCTCTGCCTGCTTTCGTGAGATTTCGACATTATTGTGCAGTAGTTCCAATTCACTGCTCCAGTAAGGCGTGTAGTGCTTTCGAGCCCCTCTAGGAATTGTTTCGTAGGCAGCCTGTTTTATGCATCAGCTGAACTCATCAACTACCTTGTTGATGTCCTTGTCAGTAGATAGACCTAGTGTCAGTATACTGGTGCGATGTTTATACATTGTCCAATCTGCCTTCTTGTAATTCCACCTAGATAGAGTGCTGCTCTCCTTGATGAGTTGATTTTCAACAGTGAGAAATACTGGCCGATGGTCGCTGCCTCCTAGCTGTTTCCCAACAACACGTGTAATGTTCCATTCCAGGTCTGAGGAGTGGAATGCCAAGTCTGGTGTAGAGGTGGTGTGCCATGATCTGGAGTAGAAGGTTGGCTGATCTTTGGGCTGATTGACAAGGATTAGTTTGTTGTCATCCTGCCAGTTTTCAAGCTCCTCGCCCTACTATCCATGTGGTCATACCCCAGCTCTGTGAGTGACTATTGAAGTCCCTGCACACATGAGTCTTTCCTTTGTTGGAATTGTGACCAGTGCCAGTGGGCGGTCACTTGGACAGTAGTAGTTGATTAAGTGAAACTCTGTACTTGCCGTCCTAAGATGCAGCATCTGATATTCTGCACCCTCCATGTACTCCTCAAACTGACATGTGGTGATGTTGTTTCTCACAAGTGTCAGTACTCCACCCTTTCTTCTATTTTTCGGTCTGATCGGTAGCACTGGAAGCCTTTGACTTTGAAGGCTACATCTTCATTCAGGTGGGTCTCTTGCAAACAGCATACATGTACTTGTTCTTCATTTAGGATGTTTTCAAGTTCTACCTTTTTTGCTGTAGCCATCTTTTTTGCTGTTCACACCTCAGCATTCCAGTGCATTATTTTAAGAAATTGGCCAGTTGCTCTATTCTCATGCCTCCTGGCTCCACAGGGCAAATGAGAAGGACATCCAGTAGCTGATGTTGGGCCTTTCGAGGTAGGGCCCGGCACTGCACCTGCCTGAGTGTCGTCACAGGGCGAGCACCATATCTTTTAAATACATAGACATATTCATATGCGTTTATGCGTGGCAACCTGATTGCTATAGTGCGCCTCTTGGCTGGTTGCCTCCGACTTCAGCACTCTTACTGCTAGAGAAGACTGTGGTCTAACTCGAGGGATAGAAAAATTGTAAAAGAAGTAGGAGATAAGACAAGAAAAAGATGCCCTCCTCAAGAGAGAGGAGGGCTGCCATTAACCCATAGTTGGGAGATGGGTTGGTTGCACCAGAGCATTTTCCACTCGCCGGTGGGTTCTGCGCTGTCACCTTATGAGGCCCCATCCTGCTCCCGCCTTTTGGTCTGGCCTTTCACCTTCAGTCTGTTCGGCTTGGTTAGACCTGCCAGGAGTTAGACTCCCGCCGACATAGCCTGAAGGATCACCAAGACACGCAAACCCTCCAACCACGGTAAGGTAGGCTAATCTGGAGGGTGCAAGTGTTGTTATTCGATTCAGATAGACGCTAGTGAGAGTAGGACCCATTTGTACACTGAATTATAGAATTTGATGAAAACTAATTGTTGCCGTAGCTGTTGTTATTCACTCTCCAAGACCGAGAGAGATTGATACCACAAGTGGTTAAATATACTTATGAATTTTTTTAAACAGTTATCTGTTGTAATTCCTTATACCTGTGATCTAGTCTGTTACAAACGTCATTTTTTTGTGGTTGTTGTTATTCACTCTCCAAGACAGAGAGATTGATATTACTAATGATTAAATATACTTATAAATTTTCTAATCAGTTATCTGTTGAAATTCTTTATACATGTGATCATAGTCTGTTATAGAAGCGTCCTTTTTTGGTGCAGCGTGTCAGGTGTCGGACTTAGTGGTAGATGCTATTTTTTTTCTCTTTATATTTCTGGGACCTTATACCAGTTAACCTGTTATAAAATACGTTCCTACAAGTTCAACTATAGTTCGTTCCAAAGTTCGTGATCACACTAAGGTTTAATTTGTACGGAAACTACCTGATGCATACCAGTGTTTTTTTTTGCAAGCAGTCTTATATATCTCACGATCTTAGAAATACATATTTAACTAATTGGTAGGTAGCTTGGTTGATGCAAAAAAAGTTTTTTGTTATATAATTTTGCATAAGCACAACAAAATCATCATCACAGTTTAGAATTTACAGTAATACACAAAATGGTAGCGAATGATTGCAAAGACGTATCCCTTTTACATATTATAAAAAGCAATGTGACATAATGTAAAAAAGCCTGAACATCAAAAACATTCATAGTAAACTCAGGAGTTAGACAGGGATGTGTGCTCTCCCACTGCTGTTTATAACATACAAGGACAACATAAGTAGAGAAGCAGGAATAGAGGAAGAAAATAATATTTCAGAACTTTTATTTGCAGATGACCAAGTACTGATTGCAGAAAAAGAAGAATCTCTCCAGAACCATTTGAGCTTAGTTAACATCAAGGGTGAGAGTACAACATGAAAATAAATATATTTTCTGGCCAACAATATGTAACCAGTGTCAAACATGGAAAATAACAGCAGCCAATTAGCGGGAAATCATAACGACAGAGATGAAGTGTCTTAGAAGAGTTGCCGTCCAGTGGTTACGGAGCCCAAATTTGGGGTGTAAAGAATAGAACCACTGTTATATGCCGAACATGTTGTAAGAGGCGACTAAGGAGGTTTGACTAAAATCGGATGCACGTGTCCGATAGGGAATGCTAACCCGAAACAAATGCTTGCAGAGAACGGATGCACCAGGCCGTAAGGCGCATAACATGGTGCAGCGACCCCTCACAATGAGAAACAGGATAACGGATTTTACGGTCGCCAATCAGCCACGGAGGTTTAGCCACACATTAAGAATGTCAGACCTACCATCAGTGGGTGGCCAAAACTTATGCGGAAGAGGTCGGCACAAACGTGGAAGCAGAAATCGTAGGAATTATATCCTACAGAACTGCTCCCAGTATGAAGACTTGAGAAGAAAGAGGTAGCCCACTTACACTAGCGTCCAAGACAAACTGTATGGCGTGGTTGATAATCTGAGGCAGTCGGCTGCCTGTATTAGAGAATCCGAAATCCCAATCTAGTGAGAACGCAGAAGAAGAAGAAGACTGCAAGTGTAACAATAAGAGACACAATTAGAAATGAATAAATCAGAAGAAGACTGGATGTGAAACCAATCATGCAATTCATAAAAGAACAACAGATTAAATGGTTTGGACACTCACTGACAAGAATGCCCTGGTATCGTCTACCACTGAGAGCCACACAGAAAAAGTATAATGAGTAGAAAGCAAGAGGAAGACCACGCAAAAGAAGCGACGGCATCAAGAACAGACTTACGAAAATGAATATCAGCTTACAAAGTGCCTTAAAATAAGCACAGACAAGATCACTACGTGCTCCGCCCCCACTCCTATAAAGAAGTAAATGATGGAAGAGAAGAAGAAGAATGTGACATAGTGAACAAATGATACTTTCTATTTCTATCAATGAAAATAAATTGTGTGAGCATACGCCAATGACAGTAGTTAGGATACATTGTGCACTGATTAGTTGCACGGGATTCTCGATTTTTACTTGCACTGAATTGCACTTGGAACACGGAAATGCTTAATTATAGACAAATTTGACAATCGTACTGTTAAACTCCTTTCTTTATACCAAATCAACATTGTTGTTATATTAGTAATAACACATAATGAAAATCTGACAGAACTAAAGGTTTGGGTGGGCAAAAATACTTTTGGAAGGTCGCCACTGTTACCTACATAAAAATGTAAAAATCACTAATTTCTGTCAAGTGGATGATTTTATGTCGGTCGGTAAAGATGATCACGAATTTTGGAACGAACTATAGTAACGACACAGGTTGCCTAAAATACAGGGTGTTCAAGATAATAGCAGCCTGTGAATGGAGTCAATCTGGCACATATGTATGAAAATGAGAAGGTTCAGTTATGACGTAGTATAGGTCAAGGTTATGTGACGGTATGTAATTGTAGTGCGGGAAGGGGCGATGAACAGATGTGACGTAAAATGAGCTAGTCAGAACCGGTTTAAATAGTACATAAACATAACGCGATAGATTATCTGGCAACTTTCGATTTGTCAATGGGGCTGCTTTAATCTTGAACACCCTGTAGCATTAGCATGTTGCACTGCCAGATTGAACTTTGACCGTGTTATAGTGGTACACTATTCATACTACACAATATAAAGAGTCTTCTACAACAGAACATAAGGAAAGAAGGCGAGTGGAAGACGACGAAAAAGATGGTTAGATGGCATAGTAGAATCCTGTTAAAGAGCAAAAATAACAATCACCCAAGTCACCAGAAGAGCGCAAGACAAAAACAGAAAACAACGACATTGGGCAACAACCCGGTAGCAGTGTGACGATACAATAAAGCAGATTGTGATTTCACTATAGTGTCAATGTTTATGTCGTTTCGGCAGTGATAGAGGTTTGACTGATTGATATAACCATCATGATTGCACTTCGGTGAGTAACCCTGTGTGTTCCGATCTCTTTCTTACACAGGAATATCTCATCGGTAGCTCCGTAGCACCAGTGAGAGTCCCCAATGTAATTTAGAAAATGGTGAAAATATTTAGTAGGTACTTCATTAACAAATTTTTTTAAAATTAATTTTGCCTGGACTGCGGCTTTCCAGCCTGCTCTTTTTGATTTTGAACTGCCAGGGTTTTTTTTACGTGCTCAACTTGAACACGGAATTTATATATTTATCGTCCGTCCTCGATAGGTTTTAAAACATTAAGATCAGGCATCTCTGGAAAAATATCCTAATGGTTTCACGAATAAACTAACCGAGTATCTTTGGCACGAGAGACGTGCACCTAACCTGCCCGGCGTGTTCGTAGCGCGTTGGACGACGGGTGACAAGTTCACTGTGAGTGCGGGTTCATATCCGTGGGTTGGCAGAAAAGCCACAGGTTTACGGTGTTCGTGGCACCGAACCGAAGGTTTACGGTGTCCATGGCATCGAGCCGAAGAGCTGAAAGCTCAAGTGCTTCTGGATCGGAAAGAAAAAACAAAACACCTCTACACCACAAAATTTATTTTTCATATCCTTTACAGGTCTTTGCGAATAAATAAACTGATTTTTCTCCCGAAATAGATGTTGGGAAAACACTCCTTACGAATTCGTATGACATCAATGATAGTTTCCGATACTCGTTGCTGATTGGTGGGTGAATATGGCTGGTATCGCCTCTAACCAACCACAGCCAGTTAAATCTTAGTTAGCGCACGGCGTCACATTTACATTGAAATGCCGCTATTTTAATAAGATCCAAGACATTCTTCGTGCATTAAATGCTGGTAATAAAAAGTTCATAATAACATCCATTTTGAATGTATTGTGAATCGGTGAAACTGTGTACAATAAATCAGGTTAGTCTACTAGTATGTCACGTTTTTTCAGAAAATCTGAAATTTTTATAAACTTTTTCACATTGCCTGAATATTTTATAAACATTTCATAAGGGAAAGTTACATATAACGAGACATTGACGAAGGGTCACCGCAATTATTTTGTACACCACTACTTGTTGAGCAGATACTGTTGCTAAACAGCAAATTTTTGCCCATCGTGTTCGAGCGCTTGGACTACGGTGACTAGTCCTATGTGAGTGCGGGTTCAATTCGGGACTGGCAGAAAACAACAGATTCCCAGATTTACGTAGAGTTACGATGTCCATGACACTGAGCCGAAGAGCTTTCAGCTCAGGTGCTTCTGGATCGGAAAAACAAAAACAGCAAATTTTCGTACGATTGACACAAATAGTGTCATGAACCATACATTTTAAAAGTTGTGAATGATTCCTCTCTCTTGTGTGCAGTTTTTATTGTCGAAAGGTATCTTGAAGCTACAAACTTTTGATCGCTAGAGCGACGACCCGGTTATGTTTCAATGTTACTTTCACGGACTACTATGTCATGTTCTCTCTGACACTTTTAAAAATAGTTTTGTTATTTACAAAGCGATAAACGGTAATTCTAAGCATAATTCCAAACTCTGTTATGCTGTATTTCTGCTGGGTGGTTGATATTTGTATCGAATATCAAGTTTAGTATTATAAATTCCTAGCTGAATGTGACTATATAGAATCATCCCATTGATGACAGAAGACATTATCTGAATATTATCAACGACCGATTACATCATGTTTTGGAGATCTAATTAGGAACTGTAACATTATGTGATTGTGAGTTATAAGTAAAAATATAAATAATAGAACATATTATTGGGATTGAAATAAATTGCTCTTAACTAAATGCTGTTTATGCAGTCAAGTTATGTGACTTCAATTACATCCCATATCAGCAGAAAAATGATATATAATATATAGTAGCGGCAAACAATTTTTATTTCTACTTGCATGCTCCAATTTTAAATACTGAAATTGACAAAGTTCCTAATCCTTACCTTCACATTTTGTTAGGTATTGTTCATTAACACCACACATTACTAGAAAAAGCAGCTGACAGTATTGACAGAGATATCATGGAAAACATAGAAAAGGAACACATAATCAAACACCATATAATATTTAAAACAATATGGTAAGAATTGGCAATAGGCAGAAATGTTCAAATTATAAATAAACAAGTTACATGCAGATTTATTAGTTTGTGAAAGTGAGGAGGAGAAAATAAAATGCAATACTAAGATTAAAACAGCACAAGCAAGCCTATTTGAACTTGAGTTTGTAGCACTGTGTGATAGGTCTGGTCCAGTGTGTTCACATTTAGATAAAGTATTAGACAAACACAAAATCACACCACAGGCATATCATAGTAGAGCTTTTGTTGGTAACCACTGTCATAAATACTTAACATGTAAAGTAAATAAATATCTCACAGAAGATGTCATAACACACACACAATTGTACACACAGAATCAGAATATAATAAATATTGCATTGATCACAAGAGACATTTTTAATTCATTAAATACAGCATTTGAAAAAGTTCACAATTACATTTCACACAGTATACCAATCCATGCTGACACATCTCCAGAAATACAATTAGCAATACACAATTACAAGACAATATACAGACTGTATTTTCCAGATAAAATAATTCCAAAACAACACATACAGAACATCTGGGCTAGTAATGTGGGCTAGTAAAATTGTATAATTATATTATTGAGTTATCCCTACAGTTGAGCTACTCGAAGCTGATCCAGTGCTATCTATTTTCTTACTTGCATACTTATCTTCAGCACGTTATCGTCTGGTATATCGAAATAGGGAAGGCGGCTCAACGTATTACATTCTTATGCTTCTAGTACTTTCTCTTCCCATGCTTTGTAATCTATATGGGTATATGTTGCATGTATTCAGTTATATATTTACTAGATGTTTCATTGTTTCTTTCCGTTCTATTTCTAGTTTTTATGTGTGTTTTTGTGTTACATTTATTTAGTTATTCGTTTTTATTCCAGATTTTCCTTAGATACGTTGGTATTTGGTCGTCCATTTGTGTTTCATTTTAATTTGTCACTCCTGTTTGTTCGTTTGCTTGATAAAGGCCTTGTTGGTCGAAACGTTGCTGTTTATCGTCACTGTTTCTGTATTTTGTAAACTATAGTACTTTGTTTGTACGTGTTTCACTATCGTCTGGTATACATATCTGTGGGACATTTACAGTGTGATACTGTTGACTACTTAACCCCCTCCCGGTAACATTGGAGTACATGCCTCGCCTTTGCTATCGGAGTGCATGCAATCTATATTAGCTCTACTTGGGCTCATGTTTCATGGGGTGTACGTGTCTACGCATCAGTATGCTATGTCGGAAATTAACGCCATTATCTCACGTTTCTTCCACCCTCCTCTCCTGCTCTTCCCCACGTGGGTCTTTGTTCCCACCTGTACACACAACACCTTACGTAACCTGCCACTGACCCCTTCCGATTAACCCGCCAACCGGTAACTTAATAGTCTTCCTATTTCCTGTCCATTCTATCCTTCACGAGATGCTGACCAAGAGCCACGCAGGTACGTATGCCAGATCTTTGGTTCACATCATTTGTTAGTATTATGTTTTAGTTAATTAAGTTTTTGTGTAAGTTTTTTGTTCTTGATAAAGGTCTAAGCACCGAAACGTTGAGTGTTTTTTCTTCATATTTATAATTAATTTTCCTACTATGCTAATACTGTATATACCTGTTTTGCTCAATCGCATATATCACAAATGTTATTGTCAATGTTTGGAGATATGTATTTTTGTTTGAACTACATTAGAGTATATTTAGAAATGAAAGATTATGTGAAATTATAAATTAATTATATTAAACATTACATATTTCATGAAGAAGTAAACTATATTCTTATGCATTTATGGAAATAGATGTGTAATTTTATGTTATTGTGATTTATATATATATATATATATATATAAAATATATATAACATTTTGGTATGTTGAGATATGTTAAATATATATGCAATTTAATAGTAATTTTATAAATATCTCTTTGTCTTTGACAGTTTTAAGCTATTATAAATGACCAGACATAGTGAACTACACCATGAACTACAATTATTTTCAACAATCAGATTTAAAAAAATATTTTTTAGTATCGTTAATGTGTTACCTTGTCAAAGAACTAAACGTTGTATATTTTTGTAGCGTGATATTTCTACTGCAATGAAGATTAACAACATACCCCATCAGTGTAATTTGCTCATCCTCAGGTAGTTAGAATGTGACTAGTTCATACAGATATAACTTCATAATTATATTATATAACACAGTGATACTGCACACAATTCTAGAGCTACATATGAAAATTGATTATATTTTAACGCAATAATATTTACATTAACAACAGCCGGAATTTAAAGGGATATACAGGGTGTTCAACATAAAAGTAGCCCAATTTACAGGCTTTAGTCAATTGGGCTACTTTTATCTTGAACACCATGTATAACTTACCAAAAGTTGCCATTTCGTAACCTTGCACAGGAATGGAAACAAAAGGGTTTTCTAAGTGCAACAAAGGACATTACTAAGTGAGTGCTACTGATACGTCGTGAGCTGTGCGTTGATTCAGAGCAGGTGTTGTTCCGACTGCGAAAATTAGAATAACAGTCGGAACAGCACCTACTATTAGATTTATTGAAAAACAGAGACTCAAATGGTTTGGCCACTTGGTCAGAATGAACCGAATACACCAGTTGCAAGAGCGTACAACCTGAAAATGGAATCATCAAGAGGAAGGGGCAGACCATGAAAAAGATGGGTTGATGGAGTTACAGACATCTTAAAACTACACAATACCACAACATATCAAGCGACCGAGCGTACATTATCTTGGAAACCGATCATCAGTTAAACCTGCTATATACCTAGCGGCAAAGAAGCAGAGAAGGAAGAAAGCAAGAGATTGAGAGCCAACTACAAAGTTATCTAGAGTTGGCTGTAGTTGATTTCACATGGCAAGGGCTGCGATATATTCAACGATGATTGGTATTATAAACACATAATAAAATATTCATTCGCAGACAACGGCTTTTCTCTTAAGTTTAGCCGCAAAGTGAATTTTTTCATAATAATAATAATAATTCCTCTCGTACCGTTATACGTTACATAGGGCCTACAAGTAATTTCTCCCCACCGCTCTATCCTGGGCAACTCTGCTCAATCTCCTTGCTCTATGGAACTGAGACCGATATTTCCTGCCTCTCTCGGCAAAGTGCGTTTCAGAGACTCCTTAGGTCACCCTCTCTTTCTTGAACACTTTGCATCCCACTTCAATGCCTGCTTTGATATTCGTTGATCGTTTCTCCTCAAGGTGTGCCCAACATATCTCCATCTTCTCTTTCTTATAACAGTTGTCACTAGTGGTTGACCAGACATGTCTCTGATTTCATCACTTCTCTGAATTCGTTCCATTTTATATTCATACAAAAATAAAAGAGGAAATTCGTCTTGTAACAATAGCAGCTGTAGGTCTACTTGTTATTAGTTAAGTTTATTATCAGTTCAATTTGATTCTCGGCATTTACGATTTCTCATAGACGATCTATGTTGTGACATCTCAACGAATGTCTGCAGTATGCACACTTACCACCAATTTTGCCCGCGTGCCCAGCGTGTTCGTAGCGCGTTGGACTACGGGTGACTAGTCCTCTGTAAGTGCGGGTTCAACTCCGCAGACTGGCAGAAAAGCTACAGATTCCCCAGATTTACGGTGTTCGTGGCACGGAGCCGAAGGTTACGATGTCCATGACACTGAGCCGAAGAGCTTTCAGCTCAAGTGCTTCTGGATCGGAAAAAACAAAAAAAACCCCCCAATTTTAATCACTCTTTGTGATATGTTTGATCTTTGCCAAGAACGTGTATACGTTGCACATTCGTTTGGTAGGCCCCTAAACGCATAGACCTCTACACGTTTAGGACGTGCATCCGAATTCAGACAAACCTCCTTAGTCGCTTCTTATGACATGCGTGGCAGGTAACAGTAGTTCTATTCCTTACACCCCAAATTTGGGTCCCGGTAATCACTCGTCGGGCGAATTGTTCTAGATTAAATTGAGCGTACTCCTAGTCAGTCCTACTAATGTTCATTTTCCGATAAAACTGGCAACGTTAATGTAATGACCTATCACTACAAACTTGTGTAATGGAAGCCTCGTATAATTCACTATTTGCTTCATTGTTCAATTCTTAGAAACAATTAGTGATTTTGTATCGAACAACAGACTTCTCAGTCACATCACAGATATTTCTTGGTCGTTTCTTTCAGACGATCTGTCTTGACGTTGTACCACATTCATTTGTCACCCACGCATTTTCAACATTTTGATTCCAACAGGGATGTTGCAGGAGGGTGTGATAGCAGTTGACGTTCTGCAGCAACATACATAATGAGTTTTCATTGATTGCTTGATAGGACCATCATTATTGCACTTTGGGGAGTAACCGTGTGTGTTCCGATCTCTTTCTTACACAGCAAGATCTCAGCGGCAGCGCACGAACTCCTTAACACCGGCGAAGGTTCCCGATGTAATTAGATTGAAAATAGATTGCAGGTATTTTATTTCTCTCATAATTCTAATGAATTTTGTTGGGGCAGCGGTTTCCAGCCTGTTCTTCTCGATTTTTGATCTGCTATGAGCTCTTTTACGTGATCAACATGAACACGAGACCTACGTTGTATCGTCCGTCTCCGATAGGACTAGGAACTTGATCTCACCAGCATTAATATCAGGGAACGAACCGAGTACCTTTGAAACGAGAGGCGATCACCTAACCTCTACAATGACGTTTCATGAACACTATAAACACGTTGTGTAATGAAAAACAGGTTTACCCCTTTTGTGTCGCCTAAATTCGGAATATTAAGAAAAGGGAAATATTATGAACCATGTTCCTTTATGAAATTTTTTTTTATTACCCAGCATTCAATTCTCGAAGAATTGTGGCGGGCCCACAATGAAAATAGATCTGAAACATCACTTTGAAATACTCGAGAGATACAAACCATTTGATAACCAAACAAAAATAATCAACCAGTGAGACGAATCTGTGTCGCGCGTGCCGCACACCTGGTGTTCAGGTTCTACCTGGCGATGTGCCAGCCCCGTGGTTGGCGCATTTCCTTTAGCCCGCATTCTGACTTTTTCCCGCCAGTTACATTTAAGTAACTTTTATAATCTGCCTTCAGATATTTTCGCGCCATAACATATAAGTAACTATTTTATAATCAGTCTTAATTTGTGTTTCAGCTGATCTGTTGTGTTTAACTTTTTCTTCTGATCATTATCAGGTTCTGTGTGATAACAAGTGAGATTTCGGAAGGGATTCTTCAATTCCACGTCCCAACCAAAATGTAAGTAATCTTATATATGTATAATATAAACAACATTTAGAGTAAACGAACCGAGAGATGATACATAGCCTATTATTTATTCTCTGTGATATGATAAATAGCCTATTATTTATTCTCTGTGATATGATAGATAGCCTATTATTTATTCTCTGTGATATGATAGATAGCCTATTATTTATTCTCTGTGATATGATAGATAGCCTATTATTTATTCTCTGTGATATGATACGTATTTCTTTTTTGAGCTCTCCATATCGATCACTTGTTAACCATATTTTATGATTTGTATGTGATTCGAGCCTAAGAGCGATTATAATTTGTGCCACTTACGAGCCAACAAGTAGGCCAGCACATCCGATTTCTGTGATGCTTTTATTTACTAGGGTAGCTTCCTAGGCCCCTACCTCAATCGTCTTTTATGACATGCCTTGTAGGTCGTAGTGACACTGTTCTTTAAACACTCCCCCCAATGCTGATAAGAACTGTTCAATGAAGTAAGTCGGCAAACTGATATTTGTCTCATCTGGCGAAACAAAATGGATGCTTAGTCCGTCTTCTTCATGCTTGCTTCATCTGTTCAACATTCGCCCGTCATATCATCATCATCATCTCTCTCTCTCTCTCTAGATATATATATATATATCGTCTCTTCCACCATTTACTTTTAGAAGTGTGTGGGTGGGAAGGGGGTGTAGTGATCTTCTGTGTGCTTGTTCTAATTCACTTTGTAAACTGTTATTCATTTTCTTAAGGCTGTTCTTGATGCCGTCGCACCATCTTTTGCATGGTTTTCCTCTCGCTCTGTACTCATTATACTTTTCTCTACGTGACTCTCTGCGGTAGAATATATATATGAAAATGAAAATCGCGGCATATCTTTTACCGAACTTTGTTATTAACCACAGTAAAGGAGGTACACTTATACGTTCAGTAGTTTGTTATTGTTTTCTGGTCGGTGAGATCTATTTTTACCATTAGTAAAAATCCACGATATATGAAATGAAAATCGTGGCATATCCCTTACATGACTTAGCCATCAACGAGTCGTCGGTTTTCTAGGCACCACTTATATGGTCAGCAGTTTGTCGTTGCTTTCTATTTTGATCGTTAGTATTTTTGCTTCCAAACTGCACGTTGCGGAGTTTGAGCCTGGTACAATTAGGTTGTGATCGAGCTCACTACCACTTAAGTTACAGACGCTCACATCAGTGGAGTACTCCACATGCGTGCTAGGTAGCGGTCAACTAGCAGAGAGTGAGGGTACTTAATAAAGACATTTGCCCGTCTGCCCAGCGTGTTCGTAGCGCGTTGGACTACGGGTGACTATCCCTCTGTGTGTGCGGGTTCAATTCCGCGGGATGGCAGAAAAAGCCACAGATTCCCAGATTTACGGTGTTCGTGGCACCGAACCAAAAGGTTACGATGTCCATGGCACCGAGCCGAAGAGCTGAAAAGCTCAAGTGCTTCTGGATCGGGAAACATTTTTTTTTTAAAAATAAAGACATTCTACGTGAACAGATTGGTACTACGTAAAATTACTTAGCAACCTCCAGACCATGTGTTGCCGGAGCTCTCAAGGGGAGCAAAGAATAGTAACACTGCGATCTACAAGTAAGAGACGACTGAGGTAGGGAGCTAGGGAAGCTACCCTAGTAAATAAAAAGCATCGCAAAAATCGGATGTGCTTGCCTACTTGTAGGTGCATAACTGGCACAACGTACAGTCGGTCTTAGGCTCAGATCACATACACATCACAAAGAGTGGTTAACAAGTGGTCGATGCGGAGCGTACGAAGAAGAACAAGACTTAGCAATCAAATATTTCATTATTGACAATCATATCAGTGTAGATAGTTTTTAATCAATTTTTTCTCTTCATTATTTTAGCTCAAAAAGCACGAAAAGTACAATTTGAGGCTATTTGCATGGATCCCAACGAATCACAGAGATTAACTCGCAGCCTGCTAATAATTTGGATTCTGGTGTTGACCAAGCAAGTAATCTAAGCGAGCAAACTATTGAAGGGACACAAGCGACTACTCCAGCAAATGGAAATCAAGGTGTACCTGCTTCTTCCTCCTATAATCAAAATGGAAGTGCAGCTTCTGTACAAGAGATTCAAGGAGCACCGCAAGTTCACGATCAGGTAATATTCCATTCTAGATCATTCTATTAGATTAGATCATGAGTTTCCATAGTGGGCGGTACCACCCTCCCAGTTGACGCTAAGCCTTCCGGGGAGAGGGGGCGCGATAGTGAGTTTTTTTTCGTGATTTTGCGATTGAATGATCATTAGAAATTTTAATTCATCTTATGTCCGTCTTACACGATCCATTTTTCATCACTTTTCATTTCATGCATATAATCACATTACAAATTTGAATTCATCTTATGTCCGTCTTACACGATCCATTTTTCAGCACTTTTCTATTTCATGTATATAATCACATTAGAAATTTGAATTCATCTTATGTCCGTCTTACACGATCCATTTTTCAGCACTTTTCTATTTCATGTATATAATCATTTAAAAATTGACCATGTATGACATCAATGTATAAATATTCACAAAATATATGAGACTGTAGTAAAACTATTTGATTGGCAAAACATGTAATCACAAAGTACTGTAGTTTTACAAATTACAAAACAATGACAAAATACAGTAACGTTTCGACCAACAAGGCTTGATAAAGGCCTAATTCCTAATTTGTAATTCCTAAATGTATATCAATTCTCTATGTCACAAGTAAAAATAGAGCATGTATATATATATATATATGTGTTTGTGTGGAAGGGGGTGGCAAACTGTTATACTAGGAAGGAGACGTTACAAAGTTTATGTCGTGCAAAGTGGGCCGAAAAAGTTTGGTCTTTCTTTCTTTCTTTCTCGAATCCTGTTTGCCTCACAGCGTCAGGTCAGGAAGAGATTTCTAAAACGGGCCCTAGTATGCGCTTCGTAGATAGTCTTTTCGTCGCCTCTGTTATCTCTGAGGCCCATCTTTTGCGTGGTCGGCCCTTTGCTTTGTACCCATTGTATCGGAGCAGCATTGCTCTTTGGGGTGCACTGTCTGATGGTAATCTGCTTACGTGACCGAACCATTTAATTTGTTGTTTCTTGATGAAGTCTAGTACTGATGTTGTACCCACTTTTTCCTGATGTCTTCATTTCTCAACCGGTCTCTTCTTGTTACACCCAGCATTCTGCGTAGACACTTCATCTCTGTTGTGACTAGTTTTCTTCTATCGTTTGTTGTCAGCGTCCAGGTTTGACAGTGGTAGAATAATGTGGGGAGAAAGATTGTGTTGAACATTGCTCTTTTGTGTTCATGGTGACATGTTTGCATCACCGTTTGTCTTATTTTTTAGTTTTATATAACTTGATACTTTTCTTTATTTGTTAATGATTTGTATCTGCCTGAATCGGTTATCGGTTACTGAACCAACATCATATCACTCCAGGTAGGTGTTCTATTTTCATCAATAGATATCAAAGTAAATGCATATTTATGGTTCCTGTGACTCGCTGGTTAAACACACTCCTCTCTATGCTCCTGAAGCAATCAGTTTTACTCATACAACGTGTAATTCAAAACTTCTTGAATCATGAACTTAACCGTTACTTTTCTGATAGATAGGACCATTGTACAGCACTTAAGAAGGTGAAATCAGTCCTTGAATCATAAACTGGACCATTATTTCTCTGATAAAGATGACCGTTGTACAAAACTTAAGGTTAAAAGTGAGAACCTTAAAGCAATTACCCAGGATTGCCACTGTTTTTCCATCTATCACCCGTATTGCCCAACATCTACATAGCAAAGGTGAGCCAAAATGTAGCCATCCTTGTTTGGCCAGATATTGACTCTTTCTGAAAATATCTTAGTATACAGGCTTGACCGAATAATGTCCCCCCACCCCCTCCTCCTTTCTGCCCCCCTGCCCCAATACATTCAAGGTTCAGTACACGTCATATCGCGAGCAACCTAGCTCACAGATCAAATGCCTAGTCATATCGGAGATTGACGATATACCTTTGAAATTGTGACCACGTAATAGAACCGTTGATAATGACTCAAGCCGTAGGTAATGAAGAAAACAACTGAAGATGGTGGAAGAGGAATTATCTGGGAACTAACGAAGAAACTTATAAAGTCATTGCTGTTCTTTTGGCTGTACACATGGAAAACAACAAAGAAACCATCAGAAAACTGCAGACTTCGTAAATGGATGTTTACATAGAATAGAGGACTGAGATGGTATGATAAGATTACAAACGAGGATCTCCGAGAAAGAACTAAGCAGATACCAGTGGAGAAAGAACTCATGAAGAGACTTTGGCGATGGATAGGACATACATTTAGAAGACCGACGGGAGGAATTGCAAGACAGTCACTGTTTTGGAACCCGCAGAGAAAGATGAGTAGGGAAGGCCTAGACAGACCTGGAGAAGAGAGCTGGAGGCTGATATTAAAAGGATAGGTAAAACATGTAACGAATTGGAAGGGATGGCAAGAGAGAGGAAGAGCTGGAAGAAGTTTGTTGAAGACCTGTGCTCCGTTGGGAGTTGAAAGGTGAAGAAGAAAAACGAAGAGACTTGAAGACATTGACTTCACGGACCACATAGCACTGTTGGCACACACTAAAGAGGACACACAGGAGAGAACAAACTGAGTAGGTCGATTGGCCAAATCAGTAGGTCTTCAAATTAATACTAATAAATACAAGGTAATGAGAATAAATGCAAGGTAATGAGAATAAATTCAAGGTAATGAGAATAAATTCAAGGTAATGAGAATAAATGAAGGTAATAGAATAAATTCAAGGTAATGAAAATAAATTCAAGGTATGAGAATAAATTCAAGGTAATGAGAATAAATGCAAGGTAATGAGAATAAATGCAAGGTAATGAGAATAAATTCAAGGTAATGAGAATAAATGCAAAAAAACACAGAGGAATTATGATAGAAGGAGGAAAGATACAAGAATAGAAGAGTTCAAATATTTGGGCAGCAGTTGTGTAACCATAGATAGCGATGTAGGAAAATAAATCAACGCCAGAATTTGAATGGCAGTTGTGTAACCATAGATGGGGATGTAGGAAAATAAATCAACGTCAGAATTTGAATGGCAGTTGTGTAACCATAGATGGGGATGTAGGAAAATAAATCAACGTCAGAATTTGAATGGCAGCTGTGTAACCATAGATAGCGATGTAGGAAAATAAATCAACGCCAGAATTTGAATGGCAGCTGTGTAACCATAGATAGCGATGTAGGAAAATAAATCAACGCCAGAATTTGAATGGCAGTTGTGTAACCATAGATGGGGATGTAGGAAAATAAATCAACGCCAGAATTTGAATGGCAGTTGTGTAACCATAGATAGCGATGTAGGAAAATAAATCAACGCCAGAATTTGAATGGAAGCTGTGAACCAGATAGCGATGTAGGAAAATAAATCAACGCCAGAATTTGAATGGCAGTTGTGTAACCATAGATGGGGATGTAGGAAAATAAATCAACGTCAGAATTTGAATGGAAGCTGTGTAACCATAGATAGCGATGTAGGAAAATAAATCAACGCCAGAATTTGAATGGCAGTTGTGTAACCATAGATGGGGATGTAGGAAAATAAATCAACGCCAGAATTTGAATGGCAGTTGTGTAACCATAGATGGGGATGTAGGAAAATAAATCAACGCCAGAATTTGAATGGAAGCTGCAACATTCAAAACAATTAGACAACATATGTAGATCATCAGCTGACATGACATACTAAACTCAATATATACACATCAAATTACGCTCAGTCTTACTGTATGATGAGAGACATAGAAAACAAGTACCAAGACAGACAATCACATAAGAGGCTTTGAGTGAAGATGTCACAGAAGAATTCTCTGAATTAGATGGCACCAGAGAATACCAAATATTGATTGAGATCACCCGGCGCACAGACATCAACAATGTCAGCCTATAAAGTGGTTGGGATTTACATTAAGATTGCAGAAGACCAGACACCCACATGTTTCTTTGAAATGGAATCTTGGGACAAAGAGAGGTAGGGGCGACCTAGAGAGACATGGAGATGAACTGTGACAGAGAAAGGAAGATACTGGAAAGACCTTGAATGAATTAAGTTGGTTTGCTCAAGACAGATCTGGTTTGTAAGAAAATTTGCTGATGCCTTTGAATTAAGTTGGTTTGCTCAAGACAGATCTGGTTGTAAGAAAATTTGCTGATGCCTTTGAATTAAGTTGGTTTGCTCAAGACAGATCTGGTTGGTAAGAAATTTTGATGCCTTTGAATTAAGTTGGTTTGCTCAAGACAGATCTGGTTGTAAGAAAATTTGCTGATGCCTTTGAATTAAGTTGGTTTGCTCAAGACAGATCTGGTTGTAAGAAAATTTGCTGATGCCTTTGAATTAAGTTGGTTTGCTCAAGACAGATCTGGTTGTAAGAAAATTTGCTGATGTCTTTGACTTGAAGGGGAGTTGAAAGAAGAAGAAGAACAAAACCGTTGGAAGATGAAAACTGAAAAGAACTAACTGTGACACAGGTGTCGACCAACATTGGAAACATTAGGTACATTTAATTACTACTAAATACATCAGTTGCAAGAGCGAACAACCTGAAAATAGAATTATCAAGAGGAAGGGGTAGGCCAAGAAAATGATGGATTGATGGAGTTACAGACATCTTCAAACGTCCAATACCACGAATATCAAGCGACCTAGCGTACTGAAACCGATCATCAGTTAAACCTGCTACGCCTAACGGCAAAAAAACAGAGAAGGACAAAAGAAGACTAAATCATTGCGGTCTTTAGTTGATCACATCACCCAACGTGTACCGGCGGTGATTAAAAAAGCACGCATACCACACGTAAACAAGAATACCCCCAATATGTCTCAGGGTATGAAAAGTTTCCATAAATCAGTGCCATGAATCACCAACCAGGAAACGTAACCGAAACAAAAGCGTGGCACTCGAAACATATATGTTAACGGAGCCAAGGACTGATATGCATGGTTGAAAGGCACAATTTATAGCTCATCTGTTGTAAGCATGGAATAACTTATTTTCACTGAGACTCCCAGGTGGCTGAAGGAATAGTCGATAAGATTTCTAATGGTTATTAGGCCGATGTAAGACATGGTGTCTGTGACTTAGCAGTAGTGAACTACTCTTCCCCACTTAATCATAGGAAAAATTGAGATAACTCATAATTACTGCGGGTTCAAAGAAGCGGAAGTGAACTCGATCACAACCCAAGAGTACCTTGTTCAAACTCTGCAGCGGACAGTTTGGAAACAAATTTGTTCCCGCGGATTTGTAAGAACGGTAAAATAAAACACACCGTTCAGAAAACAATGACAAACTACTGAACCTATAAGTGGTGCCTAGAAAATCAGCCACTCGTCTACTATGGATGATAGCGACGTCCTATATAGGATATGCCACTATTTTTGTTTAGCGACAGGGTGGTTATATTATAACAGGGGAACGTCTGGTCAAACGGATTAGAGCGCGGGCTCCCATTCAGGAGATACGAGTTCAATTCATGGTAAGCCAGAATGTTGTTTATGTCGGCATATAAAGAAAACATTATACTGAACAGTTTCGTGACGACTGTACTAGCCACCGATATTAAATTCTACAGGCATATGTTCCCCCTGACATACACCGCATAGAAAGCATAATTACAAGTAGTTATCCGCAACAATTGTTTTCTAAATATTATAGCGAACGAAGAATGTTAGACAGCCGGGCGGACGACTGATGATAAAGTAGACTGTTAATGTCTTCCCTTGTTACTTGTTTTTGGACGATACTTTTTACACTATCGTTTGTAATTTCTGTATTTTATTGTCTGTAATTTGTAATTTCTGTATTTTATTGTCTATAATTTGTAATTTCTGTATTTTATTGTCTATAATTTGTAATTTCTGTATTTTATTGTCTGTAATTTGTAATTTCTGTATTTTATTGTCTGTAATTTGTAATTTCTGTATTTTATTGTCTGTAATTTGTAATTTGTATTTATTGTCTGTAATTTGTAATTTCTGTATTTTATTGTCTATAATTTGTAATTTCTGTATTTTATTGTCTATAATTTACTTAGTTGATTTCATTTATTGTACGAGTATATAAGTTGTATGACGCAATGAAACGCGTACGTGTCTGTAACTTAGTGGCAGTGAACTCGATAACAAACCAAGAGTACCTGGTTTAAACTCTGCGGGGGCAGTGGAAGCAAATTAGTTCCATGGATTTTTACGAACGGTGAAAATATATTCAGCGTTTAGATAGCAAGGGCAAACTACTGAACATATAAGTGGTTCTAGAAATCAACGACTCGTTGACAGTGATTGATGGCTACGTCCTGTAAAGGATATGACACGACTTTCGTTTCAAGTTGTATAAAACTATTTTTTTTTTATTGTAATGTAAATTGTATAGTTCCTCTCATTGATTGCAACTCGCCCGTATGTTGCCGAGGCTCGAAGGGCAAGGAATAGTAACACTGCGACCTACACGGCATGTTATAAGAGGTGACTGTGGTAGGGACCTATGAAAGCTACCCTAGTAAATAAAAAGCGTCATAGAAAGTGGATGTGCTTCTTGTAGGCGCATAACTGGACAACGTACGTTCTAACTGAGCTGAGCTCTAGGCTCAGATCACATACAAATCACAAAGAGTGCTTTAACAAGTAGTCGATATGGAGCGTTCGAAGAAGAAGAAGAACGTTTTATTGCAAGTATTTTGTTTACATCATCTATAACTTGCTGCCAATCCAACAGATATCTGGTGGGGGAGGGAGGTAGATATGGTTAGTGTTTTACTGCTTACATCATCTATAACTTGCTGCCAATCCAACAGATATCTGGTGGGGAAAGGGGGTAGATATGGTTAGTTTTTTACTGCTTACATCATCTATAACTTGCCCAATCCAACAGACATCTGGTAGGGAGGAGGTAGATATGGTTAGTGTTTTACTGTTACATCATCTATAACGCTGCCAATCCAACAGATATCTGGTAGGGAGTGAGTAGATATGGTTAGTGTTTACTGCTTACATCATCTATAACTTATGCCAATCCAACAGACATCTGGTAGGGAGGAGATAGATATGGTTAGTGTTTTACTGCTTACATCATCTATAACTTATTGCCAATCCAACAGATATCTGGTAGGGAGGGAGGTAGATATGGTTAGTGTTTTACTGCTTACATCATCTATAACTAATTGCCAATCCAACAGACATCTGGTAGGGAGGGAGGTAGATATGGTTAGTGTTTTACTGCTTACATCATCTATAACTTATTGCCAATCCAACAGACATCTGGTAGGGAGGGAGATAGATATGGTTAGTGTTTTACTGCTTACATCATCTATAACTTATTGCCAATCCAACAGACATCTGGTAGGGAGGGAGATAGATATGGTTAGTATTTTACTGCTTACATCATCTATAACTTATTGCCAATCCAACAGATATCTGGTAGGAGGAGGTAGATATGGTTAGTGTTTTACTGCTTACATCATCTATAACTTACTGCCAATCCAACAGATCTGGTAGGGAGGGAGGTAGATATGGTTAGTGTTTTACTGCTTACATCATCTATAACTTATTGCCAATCCAACAGATCTGGTAGGGGGGGAGGTAGATATGGTTAGTGTTTTACTGCTTACATCATATATAACTTACTGCCAATCCAACATATCTGGTAGGGAGTGAGGTAGATATGGTTAGTGTTTTACTGCTTACATCATCTATAACTACTACAATCCAACAGATCTGGTAGGGAGTGAGGGTAGATATGGTTGATGTTTTACTGCTACATCATCTATAACTTACTGCCAATCCAACAGCTCTGGTAGAGAGGGGGGTAGATATGGTTGATGTTTTACTGCGTACATAAGCTGATATGAGAATCTTGCACCAACAGAATAATCAATAATAGCGACCTGTTCATTTATATTTGCTAGGAATTTGATGAAGACATTCAAAAATATATCAGATTCTACTACTATGGATATAGTTCAGATATGGTTGATGTTTTACTGCGTTGCCCCACAATTCCAACTGTGTGACTATTTAGAAAAAAACTGTCGCACACCACCTCTTCCTGTGCCCTACACTCAGTGACCCTCATACAAGTATCTACCCCCATATCCGGATGTTGAAAACACTATGCTAACACACCACAACTCAGACAGATCTGTAAATTCACTGTCATGACCTCAAGTCGAAGGGCAAATGCTTAGATGACTGCTAGATCGGAAAAGTAAAGTAATGCCTACATAAGCTGATATGAGAATCTTGTACCAACAGAATAATCAATAATAGCGACCTGTTTATTTATATTTGCTAGGAACTTGATGGAAGCATCAGATTCCACTTCGATGGCAGTCGCATTCACGTGTATGATCGTGGATGCGTCAACATACGTTTGGAAAGACAGCTATTTGTCCAGTTCCGTGAGTATCTTCCTCATAGCTTTTAAAAATATCTTTTCTTTAATCCATTTTCATTTACAGTGTCCAGATAAAAAGAGATTTCTAGAACGGGCTTCTATGTGCGCTATGTACATGGTGTCTTTCACTGTCTCTATTATATATGTGGTCTATTTTTTAATGGACGGTCTTTCTAAGTATAGTTAAGTTAGTTTGTTCCTTTCGTGCCAAATGCGGCATATAGGGCAGAGGTTTCAGATCTCCATGTGATACGGTTCTTTGCTAGCAGTTGGAGATCTTGATTGGTTTTACATCCCAATAGTTTACTTTCTTGTTGGATGGTTCTGCGAAGGTGATTTAGGTCTTCCACGTTTTCTTTTCCCAACTGGTGACCACATAAGGACTTGTCGATTTAGTCTCTTTTCGTCTGATCTAAGAACATGACCTAAATATTTCCACCTTCGTTTCCTTATAATATTTGATACGGGTTGTTGGTGTGTTCTATCTCTCACTGTGTTGTTCGAAACGAAATCATTCCATTTTACTTTTAATAATTTTCGTAGACATTTATTCTCAAAGCTGTCCATTCTTATCAATTTTCTTTGTTGATTTCCAACTTTCACAACCGTAGGTCAGTATGAGAATCACACATGACTAAATAATTTAACTTTTGTGCATATACTAAGGTCTTGAGATTGGCAGATATTTGTTAACTTAGTGAAGGCACTAGCTGCTATAGCAATACGAGAGTTTATTTCTTTCATCGTGTCTCCGTTGTTTGACCTTTTACTACCCAAATATGTAAAATGGTTAACTTTCTCCAGTGGGTGTAAACTCCAAGTATACGCATACTAAAACCACGTTTTTTAGAAACCATATTTTGTTGTTGTAAAGAATTTTTAACTGGAGACTGCTCTAAGTTATAATTTTCTTATATTATTGAAATGAATCTTGTAAAATACCTTTATTACTATGTAATATTTAAGTTTGTGTAGTAGCTAGTCGGAGAATTGATACTGCCAGAAAGGATGCAATGTTGGCTTGTCGGATTAAGTGAGTTAATTTAGTTATGTGGCCTAACTGTTTAATTTGTTGTTTCTTAATGAAGTTCAGTACTGATGTTGTACCCTCTTTTTTCCTGATGTCTTCATTTCTAAACAGGTATCTTGATACTCTCAGCATTCGGCGTAGACACGTTACATCTGACATGACTAGTTTTCTTCTATCGTTTGATGTGAAGCAGTCTGACTGATTTCACTTGAATGTTTTCTTTCCTTATCACCAGTGCTCATCACATTTTCTGTAGTCAAACTGTTGTGACGTGTGCACATCGAGATTTTGTTAGGGCCAAGCTGATCTCGAGGTCCTGAATTTCCACGACACTGGGTCACCAGCGCTGATTGTTTTTAACCTCGCTATCGGCGGTCTTTTTGATCTTCTGGAAAGTTCATATCTGTTTGTCTAATCTTTTAGCTGCTCTTTTCTACCTATATATGTTCTGAATGATTCATTGATCTTTGAGTCACACTTTGATTATATCAAAACGCAGACTCTGACATAATTCATCATCACAGTAAATGTGACGAAGCTAAGACAAGTGCATCAATTTACATGCCTCAGAGTCTGGTAATATCAGATGGCAGATGCAGTTCGGAAATAAAGGAGAATGATGGCATCGTTCCAGAAAATGAGAAGCATTATATGCAACAAGTCCTTGTCAGTTGAGATCAGAATGAGAATCATACAGTGCTAAATAGAACCAATACTGACATACGGATGCAAGTCTGAGAGTTATACAGTGCTACATAGAACCAATACTGGCATACGGATGCGAGTCTGAGAGTTATACAGTGTTACATAGAACCAATACTGACATACGGATGCGAGTCTGAGAGTTATACAGTGTTACATAGAACCAATACTGACATACGGATGCGAGTCTGAGAGTTATGCAGTGTTACATAGACCAATACTGACATACGGATGCAGTCGAAGTTATACAGTGTTACATAGAACCAATACTGACATCGATGCAAGTCTGTGAGTTATTCAGTGCTACATAGAACCAATACTGACATACGGATGCAAGTCATGAACAATAAACAAACAGATCGAAAAATCTCCGATGGACACATGATGGTTTACAGAATGATGTAGGAATCCCATGGACTGCTAAAATGACTAATGCTTTGTAATCTATATGTGTATTTGCTTCATATATATAATTTGTATTTTCACTAGATTGTATATTGTTTCTCTTCTTTTCCACTTCTAGTTTTGTGTTACACTCATTTCGTTATTCGTTTTTATTTCCAGATTTTCATTAGATACTTTTGAATGTTTCTGTAGCCGTCCATTTGTAAGTGTTCTTCGAAATTTGCCACTCCTGTTGTATCGTTTGCTTGATAAAGGCCTTTTGGTCGAAACGTTGCTGTTTATCGTCACTGTTTCTGTATTTTGTAAAACTACAGTACTTTGTTTGTACGTGTTTCGCTATTTCACCAAGTTTTACTGCAATCTTCCCCCTTTTTCGAAAATTGTTGTAATCTACAAGTTTTTGTTTTCTGATATCACTTCTGGCAATCTGATACAGCTTCATAAGTATATCAAGACAGGTATAGACAGTATTACATAAGTAGGGAAAAATTAATTATAAAATATGAAAATAAACAACACTCATCGTTTCGGTGCTAGGCCTTTATCAGGAAAACATATGTACACAAAAACTTAATTAACTAAACCATAATACTAACTAATGATATAAAGCAAACGATCCCTACAGTTGAGTCACTTGAATCTGATCTAGTGTCATGTTCTATCACTTTTTCAAACTTTCAAACTTATCTTCAGCACGTTATTGTTTGGTACACATATCTGTGGGACACCTACAGTTGAGGCACTTGAACCTGATCTAGTTTCATGTTCTATCACATTTTCAAACTTTCAAATTTATCTTCAGCACGTTATCGTCTGGTACACATATCTGTGGGACACCTACAGTGTGATACTGTTGACCACTAGCTCCCCTCCCGGGAACATTGGATTATATACTCGCCCTTGCTATCGGAGTATATGCAATCCATATTAGCCGAATAGGGCTCATGTTTTATAGGTTGTACGTGTCCACACATTAGTATGCTATGTCGGAAATGAACGTCATTATCTCACGTTTCTTCCACCCACCTCTCCTGCTCTTCCCTCGTGTGGTCTTTGTTCACACCTATACACACAATATCTTACCTAACCTGCCACTGACCCATTCTGATTGACCGATCAACCGGAAACTTAATAGTCTTATATTTCCTGTCCATTCTATCATTCATGAGATACCGACCAAGAGACAAGCACTTTTGGAGCAGGTTTGTATGCCAATATCTTTTGCTTTACATCATTAGATAGTATTATGGTTTAGTAAATTAAGTTTTTCGTGTACATATTTGTTCTTGATAAAGGTCTAGCGCCGAAACGTTGAGTGTTGTTTATTTTCATATTTTATAATTAATTTTCACTACTTATACTGCCTATACCTGTCTTTGTTCAATCGCCTATTTGCTCAGTATTACCGCAGCCACCCAAACGATTTTCTCCAGATCTGGTCTGATCCGGTCTGACCACCTCAGATTTGTTGATTTTCGTACATCGCATAAGTATATCAAGAAACTCGTATTAACCATTTAACCTCCAGATGCGTTTATATTGCAATGTATACTGTACACAGCTGTTTAAAAAGAAGCATGGCCCGTCTGCCCAGCGTGTTCGTAGCGCGTTGGACTACGGTGACTATCCCTCTGTGTGTGCGGGTTCAATTCCGCGGCATGGCAAGAAAAGCCCCAGATTCCCCAGATTTACGGTGTTCGTGGCACAGAACCGAAGGGTTACGATGTCCATGACACCGAGCCAAAGAGCTGAAAAGTTCAAGTGCTTCTGGATCGGAAAAAAAACCCCAAAAACAAACAAACAAACAAAGCATGAGATTTGAAACGCATTTTAAATTAGTACATGATTGACATCACCGTACAAAATACAGGGATTTGTATATCGGCTCTGTAGGGCGTAGGGGTTAAATATATAACACAACATATTTATATATGTGTGTGTGTGTGTGTGTGTGTATGTATATAATAGCCGTCCATCGCAAGCGATGATGACAACAATCTCAGACGTGTACTGTTGCACCTCTCTGGTTGTATGTAACGTGTATTACGCTGAGCAATGGACACAGCTCTTCAAGTGATGACTCGACACTCTTAAAGCTATATTATACTAGAGTGTACCCGTTCTGTGCGCGGGAATTTAGTTTAAATCTAGTTGTAATATTTTAACACTTTTACTGTTACATTTGTTATCCTTTTCAGCTGATCTTCCAAGTCGTTTCTCTTTAGTTTCCTCATCACATTTCCTTTACACTCATCCGTCGCTTGTAGTCAAGACTAATAACTAATCTTTTCCCCTCTGTCTTCATGTTTCTGGCCTTCATTTTTCTTTTCTTATTATTCTCCAACCGCATATCTCTAGCTTCATTAATTTTGATAGATCTACGAAGTTGTATTATTTCCGAAATGGTTAAATCCCAAAATAGAGAAACATGCACCGTCTCCTCAAAATTGGCTAAAATAACAATTGACAACTTGAATTTATTTAGATTATATACCTATCGATGAGATTATAAAACAAAAAATTGGCATGAGTGTGAGATGTTAAACAAAAAAATTTGGCCTAACATTTCAGGATCAGACATACAAACAATTAAATTCAACTGCTTCTTATATATATATATATCATTTCCTTAAGTTAGAATTTAGATATAGAGACGAACCAATAGTCTGGATTTATAATTTTTACATCTTCATATCTATGAAAGCTACTTTCTTGCAAAATTTCAAGTCCGTAGTTTGTCCAAATAACTTGAAACAATACGAACAGACATACATACAATTACATTCAACTGTTTCTTATAGATATATATGTAGATTAAAGCAAACGAGATCTCAATGGCGAAGTGGTTAAGTCGTTTGCCTATGGTACTCAGTTGGGGTTGTGGTACTCAGTTGGGGTTGTGGTACTCAGTTGGGTTTGTGGTACTCAGTTGGGCTTGTGGTACTCAGTTGGGGTTGTGGTACTCAGTTGGGGTTGTGGTACTCAGTTGGGTTTGTGGTACTCAGTTGGGGTTGTGGTACTCAGTTGGGAATGTGGTACTCAGTTGGGGTTGTGGTACTCAGTTGGGATTGTGGTACTCAGTTGGGGTTGTGGTACTCAGTTGGGGTTGTGGTACTCAGTTGGACTTGTGGTACTCAGTTGGGGTTGGTACTCAGTTGGGGTTGGGGTTGTGGTACTCAGTTGGGGTGTAGTAATGAGCACCTGTGGATCTGCCAGGAGTTTCCTGACGCCGATTCATTAACCAATAACCAATAACTATTTATTATCCATTGCTCACTTCCATTACAAAAATGCATAAAGCAACAATCAAATAGTAACATGTCCTTGCGGAACGTTGTTTTCATCTCAGCCAAACCTAAAAACTCTCTCTGTCTCTAGTAAGTTCTCCCACCTCTTCCACCGTCATGTTCAATATTTCTTTAATGTCTTTCTGCCACCTTTGTCTTGGTCATTCCCTGCCTCGTACTCAGGAATCTACCATCCATATCTGCTCTCCCCAAACCACTGTGAAAATCAACAATAGAACTCAAAATAGAAAACTAAAAATATTCGCATATTTATTTCTCACACATCTCGTCTTTCTCAAATCTCCTTCAACTGAAACATTTATATATATTTATATTTACTGGTGAGTTCCTTCAATTAAAATATTTATATATATTTATATTTACAGAGTGAGTTCCTCAATTAAAACATTATATATATTTATATTTACAATAGGTTCCTTCAATTAAAACATTTATATATATTTATATTTTACAGGTGAGTTCTCCAATTAAAACATTTATATATATTTATATTTACATGTGGGTTCCTTCAATTAATACATTTATATATATTTATATTTACAGGTTGAGTCTCTTAAATACTTCGAAAGATGTGCTACATGTTTTAGAAACACACGAACCACAGTCAACTTACCTTGTATGTGTTGGTGCAACTGTCAAGAATGTGCAGCAGTTATGTGGAGATGCTCTATGTGTCAAAACATAATTCAAAGTACATTCAGTGTCAACATGTGACAAATGTAGTAAGGTTGCTACACCAGTATGTACTTATGTGAATATCATGGCCTCGGCAACATATCATAAGTTCTCGGAGGTCAGGTCAATATCATCATCATCATCAAGTAGCTTGTCCCTTCCGGAACTGGCTAACATGACAGCATTCCTGAAAAGCTCTATATTCTGTGCAAGCAGCAGTCATTCTCAGATCGTCAATGACATCCTGCACCCTTGTCTTCCTCTCGTTCTTCTTCCAGGCACCATTCTATCTAAAATTAATTTCTCCAAGCACTCATATCGTTTGATGTGTCCGAAATATTTAATCTTCCTTCTTTTAATGCTTTGTAATAACTAACTCAAACGGTGAGCATATATATATATATACATTAGTTTGTTCCTTTCGTGCCAAAGGCGGCACATAGGGCATAGGTTTTAGATCTCCATGTGATGTGGTTCGTTGCTAGCAGTTGGAGATCTTGCTTGGTTTTACATCCCAATAGTTTACTTTCTTGTTGGATGGTTCTTCGAAGAGTGGTCTTTGGTCTTCCACGTTTTCTTTTCCCAACTGGTGACCACATAAGGACTTGTCGATTTAGTCTTTTTTCGTCTGATCTAAGAACATGACCTAAATATATATATATATATATATACTGGAAATATATATAGTGCAAAACCACTGTAAATATGTAATTTTTAACCGTTTTTTCTTTCACAGCACACTTGTTATAACAGGCTTCTCATTTTTTCTTTGACTCCATGTTATTACAAACATGAAAATACAGAGTAAACAAAAGAATGTTTCAATTTTTTTTTGCTGCCAACAAAAGCATACATATTTAATATTCAATATTTAATAGAAAGTTTCAGTCGCGGCTCGTCAATAAGAGGCCAGTGGGTGAGCCCCATCAAAGCAATGTATAACGTATATTTATTATTTTATAAATTAAAAAATAGAAGCCAAACACCATGATTTTTCTAGAAAAAAATGTCTGGCCCCAGCTACCAAAAAAAATGTCTAGCCCCAGCTTCCAAAAAAATTTCTGCCCCAGCAACAACAAAAAATGTCTGGCCACAGCAACAGCAACAAAATGTCTGGCACGCAACAACAAAAAAATGTCTGGCCACAGCAAAAAAATGTCTGGCCCCAGCAACAAAAAAAAAAACAGAGGCTAGCAACAACAAAAAATCACGAGCCGCCAGTGTAAAGTTTCTTACTGGAAGATATAACTATAGTTCGTTCCAAAATTCGTGATCATCTTTACCGACCGATATAAAATCATCCACTTTGACAGAAATTCTTGATTTTGCATTTTTGTATAGGTAACAGTGACGACCTTCCAAAAGTATTTTTTGCCCACCCAAACCTTTAGTTCTGTAAAGAATTTTATTATATGTTATTACTAAATTTACCGCGATGTTGATATGGTATACTTATCGAAATTTTACAGTACGATTGTCAAGTTTGTCTATAACTAAGTATTTCCAGTGTTCACATGCAATTCAGTGCAGTCAAAATCAGAATACCGTGGAATTAATCAGTTCACAATGTTTCCTACCGACTGTCATTGGCGTATGTACGCAACATTTATTTTCATTTATAGAAGTTGAAGGTATCATTTGTTCACAATGTCACCTTTATTTTTATAATATGTAATAAGGATTCGCCTTTGCAAACATTCGCCACCATTTTGTGTATTAATGTAAATTCTAAACTGTTGTTACCATTTTGTTGTGCTTATGCAAAATTATATAACAAAAAACGTTTTTGCATCAACTAAGCTACCTACCAATTAGTTAAACATGAATTCGTAAGGTCGTGAGGTATATAAGACAACATGCAAAAAATTACTTTTATCCATCAGATAGATTTCGTACAAATTAAACCTTAGTGTGATCACTCACGAATGTTGGAACGAGCTATAAGTAAAAATTATATCCAAAAATAAATTAAAGCCATCTAATTGAATCTAATCAATCAAACTGTCTTTTTTAAAAACAAAATCTCTCATTTAATATTCACTCAGAATATACAACATTTTCAACTGTATGTTGTAAATACGATATTATTTTACAATTTCTCACCACCAGATCTCCTAACTATCTGTCTTCATCTTGGTTACCCTTCCTCTCTCTCTCTCTCTCTCTCTCTCTCTCTCTCTCTAACTGTCCACCATCTTGGTTCGCTCAACGTCACAAACATTCTTTTCCTTTCAAAAACCGTGCGCTTCAGTGCGTGTTAGTTGTAATTATTATTTTGAGCGGCTGTGATTGTTCATGTCATAATTTTGCCACATTCCATGATGCATTCGTAAAGTGACTTTAGTATATTTATGTCATTTTGTAAAGAAGAGTTCATACAAACTATGCATCTTGAAAAAAAAGATCGCCCGTCTGCCCAGCGTGTTCGTAGCGCGTTGGACTACGTGTGACTATCCCTCTGTGTGTGCGGGTTCAATTCCACGGGATGGCAGAAAAAGCCACAGATTCCCCAGATTTACGGTGCTCGTGGCACCGAACCGAAGGGTTACGATGTCATGGCACCGAGCCGAAGAGCTGAAAAGCTCAAGTGCTTCTGGATCAGAAAAAAAAAAAAGATCTAAATGCAAAGAATTGACTTACTGCCCCGATTTCCCTCCATATTACTCCGTCCCCGTCGGCAGCAATGACAGTCTGTCTGCATAGAGTGTTGCACAAAGCCCGAACTTCGCAACACAATGACAATCTTATGAAAAAATTGCACGTGACTCGCTCCGGATTTGAACTCACAACCTTCAGAACGACAGACGAACATTTTAACCACTTCGCAATATATATCCCAACTGAGCATACACTTCGCAATATATATCCCAACTGAGCATACACTTCGCAATATATATCCCAACTGAGCATACACTTCGCAATATATATCCCAACTGAGCATACACTTCGCAATATATATCCCAACTGAGCATACACTTCGCAATATATATCCCAACTGAGCATACACTTCGCAATATATATCCCAACTGAGCATACACTTCGCAATATATACCCCAACTGAGCATCATGAAACCATAATTAAAATACGAAAATGGAGATATTGATATGGAGAGCAGGACAGTTCTCTGATAGACAACGGAATGCAAGAAAAAATCTTGTATTTCCCGTGTAACATAATGAAGATATGTAGAAATAGAACGGAGAGATTGTGTTCTGACTTGGGAAACAATTATAGTCTGTCCATTAATTCGTGAGCACGGTTGACATTGATTTTCTCGAAAACTGCCTGTTGGATATCAGTGATTTTGTGCATGCAGCCTTAGAATATTAATGACGCTAAAATAAAGCTAACCAGTAGTCCATAGATGCTACGGATTTTTTACATCGGCGAATTCCTTTGATCTTTTATGACAATTGCAAATGCGGGGCTCAAATTTTAGATTTTACAGTATCCCTAGAATTTGTCCATGTCAATTCTATTCAGAGGTGTATCTCCATATTAACTTGATAGGTCAAGTAATTAAGTGTGTTGCCCTTTATGTGCAATCGTGAACTTGGATACAATATGCAACAGTTAGTCCTCCTTCAGCCACCCATTAGACCCCAGGGTGTCTTACTTCACCCAAATTGTATGATGGTAGACGCATTTTGGATATGGAAATGTATACTTTTCTATTTCTAAGTCTGTAATCAAAATATGATTTGTATCATCCCGAATCTGACGATTCCATGAGGTTGATAATTGTTACTGGCTGGACAAATTGTAATCCATCTCGGTGCCAGTACTCGTCTTCCTCTCGGAGCACATTTTCAACACACTTCTTCCAGAACTGCATTTCTATCACTGAGAGGAACTCACGTGTCAGAACTTCAACATCACACATTTTAAACGTCCTGTTCTGTTCGGCAACTTGCCCTTTACTTTAGCCCAGACAAGCTCTATCGGATTGAGGTGAGCATGATATGGAGGTAGTCGCAAAGACGTGTGGCCGTATTCCGCAATGATTTTGTCAATATAAAACACCTTTGTCTTATTTGTCATCCTCACCAGGTGCAACAACTCGGGTTTCAAATATGTATCATCGAAGCTGACATTTTCCTTAGCTAGCCAAGTCCTAATTTGATCTTTTGTATTTGATGCAGTTGGTACTTTGTCTTCCGCTGATGCTGCGTTGTGATAGGATGCATTATCCATTACCAAGCATGATGGTCTGTTTAGAATTGAAAGTAGATCTTTCTCCATCCAGTGCCTGAAAATATGTCCATTCATTTTTGTGTGGTAGTCCCTACCGTCGGTACTTTTTGATTGGAAAATAAGTCAGCGTCATGGACAAGACCTTCTTCACTGCTTCCTGCATGTGTTAGTATAATACCTTTGGCCTTTGCTGCTTGGTTCCTTCCTTTCGTTCGCTTGAAATATGTCTATATATTCAATGTTGTCTCTTGTATGAACTTCACTGTCTTTTGTAGCTCACACAGAGGTCCGTGTAGTTTTATGTCAAGTGTTGTTTCGTTAGGCCAGTGAGTTTGCCTCAGTGTATCATATTTGGGGCAGTCTTGAAGTATGTGCTCTGCAGTCTGGTTTGCCTGTCGACATGTACACATGGCTGAATTGTCAATCTTGAATTTTGTATACATGTGGCTGCGGAGCCGATTGTCTTCTGTTCTAAGGCGCAGAATCACAACTTGTTCCAATATGCTCATATTATAGTAATCGTCTTGTGTTGGTATTTGTGGCTTTTTGATTGATTTAATCATCCTTTTCTTTTGGTGGTAGGTAACTGGCACATCGGTTGCTCTCCTGCAGCACCTTCCTTGCCAATCGGTCTGCTGTTTCATTTCCTGGTATTCCACAGTGAGAGGTATCCACTGCAAGACGACCCTGCGATGCTTGGACAATTTAGACAGTAGGGTCTGTAGACCTGCCAATTTTCTGGACTGAAGTGCTTGGAGTGCTGATTTTGCATCAGTCAAAAATACAACAGGTTGAGGATCGGGTCTGGTATTCAACAGTTTTCAGTTGCCACCTTGATTGCCTGAATTTCTGCATCATAGTTGTGACAGAATTTCCCCGTTAGTACTTTAATCGCATCTCTAGCGTTGTTTGGGTATTCTATGTACACTCCTGCTCCTCCATTCTTCACTGCATTTCTGCTGACCCATCCGTGTATACTCGGACCCAGAGGTCATGTGGGTATTCTTCATCAAGTAAACTGAGAGTGACTGTCTTGCGTTGTATGCTGTTCTGCTCATCCTTGTCGAATATTCCTTTCACTTCTGTCTGGATACATACTTCTGGTTCAGTCTCCTCTCTCCAAGGGTTTGCTCTGGCACAGACTTTAGGGGATGCCAACTTTTGGTAGGTCTGAGGTTTGCCTATTCAGTCTATTGGCCTGGTGAATAAAGCTGCTTCTTTTCAGCCGCCCCAATGCTAGATTTTGGAATCTGTTTTCCATTGGTGGCTTGCATACTCAGAAACTTTTCTGCCTGCGTCATCACTTTTGTGTCTCTGCGTTCTCTCAGTGCTTGTATTCCCCCACTCTTTCCATCTCCACTATTGGTGTTGTTTTCATTGCTCCTGTGATGACACAAGCGCCTGGTTTGCACCTTATCAGTTCTCCTAATGTGGTATTTGATGCTGGACACCATGCAGCTGACCCATATTCAAGGTGTGGTCGTATGCCCTGCTGATAAATATTTTAAAGTATTTTTGACTGGCGCCCCATGTGGTTCCACTTAATTTTCTCAGGATGGCTAACTTCCTCCTGGCCTTTGCTGCTGCTTTGTTGATGTGCTGCTTCCACGTCAGTCTATCATCGAATGTAACTCCGAGATAGGTGGGTTGCTTGTCTTCTCTTAGCAGTTCTCCATTTATTTTAATGGTGCCAGCTTTTGTTTGGGAGAGAGAGAGTAAAGTGTAGTGCTGCACTTATCTGTGTTGATGCTGACACACCATCTGTTTTCCCATGAGGTTAAGGCATCTACATCTCTTTGTATCAATTTGGTGGCCACTGTTGCATACTCATTTGTGCACCATATTACCAGATCATCAGCGTACATTGCAACTTTTACTCCCTGTGGTAACTCAGCAACCAGGTCGTTGATGAAAATCAAGAAAGAGTGTGGGGACAATACTCCTCCTTGAGGGACGCCATGACCAGTAGAACTTTTTACTCTTGAGTCCATCTAGATGCACACTGGCTTTTCTGTTATGTAAGTATGCTTTTATCCATCTGTACATCCTACCCTTTATTCTACTATTTCTCAGTTTCTTCAGCAGTCCTTCTTTCCAAACCTTGTCAAAGGCTTTCCTTAGGTCTATCCACGTCGCTAGTACCAGTTTCTTATCTTGGAACGCATCCTCAATCTCCTGAGAAAGGTACATTGCTTGGTCTTCAGTAGAGTAGCACTGCCTGAAACCTGCCTGCTGTGACACAAGAATGTTTTCGCTTTCAAGATACCACTGCAGTCGGAGATTGATTATACGTTCCATTGTTTTGCAGATACAACTTGTAAGACTGATCGGTCGGTAGCTGGAGGCAGAAGAACTATCTTTTCCAGGTTTCGAGAGCGGTATCATGATTGCTTCTCTCCAGGTCTGTGGAACTTGACCCAAGATCCAACAATTATTGTAAATCTGCAGTAACTTTGTTTTTGCTGCAGTTCCTAAGTTCTTAATCATCTCATTGGACACTCCATCAGCTCCTGTTGATTTTCTCAATTTTAATTTGGATATTGCTAGTTCCAGTTCTTTAAATGTGATTGGGGTCTTCATCACTTCAGGTATGGTTTCATCTTGCTCTACATTTTGCTTTTCTTCACGAATCTCTCGCTGTTTCGTTGTGCTAATTTAAATATTGCTGTCTTTAGCAAAGGAGTCTGCAAAATGATCAGCTGCCTGTTTTCCTGTGAGGATGTTTCCATCTTTGTTTAATGCAATCTTTGGACTTCTCCCTGTACCTTCATCATTAAGTTGTTTTACCAGCTTCACAGCTTCCTGAGTATCTCTTTCAAAGTTTAAGGACTCTGTTTTCCTTCCAGCTCCTCCGCCTGGCCTGCAGCTTGGCCCTTTGAAATATAGCCTTGGCATGCTGATATTTGTTGTGGTGTTCTTGGCATGGAGTGGTCTCTGCCTGCTTTCGTGAAATTTCTACATTATTGTGCAGTAGTTCAATTCACTGCTCCAGTAAGGCGTGTAGTGCTTTCAGGCCCCTCTAGGGATTGTTTCGCAGGCAGCCTGTTTATGCATCAGCTGAACTCATCAACTCCTTGTTGATCTCCTTGTCAGTAGATAGACCTAGTGTCAGTATACTGGTGCGATGCTTATACATTGTCCAATCTGCCTTCTTGTAATTCCACCTAGATAGAGTGCTGCTCTTCCTGATGGGTTGATTTTCAACAGTGAGAAATACTGGCCGATGGTGGTGAGCATGATATGGAGGTAGTCGCAAAGACGTGGCCGTATTCCGCAATGATTTTGTCAATATAAAACACCTTTGTCTTATTTGTCATCCTCACCAGGTGCAACAACTCGGGTTTCAAATATGTATCATCGAAGCTGACATTTTCTTTAGCAAGCCAAGTCCTAATTTGATCTTTTGTATTTGATGCAGTTGGCACTTTGTCTTCCGCTGATACTGCGTTGTGATAGGATGCATTATCCATTACCAAGCATGATGGTCTGTTTAGAATTGAAAGTAGATCTTTCTCCATCCAGTGCCTGAAAATATGTCCATTCATTTATGTGTGTTAGTCCCTACCGTCGGTACTTTTTGATTGGAAAATAAGTCCAGCGTCATGGACAAGACCTTCTTCACTGCTTCCTGCATGTGCTAGTATAATACGCTGGCCTTTGCTGCTTGGTATTTTCTTTTCTGTTCACCGTCTACTGATTGCCATTCTTTAGCATTGGTGTGGTGAGCATTGACCCAGGATTCGTCCAAATATACAATATCATAGCCTTGCCTCCGCCGCTCACGGATCTGCCTCAGGTATTTACTTCGGGCAGCAATTAAATGTGACTTTTCACAAATAATATTCCTGCCGCCTATAGTTTTTCTGAAGATGAAGCCGGCGGCTCTTACAATTTTCCATAGGTACTTTTAGAAATGTCTATGCTGCAATCTGATTGCAGTTTTAATTTCAGTTTCCTGAGAGTAACAAGTTGATTTGTCGCAAACATTTTCAAGAGCTCCCGTCTTATGACATCTATGTCAAAGTCGTCAATTGTTCTTTTCCTTCCTTGCTTGACATTAGTGCAGACATTTTCATCAAAGCTCGTCTAGACGACATCTTGTCAAAGTCGTCAATTGTTCTTTCCTTCCGTGCTTGACATTGAGTGCCTTTGTGTCCTGTTTAATCCATCGGGAAAAGGATTCTCTATTCAGACCAAGCGCCAGTTGCGTTCGTTTCTCAGGGTTATGAATATCGCAATATAGATGACCTCTCTTAGATTCCCTACGGAAGTGTTGGTATAGTAAAACTGTAACCTTCTGCATTGTTATAAATGTGCACTTCAGACTCATTATGAATGTGATATCAATGTCAGTTTTGATAAGCCAACAAATATGATACAATAACTTCATACAAATAGCGAGATACACCTATAACTATACAACGGTATCCCAATTATAACGTCATATGCTTTCATTTTCCCAAAGTCGACTGGGTTAGGTGCACGGGAGTTCGTGAAACTGTTGTTTACTCACGATATTTTAATGTTACCATAATGTATTTTTAGAACAACGCGTCTGTGTACCGTAGATCTGTTACTATTGTGTACAATCCGGTGAGGTTGATTTTAATATAACCTGAAGAAGAAATATTTCAAACTACATCAAATTTTTTTGGGAAAAAAAATATTTCTCTAGCGTCATGGATATTCTAAGGCTGCTTGCAAAAATCACTGAGATCCAACAGGTAGTTTTCGAGAAAATCAATTTCAAACGTGCTCACGAATTAATGGACAGACTATAGTAGAAAGACGATAGAACGCAACAAAAGAAATCTTGTGAAATCCGTTTATGTTAAACATGATACAAAGAACGAGTTAGACTTAGATGCAGTGTTGTCATGTTTTATATTAAACAGTTTTTGCATTTATTTATAGAATATTTTCTTGTTATTCTTTTGTTTCGCCTTAGTGGTTACCAGGGCCCAAATTAGGGATGTAAAGAATATAACCACTGTCACCTGCCATGCATGTCGTAAGAGGCGACTGAGGAGGTCGGTCGTGGGGCTGGCTACCCCACACCGTAAAAACACCAGATAGCTACAGACCCCAAGTAGAGGGACTCATGAAGCGACCCGGTGAAATTCGAAAGAAAATCGGGCTGCCGACTCACCTTCTTTCAACCCGGAAGATCTCCAGGATTGGCACCTGGAATGTCCACACGATGTTCGAAACTGGGAAGACAGCACAGGTGGCACGGGAAATGAGGACATATGGACTGGCCATCCTGGGACTGGGCGAAACCAGATGGACAAATGCAGGACACATAGACTTACAACGGGAATCATTACTGTACTCCGGAAGAGAGGAGGAAAACGCACCACACATGGAGGGAGTAGCATTGATGTTAGCCAAACAAGCACAAAAGGCATTAATTGAATGGGAGCCGTTAGGACCAAGAATGATCCGGGCAACTTTCAAAACCTCTAATGCAAAAATTAAACTGAACATAGTCCAATGCTACGCCCCAACAAATGACAGCAGAACAAATAAAGAAGATTTTACAACAAGTTACAGAGTGTATTAGGCAAATTTAAAAGTAAGGATCTTACTATTTTGCTAGGAGACTTTAATGCAAAGATAGGCAGAGACAACTGGGGCTTCGAGAAAACCATGGGCAAACACGGACTAGGGGAAATAAATGAAAATGGAGAGATGTTTGTGGATCTTTGCGCAGCAAACCAGTTAGTTATAGGAGGTAGCCTTTTTCAGCACAAAAGAATCCACACAGCTACATGGATATCACCAGACCACAGGACAGAAACCAAATCGACCACATCTGCATAACAGGGAAGTTCAGAAGGTCACTGTACGACGTAAAAGTCTATAGAGGAGCAGATGTGGCCTCTGATCACCACCTTGTTATAGCAAAGGTGCGAATGAAACTCAAGAGATTCATGACGACCACGCATGGTAACAGGGTGAGATACAATGTGGGACATCTGAAGGAGCAGAGGAAAGGATATATTTAGTGTCACGATTTCCAACAAATTCGAGGCCCTAGAAGTTGATGAAGGAAGTATTGAAGACCACTGGCATAAAGTTAAAGAAGCCTGGACTAGCACGTGTGAAACTACCCTTGGAGAAAAGATATGCCACCACAAGGAATGGCTATCAGAGTCAACGTTAGATAAGATAACAGAGAGAAGAGGCAGAAAGGCTGACCTCTGTAATAGCAGAACAAGATCAGCAAAGGCCGCAGCACAAGAAAAATACACAAAGCCAACAGGAAGGTGAAGAAAGTAAAAAAGCAGATAAAAGAAAGTATATAGATCACCTGGCAAGAGAAGCAGAAGGCGGGCAGCTAGGGTAACCTGAAGATTTATATGATAACACAAGGAAATTGACAGGGAAATACCAACAAATAAATAAACCAATTAAGGACAATCTGGAAGATTACTCGGCAATGCTCAAGAACAGATGCAGAGGTGGGCAGAACATTTCAAAGACCTTTTAAATAGGCCAGTTCCCCTAGGCCAACCGGACATAGATCCAGCTGCAAAAGATCTAACAATCGACTGTAGCAAGCCAAGCGAAGCGGAAATAAAGAAGGCCATTCTCCAACTACGAAATGGTAAAGCTACAGGCCCAGATGGTATACCTGCAGAGGCCATAAAGCAAATGCTAACATCTCAACAGACATGCTACATGGCTTGTTGGGAAAAATTTAGAGAGGAAGAAATACCAAAAGACTGGAGAAGGGGTATATAGTCAAACTACCTAAAATGGTGATCTCCAAGAATGCTCGAACTATAGAGGGATAATGCTCCTGTCTGTACCAGGCAAAATACTAAGTCGAATCATCCTAGAGACTCAAGGAAACTACAGATGCAGTACTAAGGGATAAACAAGCAGGATTTAGGCAAAACAGATCCTGCACAGATCAAATATCGACGCTACGTATCATAGTGGAGCAGAGCATCGAGTGGAACTCATCCCTCTACATAAACTTTGTGGACTATGAAAAGGCATTCGATAGCCTAGACAGGAAAACACTCTGGAAACTTCTACGACACTATGGCGTCCCCAGAAGCTAACCAATTTAATAAAGAAAATGTATGAGAGACAACGGCAGAGTACTGCATGAAGGGAAACTGACAGAGGCCTTCGAAATAAAGACTGGTGTGCGACAGGGCTGCCTTTATCGCCCTTCCTTTTCCTGCTGGCTATTGACTGGATAATGAGATCAACAACTGGCAGGGGAAGAAATGGAATACAATGGACCATGATGAGTCAATTGGAGGATCTGGATTTTGCAGATGATCTAGCACTCCTCTCTCACAACCATCAGCAGATGCAGGAGAAAATAACAAAACTAGAAACAGTCTCACAGCAACTAGGCCTGACTATTCATGGGAAGAAAACAAAGATCATGAGATTAAATGCTGGTTCCAGAGACCCAATCTTATTGAGAGGATCACCACTAAAAGAAGGTGGACACATTTACATATCTGGGAAGTGTCGTCAACATTCAAGGTGGCACAGATGAAGATGTTAAGGTTAGAATACAAAGGCAAGATCAGCATTTGCCATTCTGAAGAACATATGGAGTTCAAGAATGATTAGGAATAAAACTAAGATAATGATATTTAACTCAAATGTCAAGTCTGTCCTTCTGTATGGAGCAGAGACATTGAGAACAACTAAAGGGAACACCAAAAAGTTGCAGACATTCATCAATAGATGCCTACTCAGGATACTCCATCTGAGATGGTATGACAGGACCACAAACAGAGAACTGTGGGATAGGGCAGGACAACGGCAGGTGGAACAAGAGATAATGAGCAGAAGGTGGAAATGGATAGGACACACACTGAGGGAAAACCCCCGACAGCATCGTGAGACAGGCTCTCGATGGAATCCCCAGGCAATAGAAGTAAGGGAGAAGAAACACCTGGAGACGGGAGTTAGAGATGGAATGCAAAAGGACGGGGAGAGAGTGGCGAGATCTGGAAAGGATGGCCTTGGATAGGCGAGCTTGGAAGGCCTTGGTTGCGGACCTATGCTTCCTAGGGGCGAAGGGTGAAGTAGAAGAATTCTTTTGTTTTAGTGATTTGGATCTGAATGTTATGTTATTATATATGTTGTTTCTTTGTTGTTTTCTACGTTATGTTATTATATATGTTGTTTCTTTGTTGTTTTCTACGTTATGTTATTATATATGTTGTTTCTTTGTTATTTTATACGTTGTGTTTCTATGTGTGTTGATTCTTTGTTGTTTTATACGTTATTATGTGGTTGATTCTTTGTTGTTTTATACGTTATGTTTCTATGTGTGTTGATTCTTTGTTGTTTTATACGTTATGTTTCTATGTGTGTTGATTCTTTGTTGTTTTATACGTTATGTTTCTATGTGTGTTGATTCTTTGTTGTTTATACATTATGTTTCTATGTGTTGATTCTTTGTTGTTTTATACGTTATGTTTCTATGTTGTTGATTCTTTGTTGTTTTATACGTTATGTTTCTATGTGTGTTGATTCTTTGTTGTTTTATACGTTATGTTTCTACGTGTGTTGATTCTTTGTTGTTTTATACGTTATGTTTCTATGTGTGTTGATTCTTTGTTGTTTTATACGTTATGTTTCTGTGTGTTGATTCTTTGTTGTTTTATACGTTATGTTTCTGTGTGTTGATTCTTTGTTGTTTTATCGTTATGTTTCACGTTGTTGATTATTTGTTGTTTTATACGTTATGTTTCTACTGTGTTGATTCTTTTTGTTTTATACGTTATTATGGGGTTGATTCTTTGTTGTTTATACGTTATGTTTCTATGTTGTTGATTCTTTGTTGTTTTCTGTGTTATATGTGTGTTTATTATTTGTTGTTTTCTGTGTTATTCAGAGCCGGATTAGCCTAGTAGCAAAGTAGCAATGCTACGGCCCCAGTAGGGGCCCAGCGCCTATGTGACAGATGAAAAGGGAAAAAAATAACCAGATGTTATATCAAAAACACGCAAGCTGTCTGAATTTTTTAGATGTCGTGGGGATGGTGCTGAATCCAACGAAATCGAAGCAGAAATACAGAAGACGTGTCCTACTGTGTAGTAGATGAAAGCAGTGCTATAGAAGAATCATCATTATCAATATTACCATTAAGATCAGCAACTCTTCACGTTTAGCCCTTTTTTCACAAGAAAAACTGAAATCGAATGCAACAAGTCCTCCCTTTAGCCATATCATCTTCAACCCAAAGAGGAGAAGCACAGACATGCTTCTAATGTAGCAACATCATCACAAGCCAAAAAAACAACGAAAGTAAAATGTACTCAACGATATTGGTGAATGGCCAAACAACTTTCAAAAAATCCCGATTTTGTCGAAAGTCGTTTTTTACATACACACATACACCAACAAACAAAACTCACGTGAAAGATTGGTTGTGTTATACAGAAACTAAAGGACAACTGTTCTGTTTTGTTTGAAAAGTTATTGATTTAGGCTGTACCATAGAGTGACTGGGGTATTTGGAATCTCCGGCAGTTAAAATCTATTACAGAGGGAAAAGATCTTGAAAAGAACTCCAAATATTGTCAGCTCTTACCAAGAGGATTTAAGAAAACTAGCGACGAAAATGCAGTTCATTGAACTTCTTAAAATTAATGTAGTCTGCTATAAGCTTAAAGCATGAGGCTCTAGAACTACAATTTTATAAACTTATAATGGAAAATTTATTAGAGTCGTGTTTCCCAAATGTAGAAATATTCTTACGAATTACTTGTCTTTAATGATTACTAACTGCAGCGGAGAACGTTCTTTTTTAACATTAAAGCGTATAAAAAGTGAGTTAAGAAACATGATGGGACAAGATTATCTAAATAACCTCACCTTAATGAACATTGAAAGTAATTTACTTAGAGAAATTGATTTGTCTAGTATTATCTCTAAATTGCTCACATTAAATCAGAAAAGTTTGTTTGTAAAAGTTGTGTTTTATTTTATTATCATACAAAACCTAGGGCTCCGCGCTAAAATTTGCTACGGGCCCCGCGCTAGCCTAATCCGGCACTGGTGTTATTATGTTTGTTGATTCTTTGAACATACATTTAAAAAATAACCAGGTGGTCATGTAAAAATAACCCAGTTATTGTGACAAAAGAAACCAGTATCGTGGAGGCAGACGTTTGTGTATTAATTTGGGAGAATTCGTCTGACGATGATGTAATCATTTACACAGACGCGTCAGTGATTCGACACGTGCGGAGTTCATGACTTTCAATGTTCAAGCACAGACAACTCTAGTTTATAGTTGGCTCTGATTCAAGTCAGAAAGGAATGTTGTGAAGTGAGACATTAGTGATTTTGCCGTGAATAAAGAAATAATATTGCTAAGTAGAAACAACCAAGATATGCAAAGAAAAACAGACAGCTTGTCATCTATAGCATCAAAAGTTGAACTGCAGATAACCTGTAAAAAAACCCAAATATAATGAAGACACATACGGCAAGTGATGCAGATATCTCCATGTAATCTAAAATGATAAAAATAACAGCGCAGTTCACATATTTAGGTAGCAAGTTCGGTTGCACAGGAAATGTTAAAAAGAAATTATGATACGAATTGGCAAAGCAACATCAGCTTTAAAAGTCTAAATAAAATATGGAACTGCAAGTTATATAGTATTAAAACTAAATTACGAATTTTCAATACAAATGTTGTTTCAACATGCCATCGAGTTGCAGAATTGAGAGCAAAATTACTGCAGGCTCTATGTAACGTATAACGGTAGAAGGGGAATTATTGTTATTATATCATAGAAATCTATAAGAAACACCAAAATGTAATATCAAAATAAATAACACAACACTGAAACAAGTCCATCGATTCAAGTATCTGGGAACATTTTTAAAATCAGATGGAAGATGTACAACAGAGATTATGAGTAGAATAGCTCAAGCGTGAGCATCTTTTATGAAAACACACTATGCGTGAACTTACTACCAAATTGCGAAAACGAGTACGCCAGTGCTATATTGAACCAATAGTTATGTAAAGCAGCAAATCATGGACAATGAACAAACAATCAATAAGATCTTTGGGAAACCACAGAGATGTGATTTAACATAAAAATGTAGACAGTTCCATGGACAGTAAAGAAAACAAATGAGGTTTTTAATCAGGTTTGCACACAAAGAAACATTATCAAAAGAATAAGAATCAGACAACAAGGTTCTGTGGGTATATAGGCAAAGAAAGGTTTAGAACATTTAGTGACTAAAGGTAAAATTCAGGAAGAGAGATTGTGGAAGACAGAGGAGAACATGTTGAATGGCCTGACATCATGTTCGACAAAAGATCGACGTCAGAACTGATTGCGCACCAAGCGAAGAGAGTTGTAAAAAGATATGATCGCCTACGCCGGCAGGCATGTCATTTGATTGATTGATAGACATCATGACAGCAAATCTAAAGTGACGGTCTTGCTGGAGTCAGTGACCTGTGTTCATGCATGTTTTCTTAGTGATTCAATGAGTATGATGAAAAAGATACAATAGGCCAGCATATCCGATTTGTGGGACGCTTTATTTACTATGGTAGCTTCCTGGCCCTACCTCAGTCAACTCTCGACATGCCTTGTAGGCTGCAGCGTTACAATTCTTTGCTCCCTTGCGAGTCGTAAGACACGGACGCATTCATGCACCAATACAATATATTTAAACAATATAAACATTATTTTGTAGGCCCATCACCGACCATAGGATCATACAAAGATACATTGAAAATATGCTCTGATATAATAAACCCAAGAATTGTGCCATTGAAATTTTCAAAGATATCACTAGAACAGACCAGTTCATTATACTTCACTTACTTGGCGAACACTGTAGACTAAACAGACATATATATCAATTAGGAATAAGTCAAAACAGCTTTCTACCAGTGTCAACAGGCTGGATAGACACCAGCGCGTGGCCTGTAAGACTGTCCTCTCCTGTGTGAGCTGAGAAGTAACTTGTGGCATACCAATCGACTTTCAAACTAGCTTTGGGGAAAACTGTCAGACCTGAAGCTGGCTGTCCAGTTTGTGGTCCTCAGAGGATGAAGGGCGTGGCCAGAGATCGTCGAAGAAGAAGCAGAGAAATTGAAATGAGCATTCTTCAATTTAAAAGGGCTTGAGTTCTATAGAAAACAAACAAACACATCCATTGTCCAAAAATGGTTTCAGTATGCATATTTATAGATCACGTAACTTCCTGTCATATTCAGTTTAAACATATTTACAATTCTCATTCGAAACAAAATTATCAGGAGTTAGACAGGGTTGTGTGCTATCTACTCTTCTCTTCAACATATATATCGATTGACTAGTGAAAGAGGAACAGTGCTGAACAGATATTAGCGACATATATAACGAAAACTAGGATCAATTAAATAGCAATCAATGAATTACTTTCTCAGTCGACCAAAGTCTAACTATGCAGAGCCGTGCCGTGCTATGATGCAAAGAGGCGGCCGCATCAGGTGGCACCGTAAGGTGGCGCTATAAGCAACGAAACCAATATCACAATTGAAGGTTATTTTAAAGAAAAAACATTTAAGGGGCGGCATTTCGAAGACTTGCATCATACTAGAAAATATACCGCACGTCCCTGAATCTATGAAGATCCACAACATCATATAAATTCATTGTTAGTATAGATGCAGGAAGTACAGCATGAAAATCAGCAGAACACCAAGCCAAGCAAACATACAATTAGACAACACCAGAGTAAAGCAAGCTTCTGGATTCAAATATGTAGGCAGTATTTTCACAGAGGACGGAAAACTCGATAGAGAAATAGAGACAAAGTGTCAAAAAGCAAATGCAGTGACCTACCATATGACAACATTACTACAACACCCAAAGATCAAAATGAAGTAAAAAGACAGATGATAAAAAGTATTTTTCTACCAACACTTTGTTCTTCTTCTTCTCTTCCACCATTTACTTCTTTATAGAAGTGTTGCTGGGGAAATGTAGTGATCTTGTGTGTGCTTGTTCTCTTCCACCATTTACTTTTTTATAGAAGTGTTGGGGGTGAAACGTAGTGATCTTGTGCTTGCTTGTTCTTCTCTTCCACCATTTACTTCTTTATAGAAGTGTTAGGGTGAAACGTAGTGATCTTGTGTGTGCTTGTTTTAAGGCACTTTGTAGCTGATATTCATGTTCGTAAGGCTGTTCTTGATGCCGTCGCCCATCTTTTGCGTGGTCTTCCTCTTGCTTTGTACTCATACTTTTCTGTGTGGCTCTCTGTAGTAGGCGATACCAGGGCATTTTTGTCAGGTGTCCAAACCATTTAATCTGTTGTTCTTTATATTGCATGATGAGTTTACATCCAGTCTTCTTCTGATTTCTTCATTTCTAATTTTCTCTTATTGTCACACCTGCAGCTCTTCTAAGACACCTCATCTCTGTCGTTATTGTCACCCCTGTAGCTCTTCTAAGACACCTCATCTCTGTCGTTGTGATTTTCCGCTCATTAGCTGATAGCAACACACCCCTGAAATGAAATGCTTGAGGAAGAGGTGCGGTCACCAGGAAAGGAAGACTATACACGAGGACATCAGAAGCAGAGTGGCATAACTAATCACTGAATACATTGCAAAGACAACAAATGATGTGGTTCTGACATTTAATGAGAATGGAATACAACCAACCACCAATAACAGCATAGAATAAAAAGAAATCAGGTACTAGAGCCAAAGGCAGACCAAGAAAAAGATGGATAGACAATATCAAGACTACACTAAATAAACACAGATATAACACAAGGGCGACTCATCTGGTCATGGAACGCAAATTAAAGATTCAAAGCCTACGCTTAACGCAAGTGGACAGCCAATTCCATTATCCACCTGGAAAATACAATAAACAATTCTATCATTCTTGATTTGTTGCGCCCCTGTGATACCGGGGCCCCCAAGGGAAGCAAGTAATAATTTTCCATATTTTTCTTGGTCTGCCTTTGCTAGTAAATATTTATTTTTATTCTATCCTGTTATTGGTGGTTGGTAGTATTCATTTCTCATTAAATGTTCGAACCACATCATTTGTTGTCTTTCAATGTAGTCAGCCTGATGTGAACGAAGCATACTCACGTTCTCGGCGCAAACAACACAGATCATAAAGAGTGATTAACTTGTTTGACAAAAACGTACGCAGAAAAACAACACCAACATCATTTGCAATCTGTCTGGACTGTAACGATACTGTGTATCCTGCAGTATACCGTTCAGAAACCAATGACAAACTACTGAACGTATAAGTGGTGCCCAGAAAATCGACTACTCGTTTACTGTTGCTGATAGCTACGTCCTGTAAAGATATGTCACGATTTATATATATATTTTTTCTTCATCCTGCAGTAGAATGTATAAGAAAAACATTTCAAGGTCAAAAAGAGATTGGAATGGCCGAATAAGGACCTGAAACATATAAATAACCTGAGATAAGCTGACGATACTGTCTTGATAGCAAGAAATGAAATAGAGCTGCATAAACTAGTTGATAATGTTGTGACAGAAAGTAACAATAAAGAACAGAGTTTTGAATATCAAGAAGACAGAAGTTATGATCATCTAAAAAAAATCAGACTGACAAAATGTACCATCAGGCAAGTGGACAGAGCTAAAACATGTACATCAATTTAAATACCTCTGAGTCCTGGTAACATCAGATGGCATCTCAGAAATAAAGAGCAGAATATGGCAGTTCAAAGCAGCGTTCCAGACAATAAGAAGCATTATATGCAACAAGACATTGTCAATTGAGATCAGAATGAGAGTTATTCAGTGTTACGTAGAGCCAATACTGACATACAGATGCGAGTCGTAGACAATGAACATACAGATAGAGAAATCTCAGAAGCTCATGATAGATTTGGGAGTCTTTTTATATGCAATGAAGATTGAAACAAAGACAAATGACGGTCTTTCCCAAACGATAAATAGAACGGATTTTGGATTCAGAGCACGAAAATATTCGACAGTTAGAGAGAGAGGCAGGAGAGAGAGAGTAGTCCCAACAGTTAGGCATCAAAGAGTAAGACCAAATAATCTATAGCAGGTGTTTAGCTGGTGAAGGAAGATACGACAAGACAGATGACTGACAATGACTGAAAGAGAAAATTGGATTGCACACCAAGAAGCGCATGATTGATTTTTGAATTTGGTCAAAGGACCGAGACGAGTTAGTGCGGAGAAAGCAACCAAAATGGAAAGATGGCAACAACAAACTGAGGAGCCGGGTAATTTGATTCCTGCTATCAGTTTACTAGATTTAACTTACTTACAGTCTAAGAACATATATCAAGCCTAGATATTGTATCCTCGGAAGGGCCTTCCTAAGGTTCTGAGATCTAATCTCGTGTTTCATACTCAGTGACTCCATGAGCATGATTCGTAAAGTCGAATCAGGTATAGTGAGACGCAACTGGGTGGAGGTACTGGTACAGACAATGATCAGAGAAATCACCTTTATTTTTGTCCTGGGCACGCAGGAGTTAGGGGTAATGAACGAGCTGATAGATTGGCTGGCAGGGCTACAATATCAGAGGGGCTGCAATGGATCGAAGTGACATTCTTCACGCATTGAGAGAGTCTTTCGAACAGAGGAGTTTCAGGGCTGTGAATCCTCCGCTGACCAGATTGCAAGAGATGGGTGTCAATATTGAGTGCAGCCGAAAAGAATGACATACTAAATATGCAAAGAGATTGATTAATCAACATCGAACTGGCGTGTTGTCGCTGGACGCTGCTGGATTTGCTGAGGCGGAGATCGGAGCACCTATGGACGTGTCCGGAGTGCTATGATGATAGTCCTCATATAACTGATAACTGATAACGAGGATGCCGGTTGAATTATACATCTCTACAACATCAGCGCAATAGTGATCACAGACGGGTCACCTCGCTCATACCTGAGCACAGTAGAATCAGTCCGACAATACCAACTTTGTCGGGGTGTGATTGTATTACACACAAGATCTAGGAAATGGAAAACATATTATTTCTGTTGACCAAGAAAGACTGACGGTCGACAAGATTGGTATCCTTATACTCAGGGGCGGCTCGTCATTAAGGGCCAGTGGGCCCGGCCCCACCAAAAATATTGAGTAACCTGTACTTATTATTTTAAAACATTATTTATTCATAATATTACTTTCAACGAGATACTGATTAGCTTTGAAAGTTGGTATATACACAAAATATCATTCACAGTCTGAAATTTGAAATTCATAATCTTTTACTCCTAATTAGTATACAACTAGTCATTAGGACCAGTAAGAACGGTCCTACAAACCCAAAAGAATTAACGTGTACTTATTATTTTAGAAATTATTTTTCATAATTATTACTTTTAACTTGACATTGATTAGCTTTGAAAGTTGAATATATAACACTAAAATATAAATATTATATCAGAATAATATACCAATCCTGTTATTTATATAATATATCCATATTAAAAAACATTACATATACTGAAGCTCATCATTTTGCCTCTAATACTTCAAGCTTTGGGTCGTGCACTATTTCTGGGGCTAGTTTACAAGTTCCTATATAAGATGTAACATTGCTACCTCTGACCTTTGATCGCTATTGCAATGATAATTGCCAAAACAATGTCATTTTCATTCGCCGAAGATGTATTCATTCTACTGAGCCAAACTACTTCCAGATAAACGAGGACTCTAGCTCAAATGATCCGTTTAATTATCGATTGAATCCCCAATTTGATATAAAAATAGTATAAAATTATAGAAAATAATAGTTCTAAAAAACAAACCTTCTTATATTAAGATTAGTTTTATGGAATTGTTCTTTGCATTAATGCATATTATCTACAGTAATAAATGCGACGACATTCGTGACCTTTGAGCTTGGTTCCCTTATGTCCGCTATCCGTGAACTCTGACCTGTCGACTGACGTCACTTCATCTAGTTTAGCTAGTTTACTCTTTTTTAATGGTGAAACATGTAATCACAAAGTACTGTAGTTTTACAAATTACAAAAACAATGACAATATACAGCAACGTTTCTATTAACAAGGCCTTTATCAAGAAAACGAACAACAGGAGTGACGAATTAAAAAAAACCACTAACATATGGACGACTACATACGGAGACATACTGCAATATGTTTAAGATGCCTTGATCTGAAGTTCAGGTTTTGCCATGTGGGTGCTGCATTTTCAATTTTCATTGCAGACAAGTGAAAAAAAATTCTCTAGCTCTCCTGTCGTTTGATATGTCCGAAATATTTAATTGTCCTTGATTTTATATTATTTAATAGCCAACTCTCTTTAATATCAAGCTGTTGCAGAACAAAAGCGTTTGTTTTCCTAAAAAGGTAATGAGGTCTAAGCGCATATGGTCAACGTCGCGACAGGATTAGTGAGCTGGTACTACAAGATCCACCCTACCTCCACGGGTGACCCTGAAACAGACAACGGTTCCTGTCTGGCAAGCGTAGGGATCGAGGAGAGCTACCTGGTATAAGTAGTGATGCAACGAGTTACATTGGATGAGATCCGCTCGCAACACAGACTAGCAGAATCCCAGAGTGACTATTAATGCACATCTCTCCCGGCCGATGGGAAAGCTGAACAAATAAACAAAGGGATAAAGGGGTGCACCAGAGAAGAGACTGGGCCCATATGGGCTAAACTCGAGCCACGAGGTGGGAGTTTGAATTGAGTTGCGTGTAATGACAGTCTCAGACATAGTAATTGTGAGCACGGTGAAAAACATGATAAACACGGTGAGCAGGCACCAAATTAAAACGAACACGCATACGGACGATACACATGGAGTCCACCGGTGTGGACAAACATGCACGGTGCTGATGATAGAGCGACGAGGGGTGAGCGGACGTCCCAATTGTGTAGAGAAACTGGAAAGCCCTGCAGAGGCTTGAATCCAGTGCAAAATGTCCTACCGAATGGTTATAAACTGTGCACTGTGCACATTGAGATAGAAATGGGTAACGTACTGTCCAGTAGAACAATGTGAGCACAAGTGACGGGCCCAGTCGGTGGACGAGGCACAAGCAGAAATTGGCGAATGGGCACAAGAAACGCGAGGTGGCAACCTCGAAGATGGAGTCTCCATCCAGAGAGCAGCTAACCACGTTTCCTCGCAGATAATTACTAGTGCCTTGTAGTTGATTGGGACAATCAAAGTCTAGTGGGAAAACCCTGTACACAAAACTGGACAGCAATCAAACTAAGCTGTCCAAAAAAATAGACTGGTAAACTGGGCAGATGACGCTCAACAACCCGGGAGTGAAGGTTGTTAAAGGATAGCCACCCTAAAAGAAAATATCAACCTGCTGCCTTTCCCGGTCTGCTGGAGACAGCCCGAGGCGACGGAGAGCGAACCAGTAAACGCTGAGCAAAACCGGGCACATAGCCGAAGGATAAGCACCAGAGCTACAAATGGCGCTAAAGATGTGACAAAATACACCCATGCTAAGGCTGCATGAATCAGATTTCCACATGAAAGCAGAATTGTAGGGAAATCTGGTACATCAGATCTAAGCGGTGATCGCTCGCACGATAAGAAAAAAGAGAGAGAGAGAGAGAGAGAAAGAGGTAATAACTTCCCAGAATAGACAAGAAATAGTAAATACTCCAAAAACCCAAATTTGTCGAAATATTTGCAGGCCCCACCAAAAAATGACCACAAGCGCTACTGCTTATACTGTAGAGAAGATCTAATTCTGTGTCTAGCGGTTGGTTACTATAAATAAAAACACAGTATTAAATTGTTCTGACTTTACATTGTGATTGTAGTTTCTCATTTACTTGCATTTAGAACAACACGATAGCAACACGTCAGTATCTCGACAAAACAGACTACCACAAATATTCGACAGTCAGAGAGAGAGAGAAAGAGAGAAAGAGAGAGAAGTAGTAATGTTGTAGGTGCTTCACTTTCCGGTTACTGTGGGCTTGTATTGGTATTCCTTCATGTTTGTGGGGAATATAGTTCCTCCTTCTTTGGTTGCGTTGTTATTTTTGCAGTTATGATATTTATTGTTGTGACTGATGTTAGGTTATGCAAAACACTACTACAAGTAAAGACGCTTGTCACGATTCAATTTATTAGCTTCATTACATGATGGTACACGGGGGACAACACACAAAACACGTCGTCCACCTTCTTGCAATATGTCTGTATCGTCTCCTAACTAACTACGTATTTTTACTTTTATTACGTCAAAAATGTCTCGTTGTTATTGTTGCACTTCGCTTTGAGAGTGCAACACATAGTCTCTGATTAAATATCTAATTACATACACACTAAGCTTAACTGTCTGATTCTCAGCTGCCACCTGGGGAGGCTATGACAGTAACAACAGTTAGACAGTCAGAGAGTAGGAAAGAATTAATATTGACAGTCAGAGCTAGTAGAGTAGCCCCATAGACTGGAAGAAAAAAGTAGAGCTTAGAGTAAGACAGTTAGGCGTCAGAGAGGACAGACAGACTTTGGAGAACAACCCTGACAGTTAGGATTGAGAATTCACAGCAGTAGCAGGACAGTTAGATTCAGAGATAAATATACCGGAGTCAGAAAATATGACTTAGGAGAAATCATTCATGTTGTGACTTGAAACATTCAGCAGTAGCCATAAAGTAGAATCCGCCATGTTGTGACTTAGAACATTCAGTGGTAGCCATAAAGCTAAGAGACTTTCCCATAGAAGATACGAGACAGTCGTCTTGCGACTAGACATAGAGTACAAGAGACACTCATGTAGATTATCGACAGAGAGAAACCAAGGACGTCCGTGTAGATATAGTGTTCGCTATAAATTGCCAACTCGCCAAAAACATCTTTAAAGAGTAATGCTAGAACAGTGTGTTATGGTTCCGTTGTATGTAAATGTATGGTATGTATTACTTTAGATCATAGATTCCCAAACTTGTTCGGCCCATATTGCACGACATAAACTTAGTAACGCCCCCATCCCCATTATAACAGTTGCCAAGCCCCCATATATATATATATATAACATGCTCATTTTCACTTGACATAGAAAATTGATATATATTTCTTGTCATACATGGTCAATTTTCAAATGATTATATACATGAAATTGAAAATTGATGAAAAATGTGATCGTGTAAGATTTGCATAAGATGAATTAAAAAGCAGAATTCAATTTTGTATTATTATTCAATCGCAAAATCACGAAAGAAACAACAATCCCCGAATGCTTCTGAACCCCTATCGCTTCCACCTGGAAGGCCCAGCGCCCACTTGAGAGGGGATACCCCCATTTTGGGAACCCATGCTTTAGATGTTGTATGATAAATTGTCTATTGTCTATTAGATGTTGTATGATAAATTGTCTATTGTCTATTAGATTTTGTATGATAAATTATCTATTGTCTATTAGATGTTGTATGATAAATTATCTATTGTCTATTAGATTTTGTATGATAAATTATCTATTGTCTATTAGATGTTGTATGATAAATTATCTATTGTCTATTAGATGTTGTATGATAAATTATCTATTGTCTGTTAGATGTTGTATGATAAATTATCTATTGTCTGTTAGATGTTGTATGATAAATTGTCTATTGTCTGTTAGATGTTGTATGATAAATTGTCTATTGTCTATTAGATGTTGTATGATAAGTTGTCTATTGTCTATTAGATGTTGTATGATAAATTGTCTATTGTCTATTAGATTTTGTATGATAAATTATCTATTGTCTATTAGATGTTGTATGATAAATTGTCTATTAGATGTTGTATGATAAATTGTCTATTGTCTATTAGATGTTGTATGATAAATTGTCTATTGTCTATTAGATGTTGTATGATAAATTATCTATTGTCTGTTAGATGTTGTATGATAAATTATCTATTGTCTGTTAGATGTTGTATGATAAATTGTCTATTGTCTGTTAGATGTTGTATGATAAATTGTCTATTGTCTATTAGATGTTGTATGATAAATTGTCTATTGTCTATTAGATGTTGTATGATAAATTATCTATTGTCTATTAGATGTTGTATGATAAATTGTCTATTGTCTATTAGATGTTGTATGATAAATTGTCTATTGTCTTTTAGATGTTGTATGATAAATTATCTATTGTCTATTAGATGTTGTATGATAAATTATCTATTGTCTATTAGATGTTGTATGATAAATTGTCTATTGTCTATTAGATGTTGTATGATAAATTGTCTATTGTCTATTAGATGTTGTATGATAAATTGTCTATTAGATGCAGCGCCGGATTAGCGTAGTAGCAGAAGTAGCAAATGCTACGGGCCCCGCGCTTCTGGGGACCCGCGCCTATGTGACAGAGATGAAAAGGAAAAAAATAACCAAGATGTTATATCAAAACACGTAAGCTGTCTGAATTTTGTAGTGTCTTGTGTGATGGTGATGAATCCAAAGAGATTGAAACATAAAATACAGAAGTCTCGTCTCACTCTGTAGTAGATGAAGGCAGTGCTAGAAGCATCATCGTACCAATTACCATTAAGATCAGTAACTCTTCTACGATTTAGCCACATTTTCCACAAGATAAACTGAAGTCGAAAAGTAAGATCCTCCCAATTTAGACATATCATCTTCAAGTCAAAGAGAGGCGAAAGCACACACATGCTTCCCAAAGTAGGACATCTTCTAAATCAAAAAAACCACCAAAAACAACGAAAGTAAATGTACTCTAACGATATTGGTGAATGGCCAAGCAATTCAATCGAGATTATTAGATTGCGAAAGAAGTAGCAGTGCAACATATGAACAGTTATTTCTTGTCTTCGAAATAAAAACAACAACATACGATAAAGAAAACAATCCACTATTTTGTCGAAAGTTGTTTTTCAATACTACAACAAACGAAACTCATGTGAGAGATTGGTTGTGTTATTCGGAAACTAAAGGACAACTTTTCTGTTTGTTGCAAAGTTACTGATTCAAGCTGTTCGTCGATTTACGAAAGAAGGATTTGAAGACTGGAAAAACGCAAATCATGTGAAAAAGACATGAAGAAAGCACCTCCCATACAAGCGATAATTTCGCTGTTAGTTTGCAAAACTAAAGTGCCTATATCGATTCTCAACTTAAAGCCAAATTGAGACCGAACAAAAATATTGGCGGACAGTTTTAGAGCTAATTACTCCAGTTATCAAAATTTTAGCAGAACGAGAGTCTTTCATTTCAGGTAGTGATGAAACTATTAGTTCACCTCATTATGAAATTAATTAGGTTTGTTGAATTAGTAGCCAAATTTGACATTTTCTGGCTCAGCATATAAATACTTATGCAAATAAAGGAAAGGACATACATCATACTTATCAAAAACAACATGCGAAGAATTTATCCATCTAACTTATCAAGCTTACTGGATCATATTATTTCAAAATTAAGAAATGCAAGTATTATTCAGTATCACTGTCTACTCCAGACATTTCTCATGTGGACCAACTAACTCTAATAGTGCGCTATGTGTTACCATCTGAACCAGTGGAAAGGTTTGTGAAGTTCTTGGAATGGGGTCATACTGCTGAATAACTCGCCCAAAGTTTACTTGATTTTTAAAGCAAAATGGTACCAAAGACTGTCGTGGTCAAAGCTATGACAATGCCAGCAACATGAGTGGAAAATACCACGGCTTACAAGCACGCATTAAGGAGATAAATAAGTATACAAAATACATTCCCTGATTTGCACATTCACTGAATTTGGTTGCTAAGTGTGCTGCAGAATGTTGTATAGAAGCATAACATTTTTCGATTTTGTTGAAAGCTATACATTTTTCCGTTTCTACATATCGATGGGGCATTCTTACAAAAGCACTGGAAGATACAGGTTCAAAACTCTAGACTTTGAAGAGACTGTCGGACACCAGGTGGTCTGCCCGAGCTGATGCGACAAAGGCACTTTAATGTGGTTTTACCACTATCAAACAAGTTTTGGACGACATCTCAAATAACATGGATCAAAAGGTAGAGTGTCGTAATAAGGCGTATGCACTAGTTTTGGAGATGAGTTGGAAACGGGAATAATGATAATTTTATGGAACGGAAGTCTATAACGCTTGCACGCGTCTAGCGCTTCATTACAGTCAACTGGTCAAGACCTAACACGGGATATGCCCTTTATGAATTGTTACACGGCATGTTCAAGCAAGCGGCCTACATTTTCAGATATTGAGGCCAAAGCAAAATCCTGACGGACTCAAGAATATCAGCAACAAACTTCAAGACGACGCAAGCGATATACTAAGTAAGACAATTTCAGCGGCTCTACTACGCTCGATGAAGTTGTAGGAAATCAAACACCCAAGCAAAGATTTAAAAGATGACTTTTACATAATTATGACGTTTATTGTCATAATTGATAATGTACTCTCTGCCTTAGCTAAACGCATGGACGCGTACCATAGAGTGACTGGTGTATTTGGAATACTTCGACAGTTAAAATCTCTTACAGCAGAAGAGATCTTGAAAAGAACTCCAAATATTGTCAGCTCTACCAAGAGGATTTGGAAGAAAGCCTAGGCGACGAACTTGTACAGTTCGCTGAACTTCTTAAAACTAATGTAAGCTTTACATTAGCAACGAAAAGCATGATACTTTGAACTGCAATTTTAAACTTATAATGGAAAATTCATTAGAGTCGTGTTTCCCAATGTAGAAATAGTCTTACGAATTTACTTGTCTTTAATGATTACTGACTGCAGCGGAGAACGTTCTTTTTCAACATTAAAGCGTATAAAAAGTGATTTAAGAAACATGATGGGACAAGATCGTCCAAATAACCTCACCTTAATGACATTGAATATAATTTACTTAGAGAAATTGATTTGTCTAGTATTATCTCTAAATTTGCTCACATTAAATCGAGACAAGTTTGTTTATAAAAATTGTGTTTTATTATTTACTATCATACAAAACCTAGGGCCTAGCGCTAAAATTTGCTACAGGCCCCGCGCTGGCCTAATCCGGCACTGATTAGATGTTGTATGATAAATTGTCTATTGTCTATTAGATGTTGTATGATAAATTGTCTATTGTCTATTAGATGTTGTATGATAAGTTGTCTATTGTCTATTAGATGTTGTATGATAAATTGTCTATTGTCTATTAGATGTTGTATGATAAATTATCTATTGTCTATTAGATGTTGTATGATAAATTGTCTATTGTCTGTTAGATGTTGTATGATAAATTATCTATTGTCTATTAGATGTTGTATGATAAATTATCTATTGTCTATTAGATGTTGTATGATAAATTATCTATTGTCTATTAGATTTTGTATGATAAATTATCTATTGTCTGTTAGATGTTGTATGATAAATTATCTATTGTCTATTAGATGTTGTATGATAAATTGTCTATTGTCTATTAGATGTTGTATGATAAATTGTCTATTGTCTATTAGATGTTGTATGATAAATTGTCTATTGTCTATTAGATGTTGTATGATAAGTTGTCTATTGTCTATTAGATTTTGTATGATAAATTATCTATTGTCTATTAGATGTTGTATGATAAATTATCTATTGTCTATTAGATGTTGTATGATAAATTATCTGTTGTCTATTGATGTTGTATGATAAATTGTCTATTGTCTGTTAGATGTTGTATGATAAATTGTCTATTGTCTATTAGATGTTGTATGATAAATTGTCTATTGTCTATTAGATGTTGTATGATAAATTGTCTATTGTCTATTAGATGTTGTATGATAAATTATCTATTGTCTATTAGATGTTGTATGATAAATTGTCTATTGTCTATTAGATGTTGTATGATAAATTGTCTATTGTCTATTAGATGTTGTATGATAAATTGTCTATTGTCTATTAGATGTTGTATGATAAATTGTCTATTGTCTGTTAGATGTTGTATGATAAATTGTCTATTGTCTGTTAGATGTTGTATGATAAATTGTCTATTGTCTATTAGATGTTGTATGATAAATTGTCTATTGTCTGTTAGATGTTGTATGATAAATTGTCTATTGTCTATTAGATGTTGTATGATAAGTTGTCCCATTGTCTATTAGATGTTGTATGATAAATTATCTATTGTCTATTAGATGTTGTATGATAAGTTGTCTATTGTCTATTAGATGTTGTATGATAAATTATCTATTGTCTATTAGATGTTGTATGATAAATTATCTATTGTCTATTAGATGTTGTATGATAAATTATCTATTGTCTGTTAGATTTTGTATGATAAATTGTCTATTGTCTATTAGATGTTGTATGATAAATTGTCTATTGTCTATTAGATGTTGTATGATAAATTGTCTATTGTCTATTAGATGTTGTATGATAAATTGTCTATTGTCTGTTAGATGTTGTATGATAAATTGTCTATTGTCTGTTAGATGTTGTATGATAAATTGTCTATTGTCTATTAGATGTTGTATGATAAATTGTCTATTGTCTGTTAGATGTTGTATGATAAATTGTCTATTGTCTATTAGATGTTGTATGATAAATTGTCTATTGTCTATTAGATGTTGTATGATAAATTGTCTATTGTCTATTAGATGTTGTATGATAAATTATCTATTGTCTGTTAGATGTTGTATGATAAATTATCTATTGTCTGTTAGATGTTGTATGATAAATTGTCTATTGTCTATTAGATGTTGTATGATAAATTATCTATTGTCTATTAGATGTTGTATGATAAATTGTCTATTGTCTATTAGATGTTGTATGATAAATTTGTCTTGTCTATTAGATGTTGTATGATAAATTGTCTATTGTCTATTAGATGTTGTATGATAAGTTGTCTATTGTCTATTAGATGTTGTATGATAAATTATCTATTGTCTATTAGATGTTGTATGATAAATTATCTATTGTCTATTAGATGTTGTATGATAAATTATCTATTGTCTGTTAGATTTTGTATGATAAATTGTCTATTGTCTATTAGATGTTGTATGATAAATTGTCTATTGTCTGTTAGATGTTGTATGATAAATTGTCTATTGTCTATTAGATGTTGTATGATAAATTGTCTATTGTCTATTAGATGTTGTATGATAAATTATCTATTGTCTGTTAGATGTTGTATGATAAATTGTCTATTGTCTGTTAGATGTTGTATGATAAGTTGTCTATTGTCTATTAGATGTTGTATGATAAATTATCTATTGTCTATTAGATGTTGTATGATAAATTATCTATTGTCTATTAGATGTTGTATGATAAATTATCTATTGTCTATTAGATGTTGTATGATAAATTGTCTATTGTCTATTAGATGTTGTATGATAAATTGTCTATTGTCTATTAGATGTTGTATGATAAATTATACGTTTATTATTTTGTCGTTTTTATTTATGCAAATAAACTAATTAATCCTCGTATAAGATATATCATTCGGTATTTAGTTGGAAGAATATGTGTGCGGATGAATGATTGGACTAAGTATTATATTAGTTAGACGAATGAGTAGGATAGAAGTTCGGCTTTTTTTCGATCCAGAAGCCGAGCTTTCATCCCATCGGCTCGGTGCCATGGACATCGTAACCCTTTGGTTCGGTGCCACGAATACCGTAAATCTCGAATACCTGTGGCTTTTCTGTCAGCCTGCGGAATTGAACCGCACTCACAGGAGATTGTCACCGTCGTCCAACGCGCTACGAAACGCTGGACATGCGGGCAGATAGAAACACGAACCAGAAATTGAGTAGGATAGAAGAAGAAGTATAGGGCAACTCGACGACATTTAGGATAACATTTGGAATCTTTAGTAGAAGGTTACAGACGATATAGAAGAATAATATTGAAAGACTCTGGAATCTACTGGTATACCATGACCAAGAGATAGAAAGAAGAAGAAGGGTAACAGCATACGTAAACTGTTAGACGTGCGTTTCTTATCAATTGTTGTTTCATTGTGTCAGTGATTTAGTTCAGCTGTAGCATAAGTGGTAGTCAGCTCGGTCACAACCCAAGCGTACCTGGTTCAAACTCCGCGACGGGAGAGTTTGGAAGCAAATTCGTTGCCGTGGATTATTAACAAACAGTAACAATAGACCTTACCGTTCCCGAAAAAAATGGCAAATTACTGAACGCATAAGTGATGTCTAGAAAATCGACGATTCGTTTACTGTGGTTGATGGCGAGGTTCTGTAAAGGATATGCTACGATTTATATTTTCAGCCCGCCTGTCAACGTGTACGGAAGACTAACTTTCCCTACTTGACTTTTATATACATGTCGTTAGAGAGTTGATTGCGTCATGAAGACGTAGAACGATGTTCTAATCTGCTTAAAATCTATTTATAGTGCGGACTTTCGTCTGATTGGTTTAGTCATTATTGTTTTTGGTGTTAAACATCTGGTATGTCATGTTGCTCTACTGCAGCACATTTCGTGCGATATAATAGACAAGACGACCTTGTGCTAGTTGCCTAGTTCAGACAGTATTGGGTTTAGACTTGATAACCCCTTAACCCTTCTGGGCCGATGTACTGGCTCTCTGTATTTGTTAAGATGACGCAAAGCCAGTGTATGTCTTATTTCAGTATACAATGCATTTTGAATGTGTCCCGACCGTGTGGTGCCGGGGCCCGCAAGGAAGCAAAGAATAGTACCACTGTGACCTACAAGGCATGTCGCAAGAGGCGGCTGATGTAGAACATAGGAAGCTACCTAGTAAATAAAAATCATCGCAGAAATCGGATGTGTAGGCGCATCACTGGCACAACATACAATCGCTCATAGGCTCAGCTGACATATAAATCACACAGACTGGTTAACAAGTGTTCGATATGGAGCGTTCGAACAAGAAGAAAAAGAATGCGTTCGGATATTTAAAATATTGGTTATTTGGTTATTTGGTTACTAAACTGACCTCATTGCACTCCGGGTAGACCCATAGGTGCTCAGTCTCCATCAACATATATCGAAGAGTATGCATACTGATGGTTCCCGTGGCGCGCTGATTAAACACACCTCTCACTCTGCCTCTCAGGCATCCAGTTCGACTTGTGCAACGGCTGTAACAGGGTTATGCAGGATCAGAGGACGGAACTGATGGTCAAATGGTGAACTATACTCCAGATAGAAAAGTAAAGGTCAATCCAACCAAGTTCTTTTTTGCACAGACCCACTTGTAGGGCAGCAGAAGACCAAGAGATCGCCATCATCAGAGAGTTCAAGCCAAGACATGGAAGCGAGAAGATGTGTGGAATTAGATCAGTCAATTTTGAATTGTGTTCGCGGATTTGATCCATAAGAGAAATAAGCAGACGAGTTTATTGACTGGTATTGATAAATAACTCAGTTATTGAATATTAAGGAAAAGTAACGACATTGTGATATGTATTTTAGAGTAGTTAAGAGGAACATTTTTCCATCTATATTATAATAAGGTAATTTTACCAGGTGACAAGAGAAAACCAAGAGAGAACTAGCTTTGATGAATGAAATGCCTAGTTGCATATACCTCAACGAATTGAGCTGTACAATATTGAAGCGTTAAGAACTCAACTGATAATTAATGTGAAGTGTGAAAGAAATCGTCAAATAAGGAGATGAACTATGAGAGATGAGGTTCAACGTTGTTGACCTTAGACTACGTATCCAAGAGCCAAAGTATCATAGATGATACGGAAGAAACATTTCCACAAGAACCAGAGAAATTTAAGAGTTGGGATTGACAGCAGTAATCTTACCACTGAAATTATTCCACCTAGTACGGTCCAAGTTCTGGACCTGTGTTTTGTTCCAGCCCAGACGGGACTGACTTGTAGAGAAGAATCAACTCGACAAGAAATTACAGACGGGACCAGACTGAGCAGCCAGCAGCATATTCCCATTACCGGGAATTGTTCTCAGCATTCAAGAGTTCTTATCATTGGAAGCCCGCCCGCCTGCCCAGCGTGTTCGTAGCGCGTTGAACTGCGGGTGACTAGCTCTCTGTGGGTGCGGGTTCAATTCCGCGGGCTGGCAGAAAAGCCATAGGTTCCCCAGATTCACGGTGTTCGTGGCACCGAACCGAAGGGTTACGATGTTCATGGCACCGAGCCGAAGAGCTGAAAGCTCAAGTGCTTCTTGATCGGAAAAAATAAAAATAATTGGAAGCCACAGAGATGTGGTTTTACAGAAGAATGCTGAAAATTCCATGGACAGCAAAGAAAACAAATGTGGAGGTTTTAAATCAGGCCTGCACACAAAGAAACCTTATCAAAGAATAAGAATCCGACAATCAAGGTTCTTTGGGCATATAATGCGTAGAAAGGTTTAGAACATTTGGTGACTACAGGTAAAATTCAGGGAATGAGAGATCGTGGAAAACAGAGGGAGAAGTTGTTGGATGGCCTGACATCATGGTTCGACAAAATATCGACGTCAGAACTGATTACATGCACCAAGCGAAGAGAGATGTAAAGATACATGATCGCCTACGCCGGCAGGCACGGCATTTGATTAATTGATTCAAGAGTATCCCCCTAAAAGGAACAGAGCCTTGCCTGTCCCTGTATCTAGAACTTTATAGTAACAATTTCCAGCGGGTGACTTTCATAACGTCAGAAGAATAATCCAGCCATTAGAATTAAGACAATTTTGGGACAAGACTATTATTACTACAGTACATATCAGAAAATCCAGAAACCAAAAGTGACCTGGCCGCAGTTCTCACTTATCGACCTAGAGAAGCAAAACTAGATGTGGTTGGGCTGACCAGTTCTCTTTTTTCTTCACCTGAAGGGACTGTAGAAAGTTGTTGTAATCTATTTCCAAGAAATTCAGGTAATGAAACTGAAGTTCTTTATATTTATATGTGACCTGTACATGTTACTCACTAATGAACGCATGGTAGGATTATTACAGAGCGAAGTGGGGCATACAGGACAACTACTTCTAGTATGAGGATGGAGGTTGAAGCCGTTACAGCTGCCCTCCTTTGACTATCTGGGACTTCATTTACTGGGGCCGTTGTTGTATCTGACTCTCAGTCGATGCTTCACAAGATCCAGAAGGGCAGGTTTCGGTATGAGTGGATGTAGTCTATATAAGTTTCTAACCTCCAGAGGCTTACGAGGATATACTGCCCTGGGCTACGTGGATATACTGCCCTGGGCATGCGGTTGTTTACGGTAATGAGAGAGCGGACAGGCTTGCATCAACAGCATCGATTGTTGGGGAGTTGAAGATGGATAAGGGGATGTTCTTCGGTCTCTTCGCGACTGTCTGTTGGATGAGGACACTAAAATCGATATTGAATCGATCAAGCGATTTAGGCAGTTAGGAGTTACCCGTTGTGCACGTCGAACTGGGTGCTTGAAAGGCAGAGTGAGAGATGTGTTTAATCAGCGCGCCACGGGAACCATCAGTATGCATACTCTTCGATATCTGTTGGGGAGACTGAGTACCATGGGTCTGCCCGGAATGCAATGACGTCAGTTTAGTAACCAATAACCAATAACCAGAATTAGTATATTGTTTTATGTCATCAAATTAGAGTACAGTATTAATATATAACCTACACGAACAAAGAAAACAAAACGGTAAATGTGAACACAAAGAACAACATAGAAGAAAATTGGGACTTTCTCAAAAACACGCTGATAAATGCTGCAAAAACACAGTAGGGTATGTCCAAAGACAGAAGAAAAAGTGGCTAAGCGATAACACCTGGACAAAAATTCAAGAAAGGAAACAAGCAAAACTAACTCTTCTATCCACGAAAGACAAGCTTGCATACGATACCAAGAAACAAAAATACACCATGTTAGATAAAGAGGTGAAGTCAAGAACACGAAAAGATAAACAAAACTTTATTCACAATCTAGCCACCGATGCGGAAACAGCTGCAAAAACTGGGAACAACAAGACCGTATTCCACATTATGAAGCAACTATGCAAACATACTCCTACACCAAATAAACCCATCAAAGACAATCAAGGTAGGATACTGCTGTCAGAAGAACAACAAAAACAACGATGGGCAGAACATTTTAAATAAATACTAAATAGACCGCAACCAGAGATTGTTCCCAACCTAGATGAAGAAATCACCATGCCCACACTAGAAGCTTCCTCCGAGCCATTCACACTGGAAGAGTTGAAATCTGCCATTAAAAATTGAGAAACAACAAAGCGGTTGGTGATGATAACATCTCTGGAGAAATGCTCAAAGCAGCAGATGATAACAACTTACAACATATACTCCAACTTATAAATGAAATCTGGCAAAATGAATCCCCACCACAACAGTGGAAAGATGGTATTATTTTCAAATTATCTAAAAAAGGAGATTTGTCTGATTGTAATAACTGGCGTGGGATCACCCTACTGTCAGTGCCAGGAAAATTTTTTTGTAGCATGTTACTCGAGAGACTGAAAAGTCTATAGATGAAAGGCTAAGAGAAGAACAAGCAGGGTTTAGACCAAAACGAGCATGCATAGATCACATCTTCACACTAAGAGTAATCATTGAAGAGTTCGTAGAATTTCAATCGAATTTAATCATCAACTTTGTTGATTTTCAGAAAGCGTTTGACAGTATTCACCGTCCTACGCTTTGGAAACTACTCAAAACTATGGTTTCCCTACTAAATTCATCAACATCATAAAATCCTTCTACAGTGAATCGCGCTGCAGTGTAAGAACAGATTTCGGTAACTCTGACTGGTTCCCAGTGGAAACAGGAGTGAAACAAGGCTGCGTCTTATCGCCAATGCTCTTTGGAATAGCAATTGACTGGGTCATGCGAAAATGCACCAATAACGCAAATATGGGCATCAAGTGGGTTGATAAAATTTTAGAAGACCTTGATTTTGCCGACGATATAGCCCTTTTGAGTTCATCACATCAAGATATTCAAATGAAAACAAACCTTCTCCAAAATATCTCAGGACAAATTGGTCTCCAAATAAACACCACAAAAACAAAAATTGTTGACCTTACCAGCAGTCCAGAAAATATTCAACTAAAAACTACACTCTTGAAAAAGTCAAAAGTTTTACATACCTAGGGAGTATGATGTCATCTACGGGGATACAGCGCCAGAAATTCCACACAGAATCGCATTGGCATCAAGTGCTTTTAACAAATTGTCAAATATATGGAAGTCAATTCACTCAGCAAGCACTTAAAATTAAAGATCTTTAACTCTTGTGTGATTCCAGTATTAACTTATGGATGCGAGAGTTGGAAAGCAACAAAGCTCTAGAAAGAAAATTAGATAACTTTGAGAATAAATGTCTTAGAAGAATACTGAACCTCAATTGGTCAGATTTCAGATCCAATACACAAATAAGACAAGAGACCAAGCAAGAAAATGTATCAAATTTTATAAGAAAGCGCGCTAGAACTACATCGAGCCACACACTTAGAATGGATGAGAGAAGACTCCCTACCAATCCCTCATATGGACACCAGAGGAAAAAGAAAACGAGGAAGACCAAGAGAGACTCTGCGTAGAACCATCACCAGAGAAGGCTCAACGATGGGCCTAGTAAACATTAAAGACTTAAAACAAATAGCAACGAACCGCGAGACATGGAGAGCTATGACCTCTGCCCTATGCCGCCCACAGGCCCAAGAGGAAAGACTAACTAACTAATTAATATATAATTCAGACATTTCTTTTGTTTACGTGGTGCAGGATTTGGAAGTCGTGATGTATTGTATTACGACATTGAATTTCCCTTCTATGATAAGAGTTCATGGGGACTCATGATTGAGAATTAAATACATTGCTATTTAAGCAGAAACTTATGCTAATTTGTTATTGTTAGTATTTTCATAGTCAATTATGTTTAGTGTGGAGAGACAGTGACTTGTGATTCAGGTGACCTTTCTATAGCCATTTCACGAGCTGTTCTTGTACTGATTCTTTATATCGTTTCTATTTTTTGCCCACCTTTTCCTCTTCTTCTTTCACACTTTCAAGGAGGCGTTTACCAGGGAGTCACACAAACTGTTAAACGTCTCACTTTGTTGCGTCGTGACGTAGGATGTGATCTAGATAGGGTTGTGGCAATTTCATAGCGCGAGGTACTCGACGCTATTTGTTATTATACGCCATTCTTTCTCTCTATTATTATGCGGTCCAGCCTTTGATTTATTGATATTACAGTCATTTGGTGTCAGTGACCGGTCTATTTATAGAACCTGAAATTGGGGCGGTTGGGTAACTGAGGTATTACCATTTACATCACATGTGCCAAATTGCTAGTTTTTCTGTAATGTACATCTTCTTCTTCTTTGCGTTCGTTCTTTACGACCAATTTTAATCACTCTTTGTGTTATGTTTGATCTTTGCCAAGAACGTGTATACGTTGCACATTGGTTTGGTAGGCCCTAAACGCATAGACTTATATATGTTTAGGACATGTGCATCCTATTTCAGCCAAACCTCCTTAATCGCCTCTTACGACATGCGTGGCAGGTAACAGTGGTTCTATTCTTTACACCACAAATTTGACCCAAGTAACCACTCGGACGTGTAATGTACATGAATAGAATGTTTGCATAAGGTGACACAGAATTAACAGAATCCATAAGTGTCTATCTATTGTCTATTGTCTATTCCCAGGTGGAAGATGTAGTTGGCTGTCCACTCTTGCCGTTAAGCGTAGGAATGGGAGCTTTAATTTTCCTTTCTAGGGCTAGATGAGTCGCCCTTGTTGTGTTGTATCCATGTTTATGTAGTGTGGTCTTGATATTATCTATCCATCTTTTCTTGGTCTTCCCTTAGCTCTAGTACCCGTTCTCTTTTTATTGTAAGCTGTTATTGGTGGTTGGTTGTATTTCATTCTCATTAAATGTCCAAACCACTGCATCTGTTGTTTTTCGATGTATTCGATGCATGGTCATGTCCACTCTGTTTCTGATGTCCTCATTTCGTAGTCTGTCTTTCCTGGTGACTCCCACTGCCTTCCTCAAGCATTTCATTTCACACGTGGTGAACTTTCAAAAGAATTAATTTAGCAATTTACGCCCTGCCGGCTTGCCGGGCCCGTCACAGTCAGTGCCGGATTAGGCCAGCGCGGGGCCTGTAGCAAATATTAGCGCGGGGCCCTAGGTTTTGTATGATAATAAATAATAAAACACAACTTTTACAAACAAACTTGTCTCGTTTTAATGTGAACAAATTTAGAGATAATACTAGACAAATTAAATTTTCTCTAAGTAAATTACATTCAATGTTCATTAAGGTGAGGTTATTTAGACGATCTTGTCCCATCATGTTCCTTAACTCACTTTTTATACGCTTTAATGTTGAAAAGAACGTTCCCGCCTGAGTTAATAATCATTAAAAACTAGTAAATTTGTAAGACTATTCCAACAGTTGGGAAACACGACACTAATGAATTTTCCATTATAAGTTTATAAAATTGCAGTTCAAGAGCCTCATGCTTGTCGTTGTTAATAGCAGCAGCTACATTAGTTTTAAGAAGTTCAGCACAAGTTCGTCGCCTAGACTTTCTTCCAAATCCTCTTGGTAAGAGCTGACAATATTTGGAGTTCTTTTCAAGATCTCTTCTGCTGTAAGAGATTTTAACTGCTGAAGTATTCCAAATACGCCAGTCACTCTATGGTATGCTCCCATGCGTTTAGCTAAGGCAGACAGTACATTATCAATTATGACAACAAACACCTGACTTTCAAATTTTGGTTTGAGTGTTTGATTTGCTACAACTTCATCGAGCGTAGTAGAGCCGCTGAAATAGTCGTACTTAGTATTTCTTGTCGTCTTTGAAGTTTGTTGCTGGTATTCTTGACAGTCAGTCAGGATTTTGGCTTTGGCCTCAATATCTGAAAATGTAGGCCGCATTTCTTGAACGAACCCGTGTAACGATTCATAAAGGGCATATCCCGTGTTAAGGTCTTGATCAGGTGACTGTAATGAAGCGATAGACGCTTGCAAGCGTTCTAGAATTCCATTCCATAAAATATTCATTATTCCCGTTTCCAACTTACTCATCTCCAAAACTGGTCCATACTCCTGATTACGACACTCTACCTTTTGATCCATGTTATTTGAGATGTCATCCAAAACATTTTACATTTCACTTTCGTTTTTGTTTTTTGGCTTATAGAAGATGTTGCTACATTGGAAGCATGTGCTGTGCTTTATGCCTCTCTTTGGCTTGAAGATGATGTTGCTACATTGGAAGCATGTGCTGTGCTTTATGCCTCTCTTTGGCTTGAAGATGATGTGGCTAAATAGGGAGGACTTGCTGTACATTCGACTTCAGTTTGTTTTGTGGAAAATGAGGCTAAATCGTGAAGAGTTTCTTAATGGTAATATTTGTAATGATGATTCTTCTATAGCATTGCCTTCATCTACTACACAGTAAGACGCGATTTCTGTATTTTCTGCTTCGATTTCTTTGGATTCAGCACCATCACTTCAACATCAAGGTGCGTATCCTTTATAGGATGTTGCTCTCTTTGCAGCACATCTGAAATTCACTCTGTCTCTTGCCAGTTCGCCCACTTCGTCGATGGTCATGTTCATGGTTTCTTTAATATCTTGTAGCCATCTTCTTCTTGGCCTGCCTCTGCTTCTGCGTCCTGTGACCCTGCCCTCTAGTATTGTTCTTTCCAGGCCATCGTGACGCTTAATGTAACCAAAGTATGTAATTTTTCTGTACTGTATGTTATTTATCAGCCAATTCTCTTTAACATTCAGTTCTTTCAGGACATCAGTGTTCTTTCTTTTTCTGTCCATGGTATTCGTAGGATCTTTCTGTAGCATTTAGTTTCGAAGGACTGGATTTTCGTTTTAATTTCTGTGTAATAGTCCATGATTCACAACCATAAGTAGCCACTGGGAAAATGCATGCTCTCAATATTTTTAATTTTAGTATTTTGCAGGTGCTTTGCCACATGTTCTTCATTGTGTTTAACTTCTAGATTGCTATTGCTAATCTTCTTGAGATCTCTTTGGAGCAGTCACCGTTATTATTAATTATTGAGCCCAGATATTCGTAGCTCTCTACACATTGGAGTTTTTCATTGTTTACTTGGATGTTAGGTGAGCCTTTTGCTTTGTCAGTTGACATGATTTTTGTTTTTGTGTATTCAAATATAGATGTTGGTCTTCACTATGTTTCTTGGTCGTCATGATTAGGTTTTCTAAACCTTCTTTGCTGGTGGATAATAATACTGTATCGTCTGCGTATCTAAGCTCTGGTATGCATTTGCCACCTATAGTGAGAGGTTCGTAATTCACATAGTTGGCATCGTATTTTACATTCCTCATGATGTTCTCTGCATATATGTTGAATAAGTATGGTGACAAAATACATCCCTGTCGTACCCTTTGGATCTCGAACCATTCAGCTATTTCACCTTCTATTTTAACGGTTGCCTGTTGTTCGTGGTATAGAGATTCTATGAGTTGTATTATGTGTGTTGGAAAGTGCATGACTCATGATGTTCCACATTTTCTGGTGTTTTATATGGTCGAAAGCCTTGCTGTAGTCTATGAAACATGCATGCAGGTCTATGTTGTATTCTCTGCATTTCTCGATAATGAGTCTCATGCTACAAATATGGTCTCGGGTGCCTTTACCTCTTCTGAAACCTGCTTGTGTTTCATCTTCTAATTTTGTTCCATCCTCTTCATTATGATTTTTAGTAGGATTTTGCTGGCTTGACTTATAAGGGCAATAGTTCTGTAGTTTGTGCATAGTTTCATGTTTCCTTCTTGGAATAGGTATAAATACTGATCTTTTCCATTCCTTTGGCCAGGAGGAGCTATTCCATATCTTTGTGCACAATTTATGATATACCCGAACACAGGCCTTCCCACCTGCTTGAATCAATTCCGCTGGTAGATCATCGCATCCTGGTGACTTCCCTCTCTTCAGACTTTTGATGGCCAGGCGCACTTCGTCCAACATGGGCTCTGGTTCTGTCTCTTTGCTTTCTGTTATTATCTTATGTGGATTTTTAGATGTGTCTTCATACAGGGGTCAAAAGGCTCATGAGGTCATGGTGGTAACATGAGCCAGGGTTAGCGAGGGGCGCGCTAACCAAGACCCTGCCCCTAACCTCCACGCGGTGACCCTGGAAACAGACTCTGGTTCTGGTCTGGCTAAGAGGGGCAGGGATCGGGGAGAGGAAACTACTGGTAGTGGTAGCAGTGCAATTACGGAAATACGATAAAGATACATACAAATAAAATGCACAATTCTCCTGACCGATGTCCAACAAGATATTGCCCAAGTCCCTGAACGCAAAGAAACAGCAACGAAACGTCTCAGACATGGATGAGAGGTGCATCCAGTGACCAAACGTATGTCCACGTAGGGCGAAGCTCGAAGCCCTGAGGAGGGGGCAAACATTGCCAGCCCGTCGGCAAGAATAAATAAGACAGGACCGTAACGAATGAAAGTCTACCCTCGTGTTGGTGCGAGAGAAGATTGCAGCTGACCCCGCATTGGTAGCCTGGTGCAGATACATGTACTGGGCAAGGTTTGCCGAGCGCAAAAGAACAAGTTGCGTTTAGTGCATAATGAAACTACCCGCCCTGGGAAAACCGTGCAAGGTACTGTGCGATTAAAATTAACATCCCCGGAAGAACTGAGGTTGGTGGTGCCTAACGGAACTGCCAGCCATTGGGCAACTGGGCAAGGTTCGATTGCAGTCGTAACTAACATCCCCGGAATAACTGGGGCGGGTGATGGCGGCGAGCGCAAAATCCTCAGTTACGCTTATAGTGCCCACTGAAACGACCCTCTACATTGTTTGTACTCGGCCCCATGCCAGTGCTTTCGAGGTAAATTGCAAATTGCCACGTACCGATACGCGTCTAGAAAAGGCTGAGAATGTTCCTTCCCGGATCAAACTCAAAATGTACGGTAAAGCAAGGCCGACAATGTACGGATCAAACAGGAAGCCCGGGTCCTGAACATTGGCGAAGGCCGATACTTTACACGGTGTTTATACGAGTAAGACGCCGTCCGAGGACAAGCTGACAAGCCGAGAAATATTTCTCAGTCAGAACGGGTAAAGCAGCGTAACTCACTGTCTTGGCGTAGATCACAAAGCCCAAATATACGGCAAAGTTGATCGAAAAGGCGTAGATCCGAAAGGATCGTACCTAGGAAAAGCTCACCCTAGTAAATCAAAAGCTGGCTGAAAACGGACGGGCGGGCCTAGTCACCATGGGCGCACAATCGTCCGACGTAGATCACTCCGTTCTTGCCAGTGGACCAATTATACATCACAATAAGAATGATCAAATTGGCCGTGAAGAATGTTAGCAGAAGAAGAAGAAGATGTGTCTTCATACATGTTTCTGCAGTACTCACGCCATCTTTCTAGTACATCTTTCTTTTCTGTTAATATTTTGCCATTGTTATCGTTTATGACTTGTATTGATGGGCTGAAGTCACGTGTCATTATATTAATTTCTTTGTACATTTCTCTCTCTTTCCCTTGTTTTCTTAATTCATCAATTTTATTGCATGAGGTGACATCACATACGACATTAAAAAATTCAGACAGCTTGCGTGTTTTTGATATAACATCTTGGTTATTTTTTCCTTTTCATCTCTGTCATATAGGCGCGGTCCCCAGAAGCGCGGGGCCCGTTGCATTTGCTACTTCTGCTACTAGGTTAATCCGGCGCTGGTCACAGTGTGGTGTTAGTCACTGAATTGATGACGTTTCAGGATATTTACTAACCTATACCATTCTGAATATTACACATTCTATTGGTATGTATCACAATAATTCCTTATAATGAAAAATTCACATCTGTTATACCCAATTTCGAAATTTCTCTGAACTTTGAACGCATCGGTATAAACACTTCATTCGCCACAAGTGTTAAGTTATAATTAGAAATTCGATCAATAAGTGTGCTGGCGAGCTGCTAAGTGATACAATTGTTACCGGTATTATGAATAATAGTCGTTGTGAAACATCGTGAAGTACGCCTTACAAATTGATCACAAGAAAAAAAGTGAATTTGTTAAGTATAGCATTAAAATTATGTCAGAAGTTAGATCGCTGTGACCTAAAAAGTGAGTAGATGTACGATCGATAAAGTCTAGACGTACAGCCAGAAAGAGTATGTCTATCTAGACACTGCCAATTTTGTTGTCAGTGTTTGGGAAGTGTAGTAGAATAGTTAGGGTCACGAACTTAACGCATGTTTAACAAAATTAGTGTGTATTGAAAAAGTGTGGGTGTTTGCAGTAGTTGCAGTGATACAGGAAGAAAAATGTTATGAACATGCGTATGTTTATGTATTGATTGCTAATCATACTTGTTAGTAACAATTGTTTGTATTGACGATACGTTGTTTTTTTTTTTTTTTTTTTACAAAATTTGAACTTACGTAATAGCTGAGACAGGAAGATTTAACAGGGACAAGATGGGGGGCATAGATTAAAAGGTGCATTTTTTAGGAGGTTAGTTTACTTTTGTTGTCGGCGTGTGGGGCATTTTACTATAGAATGCCCATCTAAACATAGGAGGAGAAGTTGGGGACAGTTTAAATATAATAGGTTGTCTTGCCAAGGGTAGTAGAAATGTTCAGAGCGGGAGTCTTGTACCAACGAATTTATGAATTCTAGAGACCAAAGAATTTATGCTATTAATTGTTTTAGGGAAATAAGAGCAGACAAGAGAAGACAGAATAAAATAGTAGAAAGCAGCTAGATAGACAGACAGATGGTAGCTACCAATTTAAGCAGCAGTCAAGGCACAGTGTTTTGTCGGTAGAAAAACTTAAGCAGCAATCGGAAGTACAGTGTTGGCCAGTAGAAGAACTTAAGCAGCAGAACTCGGAACTAATAGAGAGACTGCAGAATAGTTCTGAAGAAATCAAATATATGCGGGGCACGATTAAAGATTTCCGGAAACAGTTAGACATGACAGAAAAGCAAGAGCGGGGGCTGAAGGTCGAATTGAAGCAGAGTGGCAAGGAGTTGGATAGAATTAGAAATGAATGTTTACGAGAAGAGATTAACAAAGGGAAATTTAATGTCGGAGAATACAAGAAGGAACAAGTAGAAATATCTGGTAATAAGATCAAAGAATTGAAGCAAGTAGCAACAGAAGAAGAAACAAGGAAGTTCCTTTGAACTGTTGTGCGCAGAATTTTAGCAGAGAACCAGCTAGGAAATATTCAAGTAGAGACTCTACAGCAGCTGGCAAAATTCAATCAAGATTCTGCTATTCAGCCAATGTGGATCTTGCTGCTCAATGTTGTTAGCTTTATTGACAGTCATTTTACAGGAAAAGAGTACCAGGAGACTTTAAGTCAGGTTATAAAAAAGAAGGAAATAGCCCTTGTGAAAGATACGCTTCGAAAATGGAAAGTTGCACTTGTGTTATATCAGGTGCCACTATATAGCTTTCTCTCTGGAAGTCAAGAGCTTCTCCTGACCTTAATGATTGTAATGTTTACCCAACAACTGGTGGATAAACTCATTGCAGCTCGGGGAAACCATTTGCAGAAAGAATTGAAGATGATGTCCGAGTCAGATGGAGATAATGCACCACTCAAGCGGTTGACGGATTTGAAGGGTCAAGACAATATATTTTCGGGATGGATGCTTAGTATCGCAACTCTTTACCGACAAACGAGAGGTCTATAGAATAGACAATTAAGAGAATCGTTGTGTGTACAGTGGAGATAGTGCTGTGTATGCACTGGAGAAATCCATATTTTTTCAGCTTATTATTATAGAGAATATTGAGTATATTGTTGAGATATGCATATGGTACAAGAGATTAGGCAGAGTGCGTTAGAAATACGCCTCGTCGTTTCTTTTATTTTAACAAAAACAATTTTGTGAAGGGGAGATAATGTCTCTTGACAAATTAAGAGATAGCATTGTGAGTACAGCGAGCCTAGTGACTTTGTGTGTATCATTGAAAACACAGGTACGTGTGTACAATGGTGATGTGCATAGATTGAGAGGTGTGTACCTTGGAGAGAGACATGTTATATTAAGATATACAGAGAGATAGTGATGTGTCTATTGGAGAGACAGTGCATGGTGTGTACATTTGTTTTGGAGAGATTTAGAGGAGATATAGTTGGGTGTACAATGGAGCTAGGGCACCCAACTATATCTCCTCTAAATCTCTCCAAAACAAATGTACACACCATGCACTGTCTCTCCAATAGACACATCACTATCTCTCTGTATATCTTAATATAACATGTCTCTCTCCAAGGTACACACCTCTCAATAGAGGAGATATAGTTGGGTGTACAATGGAGCTAGAGCAAATACAAATAAGATCCAGATTAAGATCCAGACCTTTGTCAACGAATGTTTGCGGCGGATTCTCAGATTGAGATGGTATGATAGAGTTACAAACACGGATCTGTGGATAAGAACAGGGCAGGAACCTATGATGACACAGGTCAAGAGGAGAAGATGGCGATGGATAGGCCATACCTTGCGGAAGACACAGTCGAGTGTCACTAGACAGGTGCTCGAGTGGAACCGCAGGGAAAACGAAAAGAGGACGCCCTAAGCAGACTTGGAGACGAGGTCTTACTGAGGAGCTGAAGAGTGCTCAATTGACCTGGGAGAACATAAAAGAACAGCCAGAGACCGAGAAGAGTGGCGAACAACTGTTGAGGTCCTATGCTCCACGAGGAGCGGAGAGGATTAATGATGACAATGGAGCTAGCGCTGTGTGGGTAAGATAGTGCAGTGGGTGGACACTGAAATGCAGTGTACATAAATAATGATACATAACTGAGGAGAAGTGGTTATTAGTGAAGATACAGCGAGAAGATAGAGCGCCTGAGATTTGACTTAGAGAACGCTATGATGGTATGCAGATACACGTCATATACTAAGTATACATTTGAGATATGCATACGCATTATGAGACATGTTAAGGGGAGGTAATGTGAATTTTTTTGCCAGTGTTTTCTATCCAGGGAAGGTAAGGCGTGGAGGACAATAGATTATAATATTTGACAAATCGAGAAGTAATTGGTCCGAGAAGGAGAGTTGGTGAGGAGGAAATGTAAATATCATGATTTTCTTAGATGTGTAACCAATGTGTAATGACATTTTGACTTGGTTAATATTGTTTATAAATTATGTGCATTTAGTTGTAATGCTGAATCTCTTATGTATGAGCGGAGCAAAGGAGAGACAAGAAAAGTTGAATCTATTGTCGTAAGTAAGAGCTGTAGATGGAAGGCATGTCATAGCTAGCCAGTCTTCCCCTCCTAGGTGGCAGCTGAGGAACCAGACAGTTAGCTTTAGTGTGTAGCTTGTATATATTTAGATATTTTATTAGCAGACTTAGTGTTTGCACTCTCTAAGCAGAATGGCAACACTAAAACGAGACATTGACGTAGCGAAACTAATCGACGTAGTTGTGTAGTGACTGCTTATTAACGATTAGTAAACAGGAGAGACCAACATAAACAATTGACACAGATAGACGTGTTCTTAATCAATAACTTTAATGCTATGTTAATAAACATGTAACGTGCCATCAAGCATTGAGTTTGTATATTATTACCATCTGTTATGGATCATCAGTCATCATGAGAGAATGGAAATAGTAGGACCATAAACCAACAATGTTCTAATAATAAATTATCAAAACAATATCTTTGTAAAAGACCATCATCAAAGATCGCACCCTACTACAATGGTGTCAGAAGTGAAATATTCGTTGGTGGCCCGAGAACTTATACCATGTTCTCTAACCCGCAAGCTGCCACGTGGTGGTGTTAGTCTATCTAACAAGCGGCCAGTTTCTCGTGGTGGCGAAGAATATACATCTCTGGATCTAAATGGAACTCCTCTGTCATAACCCTCCTCATATCTGTCCAAACGGCGAGCCAATGGTGGACCTCTTCCAGACTCATAACCTCGTGCCAGCATTGGGACTTTTCTTGGTGGAGAATCATCTCTGCTAAGGTGTCTGGGAGGTGGACCGCCCCTTCCTCTTGAAAATCCATCACCACGACCTCTACTGAATCCACCTTCTCTTTCATATCCCTCCCTGCTTCCACTTCTTGGACTTCCTCTGAGAAGGCTAGCCCGTCCTCTAGAACCTCTTATCCCACGACCACGTCCTCTGAAGTCTGACATGACTATTTAAATATATATGATCCAACTCCTATATCCTGATGAGCAGAATAAATCTCTTTTGACGTCTGATAACACGTTTAATGTCGGAACAACGCGCTAGCGTGACTTGTATGGCCTACAATCAATTGATAAAAGTCCGTGATAAACGATTAACTTGTGATAAAAGTACACGTACTTATCTACAAAACTGTGTGTGGTTCAGGAAATCTTGTTCAGAAATAACAAAACTGCAGCTTAATTTCTAAAGTCACATGGCGAGTGAAAAAATGGAACACAAATTATTCGAGCACACCGTGTTTTTCAATGTGATAGTTAATGTGTTAACATGAAATAATTCTCAAATGATGATAATGAATGTAGGTAAGAGTGTTGTATCTCAGACTAAGACAAGTTGAACGTCCACTTCTCAAGGGTGGGAATCCCAAGACGTAAAATTAAACATGACGACTTCGTTGTGTTTTGTAATGTAACTTGATACACCACAGAGTAGAGCGTTAAATCCATTAGTTACACTTCTGATGCTTTAGTAAGTTCATGCCGTCACATCCGCTGTCACTTTATCAATTGTTTTGATCATGAATCTAAGGTTGCCATGGTACGACGCAGAAAAATTGAAAACACCATTTTGATCAGCAGCTTTCTCTAGGAAGTATAGAAGAGGTCGTTGTGACTGTTTGACAATTGTAATTTGGTGCTCGAAAGTTGGATGAGCAAATACGTTTCTGGCTATGAGTGTAACGTTTATTGGCTTTCCACAAAGTCCACAGCGAGACAGCTTCTTTAAAGCACATTGGCTAGACGGCAATTTATCCTTGGAGACAGTCGTTGATATGCTTGCACACACGACTATCAGCAACAGCAAGGCATAGAAGTGGACGGACGAGGACATATTGCCAGGAATTTTGATCTGATGAACTTGGTAGAAGTTGTCTAATTAACAGTTCTGCTGTGTGTGTATGAGATCTGAAAGACGCCTTCTGCTCCTCTCTATTATTTTATAATGTATTAATTTGACAAATAATAAATATGTATTTCAGTTATAACAGGGCACGTTGACCATGCAGATAAGATCAAACTTAACGCCTGCACGCATAAATATGTCTTATATGCAACCAAATCTAGGATAGCGTTTACCACGCAGCGAATCAATTTCATGTTAACACATTAACTATTAACTAGTGGTGGGGGATATATATAAGGTAGATCCCAGGAGTGATCTGCGATTTAATGTTATTTCTGCAAATTCTGTGGAATGCTCCATACCTGGTGGGGACAATTTGGGTTTTGTTAGTTCCGATGATCTGCAGGATGGTTCGTGCAGATTTAATCTTGATAATATGTACGGATCTATTGATCAAAAGACTGCACTCTTATCTTTGTTGGGGAAATATGATGATGTATTTTCCTATGGGGATTCTGATGTTGGGTATGCGGATAAAGTTCAGCACCAGATCCGTTTGTTGCAGGATACCAATCCCATTAAACTGCCGTATAGGCGGATCCTCTCCGCGTTCTACTCTGAGGTGCAGAATCACACTTTGCAGACCTACTACGGAAGCAGATTATTCGTGAGAGTGTCAGTCCCTGGGCAGCGCCGGTTGTATTGGTCAAAAAGAACAATGGATCTTTGCGTCTCTGTGTGTACTATCGCGAATTTACAAAAAGACAATTCAAGATGCGTACCCCCTACCTCGCATCGATGACTACCTGGATTCTTCTTCTTCTGCTAACATTCTTCACGGCCAATTTGATCATTCTTATTGTGATGTATAATTGGTCCACTGGCAAGAACGGAGTGATCTACGTCAGGACGATTGTGCGCCCATGGTGACTAGGCCCGCCCGTCCGTTTTCAGCCAGCTTTTGATTTACTAGGGTGAGCTTTCCCTAGGTACGATCCTTTCGGATCTACGCCTTTCGATCAACTTTGCCGTATATTTGGGCTTTGTGATCTACGCCAAGACAGTGAGTTACGCTGCTTTACCCGTTCTGACTGAGAAATATTTCTCAGGCTTGTCAGCTTGTCCTCGGACGGCGTCTTACTCGTATAAAACACCGTGTAAAGTATCGGCCTTCGCCAATGTTCAGGACCCGGACTTCCTGTTTGATCCGTACATTGTCGGCCTTGCTTTACCGTACATTTTTGAGTTTGATCCGGGAAGGAACATTCTCAGCCTTTTCTAGACGCGTATCGGTACGTGGCAATTTGCAATTTACCTCGAAAGCACTGGCATGGGGCCGAGTACAACCATATAGAGGTCGTTTCAGTGGGCACTATAAGCGTAACTGAGGATTTTGCGCTCGCCGCCATCACCCGCCCCAGTTATTCCGGGGATGTTAGTTACGACTGCAATCCAACCTTGCCCAGTTGCCACAAGGCTGGCAGTTCCGTTTGGCATCACCAACCTCAGTTCTTCCGGGGATGTTAATTTTAATCGCACAGTACCTTGCACGGTTTTCCCAGGGCGGGTAGTTTCGTTATGCACTAAACGCAACTTGTTCTTTTGCGCTCGGCAAACCTTGCCCAGTACATGTATCTGCACCAGGCTACCAATGCGGGGTCAGCTGCAATCTTCTCTCGCACCAACACGAGGGTAGACTTTCATTCGTTACGGTCCTGTCTTATTTATTTTTGCCGACGGGCTGGCAATGTTTGCCCCTCCTCAGGGCTTCGAGCTTCGCCCTACGTGGGCATACGTTTGGTCACTGGATGCACCTCTCATCCATGTCTGAGACTTTTCGTTGCTGTTTCTTTGCGTTCAGGGACTTGGGCAATATCTTGTTGGACATCGGTCAGGAGAATTGTGCATTTTATTTGTATGTATCTTTATCGTATTTCCGTAATTGCACTACTACCACTACCAGTAGTTTCCTCTCCCCGATCCCTGCCCCTCTTAGCCAGACCAGAACCAGAGTCTGTTTCAAGGGTCACCGCGTGGAGGTTAGGGGCAGGGTCTTGGTTAGCGCGCCCTCTCGCTAACCCTGGCTCATGTTACCACCATGACCTCATGAGCCTTTGACCCCTACCTGGATTCATTGAACGGTGCTAAATTATTTTCCACTCTAGATTTGACTAGTGGGTATTATCAGGTGGCAATGAAACAGGAGGATGTGGAAAAAACTGCATTTTGTACGCCCTTTGGGTTATACGAATATACGCGAATGCCTATGGGTTTGACCAATTCCGTGGGTACTTTTCAGCGGTTAATACAAACTTCCATGAGTGATTTTATAAGTCTTTATTAGTATATTTGGATGACATGTTAATTTTTTCAGAACACGTAATCCCAAAGTACTGTAGTTTTACAAATTATAAAAACAATGACAAAATACAGCAAGACCAACAAGGCTTTTATCAAGCAAACGAACAGCAGGAGTGACAAATTTAAAAAACAAATGGACGACCAAAAACAAACGTTTCTAATGAAAATCTGGAAATAAAAACGAAAATCTGGGAATAAAACGAATAACGAAATAAATGTAACACAAAAAATACACATAAAAACTAGAAATAGAACGGAAGAGAAACAATGAAAAATCGAGTAAATATATAACTTGAATACATACTTGAATAACTTGAGGCCGATATAAGCCTTATTACACCGCTTACAGATAATGGCATAGATAAGATTACGGGACTCGCATGTGAATCCATCGGCAATAAGAAACGTGGCTAAAGGAAAACATACAGTACGCGTCTGTATCACATAAGCACACGTGTTGCAACGCCGACGGCCACACTGAACAGTCCCAAACTGAGTCTGGATATTGGACTTAAGGCGACTGTGTACCAACATATCCTTAAGACTTCTGTCCCGTCTGTAAGCCACCAAAGGATAGTTGGGGAAGACAGAACGGGTCTCAGGATCTGACTTAAGGATAGACAAATGACGGAATAAAACATTTTTCACCAGTGAACTATGGGGTGGAAAGTTAAGATAAGTTTTACTCTGTCAGAGTTAGTGGTCCTATGCTGGCTGGTGAGGGCCTGCTAGCGAGTGATTTTCTGAACTCGATGCATAGCCGAGACAAGCACCCTCTCCAGGTATAGGCGCCTGCGAAATAAATCGAGCATCTCGCGAGCTCTCTCAAGAAAATCATCGTCCTCGCTACAAAGGCGACGAAGGCGCAAGAGCTGCGAGAATGGCAAAAAGTCACGACAAGCCCGGGGATTGGAAGAAGTATAAAGAAGAAAACTATGTGCACCAGTAGGCTTGTAATATACTGATGTAGTGATAGTGGATAGTCGTATGGAGATAGTAATGTCAAGAAAGTTGACACAAGTAGTGGAGATGTGAGAAGTAAAACGAATAGAAGGGTTGAAAACATTAATGAAATTAATGAAGCGTGATAAATCGGCTTCAGGCATATCAGTAATGCCAATACAGTCATCAATGTAACAGACGGAAGGGGACCATCATATGTAGTCCATACTAGGTGTTCAAGATAACCCATGAATAGACAAGCATAACTATAGTCTGTCCATTAATTCGTGAGCACGTTTGAAATTGATTTTCTCGAAAACTACCTGTTGGGAATCCCCAGTGATTTTGCAGAAACCTTAGAATATCCATGACGCTAAAATAAAGCTCCCAGTAGTCCGTAGATGCTCGGATTTTGCCCCTCGGCAAATTCCTTTAAATCTTTTATGACTTGCAAATGGGGGGGCTCAAATTTTAATTTTTTTTCCCTAAAATTTTTCCATGTAAATTTCCCTTTAAAGGGTGTTCCCTTTAACCCCCCTTGGGCCCGTTTGTGTTTTTTTTTGTGAAATCTTTAAACCCGGATCAATTCCCAAAAATTAATACCCCCTTGGGGTACCATTGGCCCGGGGGTTGCCCCAGCATTTTAAATTTTTGATGGTAACGCATTTGGATAGGGAAATGTATCGTTATTTTTCTCAGTCTGTAATAAAATGTTTGTATCATCCCGAATGGGCGATTCCATGAGGTTGATAATCGTTACTGGCTGGAAAAATTGTAACCCATCTCAGTCCCGTACTCGTTTTCCCCTCTCGGGACATTTCAACCACTTCTTGGGAACTCCCAAAATTCTTAAAGGACTCACGTGTCAGAACTTCAACATCCCCTTTCCAACGTCTTTCTGTTGGAACTTGCCCTTTTACTTTACCCCGAAAACTCTATCGGTTGGGGGTGGGGCAGGGATAGGGAAGGTAGCCCAAAGGGAACGTGTGGCCGTATTCTGTCAATATGAAACACTTTTTTTTTGTCATCCTCCCCCAGGTGAAACCCAACGGGGGTTTTTCAAATATGTATCATCGGGCAAAACTTTTTGTAGGCCCAAATTCCTAATTTGATTTTTTTGTATTTGATGCAGTTATTACTTTTTCTTCCCCCCCTGATACTGCGTTGTGATGGATGCATTATCCTTTTTAAGCATGATGGTCTTTTAAAAAATTTGGGATAGATCTTTCTCCACCCAGTGCCTGAAAATATGCCCATTCTTTTGTGGTAGCCCCTACCGTCGTCTTTTTGTTTGGGGTACGTCCAGCGTCATGGACAAGCCTTCTTCAAACTTCCCCCCTTGTTAAAAATAATACGCTGGCCCCTTGGTATTTTTTTTCTTTTCCCCTTCTACAATTCCATTCTTTAGCATTGGTGGGTAAAGCATTGCCCAAAGGATTGAAATATACAAAATATCGTACCTCCACCCTCACGGATCTGCCTCGGAAATTTTTTGGGGCCAATTAAATGTTTTTCCCAAATAATATTCCCTGCCGCCTATATTTTTTGGAAGGTGGGGGCCAATTTTCATGGGGTTTTTTACAAATTTCATGAATCGGGTTGGGGTTTTTAATTTCGGTTTCCAAGTTTTAAAAAAGTTGATTTTTGTAAACATTTTCAAAGGCCCCCGTCTTATGACATCTATGTCAAAGTCTCAATTGTTCTTTTCCTTCCCCTTGACTTTAAAGTGCACTTTGTGTCCTTTTTAAATCCATGGGGAAAAGGGATTCTCTTTTCCCAGACCAAGCCCCAAATTGCGCTCTTTTTCCCCGGGGTTAAAAAATTCCTAATGACCTCTCTTAGATTCCCTAGGGAAGTTTGGTAAAATAAAACTGTAACCTTCTGCATTGTTAAAAATTTGCCCCTTCAGACTCTTAGAATGTGATATCAATGTAAATTTTGATAAGCCAACAAATATGATACAATGGCTTCATACAAAGGGAACAACCCTTTTTTTAACAATGGTACCCCATCCCAACTTGTTTTTCCCCTTTTCCCAAATTGACTGGGTTGGGTGCGGGGAATTTCTAAAATTTTTTTTTCCCTCATTTTATTTACCTAATTATTTTAAAAAAACCCTCTTTACCTAAATCTTTACTTTTTACAACCCGGTGGGGTTGATTTTAATATAACCTAAAAAAAAAGAAATAAAAAACCCATAAAATTTTTCTTAAAAAAAATTTTTTATGGCGCCCTGGTTTCTGGGGCGCGAAAAAAATCACGGGAACCCAACAGGGGGTTTTCGAAAATAAATTTCCCGGGCATTAGGGGGTTTGGGGAACGGACCTATGGGTCCCTTTTTTGGCCCCCCCAAGCCCCACGATCTGCACAAAAATTGGTCTTTAAAACTGAAAGGATTTAAAGGGTGAGAACCATTTCCCCAAGACAAAGGGAGGCAAAATTGACAAAAATTGGATTAGTTACCCATATCGGAAAAAACATGATGCACGGTTTTCTCCTTTATACTTCTTCCCACCCGGGATTGTCGGGGCTTTTTCCTTCTCCACCTCTTGCCCTTTAATCCCTTCAAAAGGAACAATAATTTTTTTAAAAGCTCTGAAAATCTCAATTTTTTTCAAAAAACGCCTATACCCAAAAAGGGGCTTGGTTTGTCGGGTTAAGAAAATAATGAAGCAGGCCCCACCGGCCAGCATGGGACTGCAAACCTGACAAAAAACCCTTATTTTAACCATAGTTCACTGGGGGAAAAATGTTTTTTTCCCGTCATTTGTCTACCCCTTAAGTCAGATCCCGGGCCTTCTGTCTTAAGTTATATGATGTTGACCCAAAGGGGAATTTTTCCCAATTTAAAATTTGGGTTTTTTTTTGTGGGACTTGCGTTTTTGCGGGGCAAAAACTCAAACTATGGGGGAAAAAGGTTTGGACTTGGGTGACCCCCGGGGCTCTAAAGGTTGGAGCAGATTTAAAAAATTGAAAGTTAGTTCTTTCCCCTGGGATTGGGGTTATTTTTAACTAAGAAAACCCCAGAACATAGCGACAAAACTTTATCAGAGAAGAAACGGGGCTGAACCTTGAAGTTATTTCGATGGCCCCATTATAACGGAACAACCCCAAAAAAAAATCTAGTGATGGGCTCAGCCGCATCTTCAATTCTGACTAGAAGATTAAACCCCGATGTGCGGCGACAAAAAGCAAAAAGGTTTGATGAACACACCTTGGAACTAAGAGCCTGAAGACCACCTTGCGAGACCAGCGAGGGTCACCCTAAAGCGGGGAAGGGTGTGGGAACAAAACGGGCTGAGAACTTGAAGATCTTAAAAACTCATGCCCTTTCCCAAACGTTTTCCCTTCAAGATAGACCGTTAGAAAACCCTTTAAAGGGGTAATACCCACATTTTGAACTATTAATATTTTCTGTTTACTGGGTAATACCACATCAATTCTTTATTAAAAAATAATAAAGCATGGAAAAATTTTTGGTTTGAAATTTTTCCCAATTTTCCCAATTGAATATCCATAGCGTGAGTTTATTATTAAATGATTTATCCATCTTGTTACAAATTGATCAAAACGGTGTTGATTGTTTATTCCTACAATCTTGGTTTGGGTAAGACAGAAGTGGGGAAAAGGGTTCTGTTATATTGGTTTGAAAGTAAGCCCAGAAGTGGGGAAAAGAAAGTGCTGTTATATTATTTTGTGGTAAGACAAAAATTTTGGAAAGAGTTCTGTTATTTTTTAAAATTAAGAACATAGAATCGGGGAACGATCACGAGCATTTTTTTGGGGGATTTTTTGGGCCCCCTTTTTTTTTCCCTGGGACTTTGTTCCCCAGCATTTGGGCCAAATGGGTTAGCTGATCTATTACATAACCACCATGTGACCTCGCTTTCCCCAGTATTTCGTATATAAACTAATTCTTTTAAAAAAATCAACACAACATACTAAATAAAAGGTTATTGAAAATATCTATGAGGAGACTGTAGTAAAATAAAATGAAAAAATAGCGAAACACAGATAAAAAAAAATTGTATTTTTAAAAAATAAAAAACAATAACAATACAAAAGCAACATTTCGACCAAAATGTCTTTATCAGGCAGACGATACAACGGGGGTGAATTTCAAAACACATCCCTTATAGACTACGCAAAACTTTCCAACGGTATTTTTATTTATACTAGTGTCTGATTATATTATGAAAAAGGGTTAAAGTTTAACACTCAGGGATACAGTATTATTAATTTTTTCTCCCAATAAATAACCATACTCATATAATTGAGTACAATTGAAAAAAAACCTTAAAAACAGTTTTCTATCAAACATATCCCAAAATCACCCCCCAATTTAAAAAAACTGGGTTAATTTTTCATTGGAAACTAGTTTTATCATTTTTTAAATTTGTTTCCCTTTTATATGATACCATCCCCAACATTCTTACTGCTTGGGTGTTTCGCCACATGTGAGACAAGTCACTGCTCTGGAGGGCACCCAAACACTAAATTTATGCTAGAACCTGGCTGTGTCTGGATACCCTCTCATCCCCCTTCATATTCTTTTTTTGCCCTTCCCCCCCCAGCTGGCTTTACCTTCAACTTTTTTCTGTAGGATTTTTAAAAGTGAATTTTTTGGAATTTACCCCTAAACTTTTTCCATTGGGGGTGGAAAAAAAAACAAAAGGGTTTGGTCATTACTTTTGGGGGAGTTCCCTTTTGGCGGTTAAAAGCTGTTGGTCACAAAATTCAAAACAACCAAAAAAAATTCCTGGATTAAAAAAGTTTTAAAATTTTGGCCCAAAACAGAAAACCCTAAAGTGTGTGTCTCAGGGATATATGAAAGTGATAATTTTTACTCTATTATAAGTCGGATCGATGTTTTAGTATTTAATTTAGTGTTTCGTTTTTTAAATTGTGTTGTCTTATTTTTTTTAATTAAATTTAATTATCTTTTAAATTAAAAAAATTTGGATTCATAAAACAACCTGTTGCCTGAAGATAATTTTGGAGGAATTGTCCTGGAAGAAAAAAGGAGAGAGGAAGACCTAAAAGACGATGGGCAAAAGGGTTGACGTCTGAGAATGACTGGGGCAGATGTCTTAGGGGAACAAAAGTTTTAAAGGACTTTTTTTCAGGGAAACCCAAGTTCCGGAAAGAAACGGGCCTTGGGGTTTGATCGACAGAAAAAATTTTAAGAATTAGTTTTTGGGAAAGGGGAAAAAATTATTCTTGAAAGTCTCATTGTCCTCTATGAATATCGTGGGGGGAAGTTGGATCTCCCGGGCAGGGTCAAACATAGATGATACATTAAAAGGCCTGTTCAGTTGCCAACAACTTTTCCTCTTTTCAACATTTTTGCAGTGTCCTTTTCCCTCTATTGCAACATATATGCAGTGTCACTTTTCCCCTACTTTGTTAAATATAATGGCGAAACCATTAAAAAAAATTACTATAGTTTTAAAAAAAAGAAAACAGTGACGATAAACGGCAACTTTGGGCCAAAAGGCTTTTATCAAGCAAACGCCCGAGGATGACAATTTTCAAAACCTTTAAATTTTTCTTGTAATAAAATTTTTAAAAATTTAAGTACAATATTTTTTTTATTTTGGTTATTGGTTTTTTCCAAAACCAGCATTGCCCCCTGGGGGAACCCAAAGGTGCTCATTTCTCCCCCAGATATCAAAGGGTATGCATACTGATTTTTCCGTGGCGCGCTATTTAAACACCCTCCCTCTGCCTCTCAGGCACCCAGTTCTTTTACAATGGGTAACCCCTGCCCAAATCGTTTGATCTTTTTAAACCGGGTTTTTGGTGCTCACCCAACAGACGGTCGCGAAGTGCCCGGGGAAAAACATCCCCCTTATCCATCTTAACCCCCCAACAATCCTTTGCTTTTGATGCAAGTATGTCCCTTTCTCATTCCCGAAACCCCCGCTTCCCAGGACGGTATATTTTTTGTGCGCGGATTTTAGAAATTTTCCGGACGACATCCACTCATGCGAAACCTGCCCTTCTGGATCTTTTTTTTTAATTAAGCATCTTTTTTTAAAAATTAAGGTTCGTTTTTTTTTTAAAAATGTTTTAAATTTACTTTTTTTCATTCTTTTTTATTATTATTGATATCGACCCCTTTTTGGTGCCATGGTCTTATCAATCCCCCTTTTCCTGATAATCCCCTATATACAGTGGCGGTTCGTCAAAAAAGGGCCAAATTGCGGAAGGGCCCCCCCCAAAAATAATGTGAAAAGGTGTAATTATTTTTAAAAATTTTCAGTCCCCAGGCCCAAGTCCCCAAAGTCCCCAGTGCCCAGTCGCCAGTCCCAAAGTCCCCGTCCCAAAAGTCACCCAAAATCCACCCTCCCCCAAAATCCCATTCCAAAAACCCAAGTCCCCAAAAATCATAAGTCCCAAAAAGTCCCAAAGTCCCAAGTCCCCGGGCCAAAGTCCCCAAAATTTGGGGCCCCAAAAAGTTCCAAGGGCCCCCAAAAAAACCCCAAAAAAACAAAAGGGCTTAAAAATTCCAAGGGCCCCAAAAATCCCAAGTCCCCCAAAAAAACCCGGGCCCAAAAATCCCAAAAAAACCCCAAAATTTAAGGGCCCAAAAGTCCCAAGTCCCCAAAATGCCCATCCCAAAAGTCCCAAAAATCCCAAATGTCCCAAATATTCCCCAAAAAACCCAAAAAATTTTCCCCAAAAAAATTTCCAAAATCCCAAAAATTTTAAAATTAAAAGTCAGAAAGGGCAAGGGGGTCCAAAAATCAAGTGTCCCTAAAGTCCCCAAAATGTCTAAAAATCTAAGTGTTTTAAAAATCCCCCGGGGTTTTAAAGTCTAAGTCTAAGTGTCTAAATTCTTTTAATCTAAATGTCTAAAAGTCTAAGTCTAAGTGTCTAAAAATCTAAATCTTTAAATTTTCTAAAAATCTAATCAATTTTCTAAAAAAACAAGTCCAAGGGGTCCCGAAAAGTCTAAGGGGGGTCTAAAAATCTAAATCTAAATCCAAAATCTAAGTCTAAGTCTAAAAGGGCCAAAATCTAAAAATCTAAGTCTGAAATCCTAAAAGTCTAAATTTTAAGGGCTAAATTTAAGTCCCAAAAGTCTAAGTCTAAAAAATCCCAAGTCTAAAAGTTCTTAAGTCTAAAAAATTAAGGGCTGGGGCTAAAAGTCCCAAGTCCAAAATCTAAAAGTCTAAGTCTAAAAGTCTAAATCTAAGTCTAAAAATCTAAGTTTTCAAATCTAAAAATCTAAGTCTAAAAAATCTAATCCCCCCAAAAAATCTAAGTCTAAGTCTAAAAGTCTAAAAGTCCAAAATCTAAGTCTAAGAGTCTAAATCTAAGTCTAAAGAGTCAAATCTAAAATTAAATCTAAAAATCCAAAATCTAAAAATCTAAGTCTAAAAGTCTAAAATCCCAAAATCAAAAGGGTCTAAATCCCAAAAAATCTAAGTCTAAGTCTAAAAATTTTAAGTCTAAAAAGTCTAATCTAAAAGTCTAAGTCTAAATCTAAAAATCCCAAAAAACCCAAGTCTAAAGTCTAAGTCTAAAAGTCTAAGTCTAAAAAATCTGTCTAAAAGTCTAAAATCTAAGTCAAAGGGCTAAGTCTAAAAGTCTAAAAATCTTCCTTTAAAAAAACTAAATCTAAAAGGGCTAAGGGCTAAAAATCTGGGGCTAAAAACTAATCTAAAGGGGCCAGGGGCTATCTATTTCTATGTATTAAATATGGTTGAAACCCCTATCTTAAATTTTATTCGTGTTACATTTGATACATAATGTTTCCCCAAAAAATTTCAAAAATTTTGCTGTTTTCAAGTCTTTCTATTATTTATTTTTCAACATAAGGGTACAACCTTCCAACTTTTTTTTTCCCTTCTTCCCCCATTTTTCATTTAGACTTTAGTCTTTTTCTCATCTGCCCATAACGGGGTTTTATTTGGGTGATAGGAGGTTAGATGTCTGGGTGGGGGTTCCTTTGAGTTTAAACTCCCTTCTTTATAAATAGGGTTTTGTTTGATAAAAATGATTCGTTTTGGAAATTTTTGTTTTTTTCTTTTATTTAAAAATGTTTCAAAAAGTTTGCCAGGAAACCCAACCCAAATTTTGGTGGACCAAAGGGAAATTTAAAATTTTCCTGCCCCTTTTCAGTCCCGGGCCCTTTTTACAAAAATTTTCCCCACCAGGAAAACGTTTTTGTGAGCATAGCTTTTTTGGATCATGGTACCCCCCTCCCCCACAATTTACAATACAAACATTAAAATTTAGACTTTCAGTTGAAAACCCTTTATGGGGGGTATGGGGGCCGTTTCCCTTCCCTTTCTTAATCTATCCTTTGCTTTCTTCTTCTACTTTTCCAGCGATCTCTGGTCGCTTTTTACTTGGAAACTAAACCCTTTTTAAAAGCCAGTACTTAAAAATTTCCCAAAACTTTTTTTTAGGGGGACTGGGGTTCCCCAAAGGGGTTTGGGTAAACTCCACGGAAAAAACAAACTTGCGGGGCATGTTCCGGGAAAATTTTTTTCCCCGCTGACACTGGCAAGGAAATTGTTTGACTTATTCCCTGACACTGGCAAGTTGTTTTTACTTATTCCCTTAAAATTTTGGGAAGTTGTTTGGCTTATTTTTTTTGGGGGAAGTTGTTTGACTTATTCCCTCCCGACACTGGCAGAGGTTTTTGACTTTTCTTTGAAATGGCAGAGGTTGTTTGACTTATTCCTGCTGAAATTTCAAAGGGTTGTTTTACTTATTTCCCGCTGACACTGGCAAAAGTTGTTTAAAATTCTGCACACCCCAGAGAAGTTGTTTTGACATTTCCCGCCCAAAAACTGGCCCAAAAAGGGGCTTATTCCTAGTCTATATAAGTGTTTGGTTTCTTGGTTTGCAGTGCCCCTATCCCGCGGAAAAAACCCTTTTTGGGAAAAGCCGGGGGTTTTTATGTTTTTTTCTTTTAAATTCAATTCTTTGTACGTGTTTCGCCATTTTACATAGTTTTTGCAGTATTTTTGTTCTCTCAACACCACTTCTTCTTTTTTGGCCCCTTTTGTTCTTTACGACCAATTTTTAAACCTCTTTGTGATATGTTTGATCTTTAAAAGAACTTTATCATTTCACATTGGTTTTTAGGCCCCTAAAAACATAACTTCTACACTTTAGGACACATGCATCCCATTTCAGCCCAAAACCCCCTTAAATCGCCCTCTTGACATCGTGAAAAAGGTAACAGTGGTTTATTCTTTACCCCCGAAAATTTGGGGCCCCGGGAACCACTCGGGGGGTCTCAACACCACTAAAAAAGGGAAAAGGGTTGCTCCTCTTTCCTCTGTCAATTATAAAATCTTTTAGAGATGAAAAGTTTAAATTTTTTATCAATTATGCGTGTTCTTGATTTCATTTCGCGCCCGGGATTGTCGGGGTTCCAAAAAAGGGCAAAAAATAAATAACCTACGAAACTACCCAAAAACATGTCGGAAAAACAAATGAATAGGGGGCTGAAGAAATTCCCGGTAAATAAAAAAACGTCCCGAAATCGGTTTGTGTCAGAAAAAGTAACTTTTAACATGCGGAAAAATCGCTCAGATCAGATACAGATCACAAATAGTGGTATTAATAGAGTTGGCTGTAAGTTAATATTCCCCGGGCCAAAAAATTTTTAGGTTCTTTTTAAAAAAAATAAAATTCCGAGAGGTCCCCCCATTTTTTTGTCAGTAAAAATAGAATCAAAAGTGTCTTTTTATTTCATTCCAAAATTTTTAGTGCTTGGAAATTTTTGACAAGAAAAATTAGTATTACCCGATATTCCCAAATGTTAAATTAATTTTGTCTGTTGTTTTCATCTTAAATGTAAAATTTTGTTCCTGGATTAAATCAACTACAACAACTAAAAAAATATGTGAAATGTTTTTTAAAATTTCCCCTCGATTAAACAATAGTGTCAGGGGGGTAAACCCCGCATAAAAACCTGGGTTGGTTTAGCACTGCGATGAAGGCTGAAGTACCAAAGGAAGGGCAAATCCCAAAAAAACCTGGAAAATATTAAAGGGGAACTTCTAAAAAAAACTAAAAAAAACCCCCTGTTTCCCAAAAAAGGGAATTTACCTTAATTGGGGGGAAGAATCGACACATACGAATAACTCAATGACCATGCCAAATTTTTGTTTGTGGTCCACCCCAGGAAACAGCCAGGTGGTGGGGAGGAAACCCCCGACTCGAAAGGGGGGTTTTACCCTTAACTACTGGGGGCCCTGTTTTCTTGCAATGCCCCGGGGGGAACAGGGGATTACTACGGCAAAAGGGCAAACCTTAAGCCCTGTCCCGCAAGACCTTTCCCCTCCTGGGTGAGGATTGTTTAAACCCAAATAATTTTGGGATATTTTTTTTTTGCCCAAAAGAAACCAAAATCCCTCTGTCCCTTTTCCCTTCCCCGAGTATATTACTGTGTCACCTGTTGAGGGGTTTTTAAAAAGCCCCCGGCCAACCCATCTGTAGTTATTCCAAGTATAAATGTTTTCTTTCTCTCCCCTCTCATTTTCAAATCATGTGGGGTTCCACAGTAAAAACTCCTTATTCCATGTTCCTATTCTCAATTTCTTCCTGTCAAGGCCCGGTCTTTCCGCGAAACAATCCTTTTTGGGGATTACTTTTTGGCTTGGTTTCCAACTTTTTTCCCCGGGTTTGCAGAATTGGTCGGTAACCGGGGACGCCTGGAAACTTTGGTTTTTGTTAATTTCATGTTTTTGCATCAAGTTCTTGGCAACATACAATCAATGTTTTTCCCTTGGGTTTTTTTTTAGTTCCGGCCCCCTTAAATGATGATCTCTGGGGTGCCCGGGATCCAGGCTGTTTTAGCTTCTGCCTTGAACCCTTGTTGGCATTTTTCAATCTTGCCTTTCTGCCGGGAGCCCTTGTGGACTGTAGAAAGGGGACTTCCTTCGGGGTTTTGCTCCCGTAGTTTCGCCGGGTAGTCAAGGGCCCTTGCCCGGGGGTTGGCGTAATTTACATTTTATATATATATGAGGGCTTTTTTTTTAAAAATTTTTCAAACCCTTAAATTTTTTTAAAAGAAGAAAAAAAATAGAAACGGGAAATGATTAGGGTTTCTTGCGTGTGGGAAATGTGACCCCCGGACGAGCTAATTTAGAACCAGTTTAAATAGTAAATAAAAAAACCAAAGCACCCTCGGCCCTTTTATTTGTCAGTGGGGGTTGTTTTATTTCTTTAAAACTCTGTAGATACTGTGAGAACTAATTTCGAAATTATCTCATTCAGAAGTAACGTCCCGGGATAAAAAACCGATACCTGGTGTTTGAGAACCACGATACCCTTTTTTTTGCATGGCCCCGACAGAGTGCGTAGAAAAAAGTAATTAGTAAAAAAATAAACTAAACTGGAAATTAAAAGCAAACAAACAGTTCGTTGACAAACAGTCAAAGGGGAAACCATTTTTAAAGTTTGTTCAGTCATACATTCGGGCATTTTTTTTACTTATAAGTAGGATCCATGTTTTAATTTTAATTTAGTGTTTTGTGTTTAAAAAAGGGGATTTTTCTTATTTATTTTAATGGGAAAATTTTAAAAATCTTTTTTATTAAATATTTCGGGCCTATCAAACGAAATTGTGTCCTAGAAAAAATAATTTTGGAGGGAAATTTTGCCTGGAAGATGAATGGGGGAAGACCTAGAAGAGGAGGGGCAAAATATCATTGACGATCTGGGAAAGACTGCTGCGGGTTTGTCATCTTACGGAAAAAAACGTTTTTGGGGCTGCTATCATGGAAGCCCCAAATTTCGGAAATGACAACCTGGGGGATTGATGGACAAGAATAAAAATTAATGATTAGTATTTTGAAAATGGGTTTAATTTCTATTTTGAAGTCTCATTTCATCTATGAATATCGTGGGAAGGATAATCCTCAAAAGGGGAAACAAAATAGTATACATTAAAAGCAGCCTGTTCCAGTTTGCACAACAACATTTCCTCTACTTTTCTTTTATGCAAAGGGACATTTTTCTACTTTGTTAAATTAGTACAATATTTGTTTTTAATTAAACATCTGGTTATAAGTTAGGATTACGTTTTTATATGTTTTTTAATATTTTTAAATATTACTATTTGTATCATTCTATTACTATTATTATTATTACTATTGATATCGATCGCCGCATATATCTGCCAGAGCCAACCATAAACTTATCGTTAAAATCAAATTATATTATCCAACAAGATAAGTTTAACAATAAGGAATATCAATATTATGAATATTTTCACCAGTAAATAACCATAGACTCACAGAATTCAGTAACATTGCAAAAAAGCTTGCAGTGTTCTATCAAACATATATAAATTCCAGCCACCAACTGAATAACAGGATTCCATGCATTCGTATATTTATTTATAGATATAGTTATCTAGAGTTGTCTGTGCTTTAGGCTGAAATTTTGTTAGGTGAAGGTGTATATAAAAGCTACATCTGACTCCATTGTGATATAGACGATAGAGCAAAGACTGGTATATACAGTATTACATAAGAAGGGAAAAATTAATTATAAGATATGTAAAAAACAACACTCAACGTTTCAGTGCTTAAGACCTTTATCAAGAACAGAAAAAACAGAAAAAACTAAATTAACTAAAACAAGACACTAACAAATGATCTGCATCAAAAGATACTGGCATACGTACCTGCGTGGTCAGCATCTCGTTGTGATATAGCCAACTTTACTTGCCGACAACTGCTTGCTGTACATTAACAATCGGTGACTGCTGGCGTTCAAACCGTCTATAAATTAACAAACGAGACGGCAACAGTCTCGTCTACACGTGATACATTCATGATTTGTATTACGCTGGTGAGTTTCTTGTTACTATTTCCATTGATATGTATAATAAAAATCATATTTAATGTTTAGCCGTAACATTTTGTTTCCATACAAAAATAAGAAACTAAATTCATCTTATAACAATAGCAGCTGTACTTGTTATTATTAAGTTAATTGTCAGCTCAATCTGATTCTCGGCATTTACGATTTCTTAAAGACGATCGATAGTATTTGACCTGTCAACGAATATCTGCAGTATGCACACTTGACTGCGTCTGTTGTTTGAAACTTTGCTCTAGATTTAATTGAACGTCCCATGTCTGCTCAAGACACATGTTTCAATGAAAGACAACAATTGTGTAGTGTTAATATTGTCTAAGTAACATATGTTTACTGTTAACATTGTCTAAGTAACATTTGTTTAGTGTTAGCATTGTCTAAGTAACATTTGTTTAGTGTTAGCATTGTCTAAGTAACATTTGTGTAATGTTAGCATTGTCTAAGTAACATTTGTGTAGTGTTAGCATTGTCTAAGTGACATTTGTATAGTGTTAGCATCGTCTAAGTAACATTTGTGTAGTGTTAACATTGTCTAAGTAACATTTGTGTAGTGTTAGCATTGTCTAAGTAACATTTGTGTAATGTTACATTGTCAGTAAATTTGTGTAGTGTTAGCATTGTCTAAGTAACATTTGTGTAATGTTAACATTGTCGAAGTAACATTTGTGTAGTGTTAGCATTGTCTAAGTAACATTTGTGTAATGTTAGCATTGTCTAAGTAACATTTGTGTAGTGTTAGCATCGTCTAAGTGACATTTGTATAGTGTTAGCATTGTCTAAGTAACATTTGTTTAGTGTTAGCATTGTCTAAGTAAGATTTGTGTAATGTTAACATTGTCTAAGTAACATTTGTGTAATGTTAACATTGTCTAAGTAACATTTGTTTAGTGTTAGCATTGTCTAGTACATTTGTGTAGTGTTAGCATTGTCTAAGTAGCATTTGTGTAGTGTTAGCATTGTCTAAGTAACATTTGTGTAGTGTTAACATTGTCTAAGTAACATTTGTGTAATGTTAGCATTGTCTAAGTAACATTTGTGTAGTGTTAGCATTGTCTAATAACATTTGTTAGTGTTAGCATTGTCTAAGTAACATTTGTGTAATGTTAACATTGTCGAAGTAACATTTGTGTAGTGTTAACATTGTCTAAGTAACATTTGTGTAGTGTTAGCATTGTCTAAGTAACATTTGTGTAGTGTTAGCATCGTCTAAGTGACATTTGTGTACTGTTAGCATCGTCTAAGTACATTGATAGTGTTAGCATTGTCAGTAACATTGTTTAGTGTAGCATTGTCTAAGTAAGATTTGTGTAATGTTAACATTGTCTAAGTAACATAAGTTATGTTGCATGTCTAAGTAACATTTGTGTAATGTTAACATGTTAAGTAACATTTGTGTAGTGTTAGCATGTCTAAGTAACATTTGTGTGTGTTAGCATCGTCTAAGTACATTTGTATAGTGTTAGCATTGTCTAAGTAACATTTGTGTAGTGTTAACATTGTCTAGTGACATTGTATAGTGTTAGCATTGTCTAAGTAACTATTTGTGTCGTGTTAGCATTGTCTAAGTAACATTTGTGTAATGTTAGCATTGTCTAAGTAACATTTGTGTAATGTTAGCATCATCTAAGTGACATTTGTGTAATGTTAACATTGTCTAAATAACATTTGTGTCGTGTTAGCATTGTCTAAGTAACATTTGTGTAGTGTTAACATTGTCTAAGTACCATTTGTATAGTGTTAGCATTGTCTAAGTAACATTTGTGTAGTGTTAGCATCGTCTAAGTAACATTTGTGTAGTGTTAACATTGTCTAAGTAACATTTGTGTAGTGTTAGCATTGTCTAAGTAACATTTGTGTAGTGTTAGCATTGTCTAAGTAACATTTGTTTAGTGTTAGCATTGTCTAAGTAACATTTGTGTAATGTTAACATTGTCTAAGTAACATTTGTGTAATGTTAACATTGTCTAAGTAACATTTGTTTAGTGTTAGCATTGTCTAAGTAACATTTGTGTAATGTTAGCATTGTCTAAGTAACATTTGTGTAGTGTTAACATTGTCTAAGTAACATTTGTGTAGTGTTAACATTGTCTAAGTAACATTTATAAATAGCAATTGCATTCGAGGACACTAATCATGTTACTAGAGATTTCCCCATTGTTTCTCCGTTGCTGACATCAAGCTTCTGAGTGTTATGATAGTATCTGCTAATGAGAAGGAGACATCATATCAAAGGTAAGACAGTATTACCTTTCACTTTACAATCCCCATCATCTAATAGTTTGTACTGAGCAGAACTTTGCCATCACAACCAGTGACGTATTCTCCATGCGTGCTAGGTGTGCGGCGCACATCTATGCCAGACCAGAATGAAAATAAAAATAAAGTAATTATTCAGTCAAGTATTCGCATCAATATTTACTATAAAATATTTATAAAGTACTATAAGTAGCTATCTATTGTCGAATTAAAGTAATCTATAGTGGCGCGTTTTCACACGTTTGGTGTGTATTTGCAGTATGTTAGTACTTATAGTCTGTCCATTAATTCGTGAGCACGTTTGAAATTGATTTTCTCGAAAACTACCTGTTGGATCTCAGTGATTTTTGCAAGCAGCCTTAGAATATCCATGACGCTAGAGAAATATTTTTGTACAGGAAAATTTGATGTAGTTTGAAATATTTCTTCTTCAGGTTATATTAAAATCAACTTCACCGGATTGTACACAATAGTAACAGATCTACGGTACACAGACGCGTTGTTCTAAAAATACATTATGGTAACAATGAAATATCGTGAGTTAACAACAATTTCACAAATTCCCGTGCACCGAACCCAGTCGACTTAGAAAGCGGAAAGCATTTGACGTTATAATTGGGATACCGTTGTATAGTTATAGGTGTATCTCGCTATTTGTATGAAGCTATTGTATCATATTTGTTGGCTTATCAAAACTGACATTGATATCACATTCATAATGAGTCTGAAGTGCACATTTATAACAATGCAGAAGGTTACAGTTTTACTATACCAACACTTCCGTAGGGAATCTAAGAGAGGTCATCTATATTGCGATATTCATAATCCTGAGAAACGAACGCAACTGGCGCTTGGTCTGAATAGAGAATCCTTTTCCCGATGGATTAAACAGGACACAAAGTGCACTAATGTCAAGTAAGGAAGGAAAAGAACAATTGACGACTTTGACATAGATGTCATAAGACGGAGCTCTTGAAAATGTTTGCGACAAATCAACTTGTTACTCTCAGAAAACTGAAATTAAAACTGCAATCAGATTGCAGCATAGACATTTCTAAAAGTACTCTATGGAAAATTGTAGAGCCGCCGGCTTCACCTTCAGAAAACTATAGGCGGCAGGAATATTATTTGTGAAAAGCCACATTTAATTGCTGCCCGAAGTAAATACCTGAGGCAGATCCGTGAGCGGCGGAGGCAAGGCTATGATATTGTATATTTGGACGAATCCTGGGTCAATGCTCACCACACCAATGCTAAAGAATGGCAATCAGTAGACGGTGAACAGAAAAGAAAAATACCAAGCAGCAAAGGCCAGCGTATTATACTAACACATGCAGGAAGCAGTGAAGAAGGTCTTGTCCATGACGCTGGACTTATTTTCCAATCAAAAGTACCGACGGTAGGGACTACCACACAGAAATGAATGGATATATTTTCAGGCACTGGATGGAGAAATATCTACTTCCAATTCTAAACAGACCATCATGCTTGTAATGGATAATGCATCCTATCACAACGCAGTATCAGCGGAAGACAAAGTAACAACTGCATCAAATACAAAAGATCAAATTAGGACTTGGCTTTCTAAGGAAAATGTCAGCTTCGATGATACATATTTGAAACTCGAGTTGTTGCACCTGGTGAGGATGACAAATAAGACAAAGGTGTTTCATATTGACAAAATCATTGCGGAATACGGCCACACGTCTTTGCGACTACCTCCATATCATGCTCATCTCAATCCGATAGAGCTTGTCTGGGCTAAAGTAAAGGGCAAGTTGCCGAACAGAACAGGACGTTTAAAATGTGTGATGTTGAAGTTCTGACACGTGAGTCCCTCTCAATGATAGACATGCAGTTCTGGAAGAAGTGTGTGAACATGTGCTCCGAGAGGAAGACGAGTACTGGCACCGAGATGGATTACAATTTGTCCAGCCAGTAACAATTATCAACCTCATGGAATCGTCAGATTCGGAGATACAAATCATATTTTGATTACAGACTGAGAAATAGCAACGTATACATTTCCATATCCAAATGCGTCTACCATCATACAATTTGTGGTGAAGTTAAGACACCCTGGGGTCTAATGGTGACCGAAGGGAGGACTAACTGTTGCATATTGTATCCAAGTTCACGATTGCACATAAAGGGCAACACACTTAATTACTTGACCTATCAAGTTAATATGGAGATACACCTATGAATAGAATTGACATGGACAAATTCTAGGAATACTGTAAAATCTAAAATTTGAGCCCCGTATTTGCAATTGTCATAAAAGATCAAAGGAATTCGCCGATGTGCAAAATCCTATGCATCTATGGACTACTGGTTAGCTTTATTTTAGCGTCATAGATATTCTAAGGCTGCATGAAAAAATCACTGAGATCCAACAGGTAGTTTTCGAGAAAATCAATTTCAAACGTGCTCACGAATTAATGGACAGACTATAGTAGTTAACACCCTTGTTGGCGCATGTCTCCGAAAATCTTTCTTTGGTTTCCGTCTTAACGCGTTCTGGACAACTATAAAGTTTTGTTAAGCGGGCGAGGGGTAAGACTGGTGATGTGGTTTTACATAGCGAATGCGTGCGGGGAGAAATCAGCACTAACAATTGAAGGGTTTGGTGTTTAAGACGTTGATGGAGAAATGTTCGACTCTGTACGATTGAAAAATGAACTTGTAGTACTTTATTGTTTGAATGATTTCTACATAAGACAGTTCATAACTTACTGCAGGTTTTAGTTGAAAATAATCTCAGTTCAGGTTTTAAAGAAGTTTTCAAACTGGCAGAATTGATCATGACTATTCCAGCAACCATTGCGTCTGTTGAAATGTCGTTTTTAGCATTAAAGTGAACCCACAGTTGCCGAAGATCTACGCAAGGTCAATATAGACTCTCTAACCATAGCCTATTATCGATTGAAAAGGAACTTTTGAGCAAGGTTAGAATTAAGAATACATTTTACAATGCCGTCACAGAGAAGTTTTTTATAAAAGGAAAAAAGAATGGATTTTATCTTCAAGTGAAATATATAAGCGGAAACATTTACTTTAAAAAAAAATAATTTTTTAATAACTATCGGTGCGTGATTGAATATAGTTGGCTTTTCATTAAAAAGAGATAGGATGTTAAATTAAGAGGGGCACATATTCATTTTAAATAGCAGCACACCTATCTCGCATTATCAGGCTACGCCACTGACTATAAATTGTAACAGTTTCACTGTTATGTCTAGGGGTATATTCGGGGAGCAACCCAAACCACCCCCTTTTATTGCACTGGGTGTCCTTGAGTCTGTAGGTAAACACCTTGTTTACCAATATTTAATTGCTGACCAGCAGTTTACAGACTCAGGACATTAGTGTAATCCCATGGTTTTCGGGGACTCCTTTAGTCTCGAAAATCTCGAGACCAGGGCAGGGGCCGGCTGGGATTGAGAGTGGAACATAAGTGAACAAAGAGAGATCAACATTACAGACTGACTAGAGAAGTTGAGTAGAACGGATCATAAATAATGTTCACAGTAGCAAGCGGATAATACTTTGATTTTTGAGAGAGAGAGATCAACATTACAGACTGACTAGAGAAGTTGAGTAGAACGGATCATAAATAATGTTCAAGTAGCAAGCGGATACTACTTTGATTTTTGAGAAGAGAGAGAAACTAGAATGCCTTTAACAGAGATTTTAAATTGATTGGAACTGCTAAGAGCAACACTTAAAGCCAAAGAGAGATAGAGCGGTGAACTAACATGAAGTTGTTAACTAGTACACATCAATAAGCAACCATTTACCAGAGAAGAACAGCGAGGTTTTATATATGTACTGTGAACCAATAAGACGAGATGCCGACCAGATAACTGACGCCTAGATGAACCGATGCCAGATGAACCGATGACCAGTGCCTGACGACCAGAGGACTGATGCCTGAAGACTATAGAAGCAGATGAGTAAACGACCCGCTGACTGTGAAGACTCGCTTTCCGCAACCAAAGACGAGACCAGTAAAGTGCCAGAAGCATCCTATTTTTCCCTGAGATTGAAGGAAATTGTGAACGACCATAGTATCCCGAACATCAACGCCAGGTAATGAACTGTTATAAGTTAATGAACTATTTTACAGTGTGGACTGAATTCCTAATAGAAACATCGGCGAGAAAAAAACTAACTTTATTAATATAGACCAGGAGCACAGAAGATAAGACATAATATTTCAGAAGGATTCAGGGAATTTGATGGTGCAAGTGTTGTTATTCGATTCAGATAGACGCTAGTGAGAGTGGGACCCATTTGTACACTGAATTATAGAATTTGATGAAAACTAATTGTTGCCGTAGCTGTTGTTATTCACTCTCCAAGACCGAGAGAGATTGATACCACAAGTGGTTAAATATACTTATGAATTTTCTAATCAGTTATCTGTTGTAATTCCTTATACCTGTGATCATAGTCTGTTACAAACGTCATTTTTGTGTGGTTGTTGTTATTCACTCTCCATGACAGAGAGAGATTGATATTACTAATGATTAAATATACTTATAAATTTTCTAATCAGTTATCTGTTGAAATTCTTTATACATGTGATCATAGTCTGTTATAAGCGTCTTTTTGGGAGCGTGACCTAGGATATTCTTAGAATTAGATTGTCGCGGCCACAATAGTTTACTAACATTATATAGATTATAGGTCAGATAGTTTAGTAGTGTGTAGTAGTAGTAGTAGTATAGTAGTAGTAAATTCCTGGAAGTTAGTGAAGCGTGAAATTAGGTCAAACAATAGGCCGTGTAGATTGTGACTGTAAGGAGTACTAGGTAGTGTTTTATGTGGATATTATCATTAACGATTTTTGTCAAATGTTGTGCATATTAATGACTTAGTATTGCAGGTTAATATTGTTTAATTTCAGATTGATATTGTGAAATTGTATTTTATATCGTATAATAGCGTGTATAAAATTGTCAACATGACAGAAGCAGGGAAAACTTGTGTTAGAAGGGGTAGTAGGTTAGAAGTTTCTTTTTTTTTAGGCGCCTGATATGTTTTAACTGTCATGGGGTGGGGCATTTCGCTATGGAATGCACTAGCAGAAATTATAGGCTAGCGAAGTTTCGAGTGTCGAACAGAGCGGAAAATTGTCGACAGATAGCAGTGTCAGAACAGAGATAGTGGTGAACAGAAACCGAACCATGAAGGAAAGACAAGAAGACTTAAGAGCCCAAGTAAAGAGGAAGCGAGCAGAAAATCTTAGGAGACAAGAATATAAACGACTGTGCCAGATCAGACCAGATAGTGGATCCAGTGAGGAAATGCCCGTCCTAGAGCACCGATTAGCCGAGTTAGACAGAAATGAGAGACTGGAGAGGGAAGATAGAGATGACAGTACCAGCCACTTAGCAGAGAGTGACGATGAGGCCTGTTGGCCACAGTCAGAGATGGAAACCCGAGGTACCAAAAGAAATAGAAGCACTACTTCCGAAGAAACCCGATCAGTAAAAAGAGGAAGATTAAACCGCATAAAAACGATGAATCAGATAGCACAAAAATCTATAACAGCCAAGACGAAGGCAAACTCTTGGAGCAGGGCCTGCAAGGTGAGGGAAAGGCTGGAACAAACTATAACGCAAATATTAATAGCAGAATTTTTGCTGAGATATGGTTGTCCCCAAGTCATCCTCACGGACAATGGAGGAGAGTTCACTAGTCAGCTGTTTCGAAATACCTTGAATCGTTTCAACATAAAACATATAACTACTTCCTACTATTGGCCCCAGGCTAATGGCATAAACGAAAGGCAGCATAAAACCTTGAACGATGTCATTGCTAAATGCATTAAGACGAGTCCGAGTGAATGGGCCATGCATTTGAATCAGGCACAGGCAGCTATTAGAACACATCGCAACGAAAGTACCAAGTTTTCGCCGTTTTATCTAATGTATGGAAGAGAACCATTACTGCCGTTAGACAATCTGTTGCGACCAAGACAAAAATATTTAGGCGAAGAACCATTAGAAACGTTGATACAAGAGTTACATCGAACCCACGTCCAAGTAGTGAGAAATAACAGGATAGCTGCTCAAAGGAGAAAAAATTATGCTGACAGGGGAGCAAAACCACAAGATTTCAGCGTCGGAGACCGAGTATACTATAAAAACCATACCAGGAGGTCGAAATTCGAAAATAAATGAAAGTATGTAAACATTTCGAGAATTGAATGTATTGATCTAGCAATGTATATTGATGTAATGTTGCATTTATGAGCCGGAGTGGAAAATGACATTCACCTGATGTAATTGTTTTTTTGCTTTCAACATATGATGGTTGTATACATACGTTTTCATAGGTTTTATGTTGTAGATGGTTTAGAACATATTGTTATATTTGGACTGGATGAGTTGAAAGATTGATGGTGGGACTTTAGGATAGTGTAGGGAGAAGGGGACTTTAGAACTTTATGGATAGAGCTAAAGTTCTAGATGGCATAGGATGGTCTGTAACAGTTTCACTGTTATGTCTAGGGTATATTCGGGGCAACCCAAACCACCCCCTTTATTGCACTGGGTGTCCTTGAGTCTGTAGGTAAACACCTTGTTTACCAATATTTAATTGCTGACCAGCAGTTTACAGACTCAGGACATTAGTGTAATCCCATGGTTTTCGGGGACTCCTTTAGTCTCGAAAATCTCGAGACCAGGGCAGGGGCCGGCTGGGATTGAGAGTGGAACATAAGTGAAGAAAGAGAGATCAACATTACAGACTGACTAGAGAAGTTGAGTAGAACGGATCATAATAATGTTTAAAGTAGCAAGCAGATACTACTTTGATTTTTTTGAGAGAGAGATCAACATTACAGACTGACTAGAGAAGTTGAGTAGAACGGATCATAAATAATGTTTAAAGTAGCAAGCGGATAATACTTTGATTTTTGAGAGAGATCAACATTACAGACTGACTAGAGAAGTTGAGTAGAACGGATCATAAATAATGTTTAAAGTAGCAAGCGGATAATACTTTGATTTTGAGAGAGAGAATCAACATTACAGACGGACTAGAGAAGTTGAGTAGAACGGATCATAAATAATGTTTAAAGTAGCAAGCGGATAATACTTTGATTTTTGAGAGAGAGGATCAACTTACAGACTGACTAGAGAAGTTGAGTAGAACGGATCATAAATAATGTTCAAGTAGCAAGCGGATACTACTTTGATTTTTGAGAAGAGAGAGAAACTAGAATGCCTTTAACAGAGATATTTAATTGATTGGAACTGCTAAGAGCAACACTTAAAGCCAAAGAGAGATAGAGCGGTGAACTAACATGAAGTTGTTAACTAGTACACATCAATAAGCAACCATGTACCAGAGAAGAACAGCGAGGTTTTATATATGTACTGTGAACCAATAAGACGAGATGCCGACCAGATAACTGACGCCTAGATGAACCGATGCCAGATGAACCGATGACCAGTGCCTGACGACCAGAGGACTGATGCCTGAAGACTATAGAAGCAGATGAGTAAACGACCCGCTGACTGTGAAGACTCGCTTTCCGCAACCAAAGACGAGACCAGTAAAGTGCCAGAAGCATCCTATTTTTCCCTGAGATTGAAGGGAATTGTGAACGACCATAGTATCCCGAACATCAACGCCAGGTAATGAACTGTTATAAGTTAATGAACTATTTTACAGTGTGGACTGAAGTCCTAATAGAGACATCGGCGAGAAAAAAACTAACTTTATTAATATAGACCGGCGAGCACAGAAGATAAGACATAATATTTCAGAAGGATTCAGGAATTTGATGGTGCAAGTGTTCCTTCCTTCCTTTCGTTCGCTTGAAATATGTCTATATATTCAATGTTGTCTCTTGTATGAACTTCACTGTCTTTGTAGCTCACACAGAGGTCCGTGTAGTTTTATGTCGAGTGTTGTTTCGTTAGGCCAGTGAGTTTGCCTCAGTGTATCATATTCGGGGCAGTCTTGAAGTATGTGCTCTGCAGTCTGGTTTGACTGTCCACATGTACACATGGCTGAATTGCCAATCTTGAATTTTGTATACATGTGGCTGGGAGCCGATTGTGTCCTGTTCTAAGGCGCAGAATAACAACTTGTTCCAATCTGTTCATATTATAGTAATCGTCTTGTGTTGGTATTGTGGCTTTCTCATTGATTTAATCATCCTTTTCTTTGGTGGTAGGTAACTGGCACATCCGGCTGCTCTCCTGCAGCACCTTCCTTGGCCAATCGGTCTGCTGTTTCATTTCCTGGTATTCCACAGTGAGAGGGTATCCACTGCAAGACGACCCTGCGATGCTTGGACAATTTAGACAGTAGGTCTGTAGATCTGGCAATTTTCTGGACTGAAGTGCTTGGAGTGCTGATTTTGCATCAGTCAAAAATACAACAGGTTGAGGATCGGGTCTGGTATTCAACAGTTTTTCAGTTGCCACCTTGATTGCCTGAATTTCTGCATCATAGTTGTGACAGAATTTCCTCGTTGGTACTTTAATCACATCTCTAGCGTTGTTTGGGTATTCTATATACACTCCTGCTCCTCCATTCTTCACTGCATTTTCTGCTGACCCATCCGTGTATACCCGACCCAGAGATCATGTGGGTATTCTTCATCAAGTAGACTGAGAGTGACTGTCTTGCGTTGTATGCTGTTCTGCTCATCCTTGTCGAATATTCCTTTCACTTCTGTCTGGATATATACTTCTGGTTCAGTCTCCTCTCTCCAAGGGGTTTGCTCTGGCACAGACTTTAGGGGGATGCCAACTTTTGGTAGGTCTGAGGTTTGCCTATTCAGTCTTTTGGCCTGGTGAATAAAGCTGCTTCTTTTCAGCCGCCCCAATGCTAGATTTTGGAATCTGTTTTCCATTGGGTGGCTTGGCATACTCAGAAACTTTTCTGCCTGCGTCATCACTTTTGTGTCTCTGCGTTCTCTCAGTGCTTATTCCCCCACTCTTTCCATCTCCACTATTGGTGTTGTTTTCATTGCTCCTGTGATGACACGAAGCGCCTGGTTTTGCACCTTATCCAGTTCTCCTAATGTGGTGTTTGATGCTGGACACCATGCAGCTGACCCATATTCCAGGTGTGGTCGTATGCCCTGCTGATAAATATTTTTAAGTATTTTTGACTGGCGCCCCATGTGGTTCCACTTAACTTTCTCAGGATGGCTAACTTCCTCCTGGCCTTTGCTGCTGCTTTGTTGATGTGCTGCTTCCACGTCAGTCTATCGTCGAATGTAACTCCGAGATAGGTGGGTTGCTTGTCTTCTCTTAGCAGTTCTCCATTTATTTTAATGGTGCCAACTTTTTGTTTGGGAAGAGAGTAAAAGTGTAGTGCTGCACTTATCTGTGTTGATGCTGACACACCATCTGTTTGCCCATGAGGTTAAGGCATCTACAGCTCTTTGTATCAATTTGGTAGCCACTGTTGCATACTCATTTGTGCACCATATTACCAGATCATCAGCGTACATTGCAACTTTTACTCCTTGTGGTAACTCAGCAACCAGGTCGTTGATGAAAATCAAGAAGAGTGTGGGGACAATACCCTCCTTGAGGACGCCATGACGCAGTAGAACTTTTTACTCTTGAGTCCCTCTAGATGCACTCTGGCTTTTCTGTTATGTAAGTATGCTTTTATCCATCTGTACATCCTACCCTTTATTCTACTATTTCTCAGTTTCTTCAGCAGTCCTTCTTTCCAAACCTTGTCAAAGGCTTTCCTTAGGTCTATCCATGTCGCTAGTACCAGTTTCTTATCTTGGAACGCATCCTCAATCTCCTGAGAAAGGTACGTTGCTTGGTCTTCAGTAGAGTAGCACTGCCTGAAACCTGCCTGCTGTGACACAAGAATGTTTTCACTTTCAAGATACCACTGCAGTCGGAGTTTGATTATACGTTCCATTGTTTTGCAGAGACAACTTGTAAAACTGATCGGTCGGTAGCTGGAGGCAGAAGAACTATCTTTTCCAGGTTTCGAGAGCGGTATCATGATTGCTTCTTCTCAGGTCTGTGGAACTTGACCCAAGATCCAACAATTATTGTAAATCTGCAGTAACTTTGTTTTTGCTGCAGTTCCTAAGTTCTTAATCATCTCATTGGACACTCCATCACCTCCTGGTGATTTTCTCAATTTTAATTTGGATATTGCTAGTTCCAGTTCTTTAAATGTGATTGGTGTCTTCATCACTTCAGGTATTGTTTCGTCTTGCTCTACATTTTGCTTTTTCTCACGAATCTCTCGCTGTTTCATTGTGCTAATTTCAATATTGCTGTCTTTAGCAAAGGAGTCTGCAAAATGATCAGCTGCCTGTTTTCCTGTGAGGATGTTTCCATCTTTGTTTAATGCAATCTTTGCATTTCTCCCTGTACCTTCATCATTAAGTTGTTTTACCAGCTTCCACAGCTTCCTGGTATCTCTTTCAAAGTTTAAGGACTCTGTTTTTCCTTCCAGCTCCTCCGCCTGGCCTGCAGCTTGGCCCTTTGAAATATAGCCTTGGCATGCTGATATTTGTTGTGGTGTTCTTGACATGGAGTGGTCTCTGCCTGCTTTCGTGAGATTTCGACATTATTGTGCAGTAGTTCCAATTCACTGCTCCAGTAAGGCGTGTAGTGCTTGAGCCTCTAGGGAATTGTTTGAGGCAGCCTGTTTTATGCATCGGCTGAACTCATCAACTACCTTGTTGATGTCCTTGTCAGTAGATAGACCTAGTGTCAGTATACTGGTGCGATGTTTATACATTGTCCAATCTGCCTTCTTGTAATTCCACCTAGATAGAGTGCTGCTCTCCCTGATGAGTTGATTTTCAACAGTGAGAAATACTGGCCGATGGTCGCTGCCTCCTAGCTGTTTCCCAACAACACGTGTAATGTTCCATTCCAGGTCTGAGGAGTGGAATGCCAAGTCTGGTGTAGAGGTGGTGTGCCATGATCTGGAGTAGAAGGTTGGCTGATCTTTGGGCTGATTGACAAGGATTAGTTTGTTGTCATCCTGCCAGTTTCAAGCTCCTCGCCCCTACTATCCATGTGGTCATACCCCCAGCTCTGTGAGTGACTATTGAAGTCCCTCACACTATGAGTCTCCTTTGTTGGAATTGTGACCAGTGCCAGTGGGCGGTCACTTGGACAGTAGTAGTTGATTAAGTGAAACTCTGTACTTGCTGTCCTAAGATGCAGCATCTGATATTCTGCACCCTCCATGACTCCTCAAACTGACATGTGGTGATGTTGTTTCTCACAAGTGTCAGTACTCCACACCTTTCTTCTATTTTTTCGGTCTGATCGGTAGCACTGGAAGCCTTTGACTTTGAAGGCTACATCTTCATTCAGGTGGGTCTCTTGCAAACAGCATACATGTACTTGTTCTTCATTTAGGATGTTTTCAAGTTCTACCTTTTTTGCTGTAGCCATCTTTTTTGCTGTTCACACCTCAGCATTCCAGTGCATTATTTTAAGAAATTGGCCAGTTGCTCTATTCTCATGCCTCCTGGCTCCACAGGGCAAATGAGAAGGACATCCAGTAGCTGATGTTGGGCCCTTTCGAGGTAGAGGGCCCGGCACTGCACCTGCCTGAGTGTCCGTCACAGGGCGAGCACCATATCTTTTAAATACATAGACATATTCATATGCGTTTATGCGTGTGCAACCTGATTGCTATAGTGCGCCTCTTGGCTGGTTGCCTCCGACTTCAGCACTCTTACTGCTAGAGAAGACTGTGGTCTAACCTGAGGGATAGAAAAATTGTAAAAGAAGTAGGAGATAAGACAAGAAAAAGATGCCCTCCTCAAGAGAGAGGAGGGCTGCCATTTAACCCATAGTTGGGAGATGGGTTGGTTGCAGCCAGAGCATTTTCCACTAGCCGGTGGGTTCTGCGCTGTCACCCTATGAGGCCCCATCCTGCTCCCCGCCTTTTGGTCTGGCCTTTCACCTTCAGTCTGTTCGGCTTGTTTAGACCTGCCAGGAGTTAGACTCCCGCCGACATAGCCTGAAGGATCACAAGGCACGCAAACCCTCCAACCACGATAAGGTAGGCTAATCTGGAGGGGTGCAAGTGTTGTTATTCGATTCAGATAGACGCTAGTGAGAGTGGGACCCATTTGTACACTGAATTATAGAATTTGATGAAAACTAATTGTTGCCGTAGCTGTTGTTATTCACTCTCCAAGACCGAGAGAGATTGATACCACAAGTGGTTAAATATACTTATGAATTTTTTAATCAGTTATCTGTTGTAATTCTTTATACCTGTGATCATAGTCTGTTACAAACGTCATTTTTTGTGGTTGTTGTTATTCACTCTCCAAGACAGAGAGAGATTGATATTACTAATGATTAAATATACTTATAAATTTTCTAATCAGTTATCTGTTGAAATTCTTTATACATGTGATCATAGTCTGTTATAGAAGCGTCCTTTTTTGGTGCAGCGTGTCAGGTGTCGGACTTAGTGGTAGATGCTATTTTTTTTTCTCTTTATATTTCTGGGACCTTATACCAGTTAACCTGTTATAAAATACGTTCTCACAGTTCAACTATAGTTCGTTCCAAAGTTCGTGATCACACTAAGGTTTAATTTGTACGGAAACTACCTGATGCATACCAGTGTTTTTTTTTGCAAGCAGTCTTATATATCTCACGATCTTAGAAATACATATTTAACTAATTGGTAGGTAGCTTGGTTGATGCAAAAAAAGTTTTTTGTTATATAATTTTGCATAAGCACAACAAAATCATCATCACAGTTTAGAATTTACAGTAATACACAAAATGGTAGCGAATGATTGCAAAGACGTATCCCTTTTACATATTATAAAAAGCAATGTGACATAATGTAAAAAAGCCTGAACATCAAAAACATTCATAGTAAACTCAGGAGTTAGAAGGGATGTGTCTCTCCCCACTGCTGTTTATAACATACAAGGACAACATAAGTAGAGAAGCAGGAATAGAGGAAGAAAATAATATTTCAGAACTTTTATTTGCAGATGACCAATACTGATTGAGAAAATGAAGAATCTCTCCAGAACCATTTGAGCTTAGTTAACATCAAGGGTGAGGAGTACAACATGAAAATAAATATATTTTCTGGCCAACAATATGTAACCAGTGTCAAACATGGAAAATAACAGCAGCCAATTAGCTAGGAAATCATGAACGACAGAGATGAAGTGTCTTAGAAGAGTTGCCGTCCGAGTGGTTACCGGAGCCCAAATTTGGGGTGTAAAAAATAGAACCACTGTTATATGCCGAACATGTTGTAAGAGGCGACTAAGGAGGTTTGACTAAAATCGGATGCACGTGTCCGATAGGGAATGCTAACCCGAAACAAATGCTTGCAGAGAACGGATGCACCAGGCCGTAAGGCGCATAACATGGTGCAGCGACCCCTCACAATGAGAAACAGGATAACGGATTTTACGGTCGCCAATCAGCCACGGAGGTTTAGCCACACATTAAGAATGTCAGACCTACCATCAGTGGGTGGCCAAAACTTACTGCGGGAAGAGGTCGGCACAAACGTGGAAGCAGAAATCGTAGGAATTATATCCTACAGAACTGCTCCAGTATAAGACTTGAGAAGAAGAGGTAGCCCACTTACACTAGCGTCCAAGACAAACTGTATGGCGTGGTTGATAATCTGAGGCAGTCGGCTGCCTGTATTAGAGAATCCGAAATCCCAATCTAGTGAGAACGCAGAAGAAGAAGAAGAGCTGCAAGTGTAACAATAAGAGACACAATTAGAAATGAATAAATCAGAAGAAGACTGGATGTGAAACCAATCATGCAATTCATAAAAGAACAACAGATTAAATGGTTTGGACACTCACTGACAAGAATGCCCTGGTATCGTCTACCACTGAGAGCCACACAGAAAAAGTATAATGAGTAGAAAGCAAGAGGAAGACCACGCAAAAGAAGCGACGGCATCAAGAACAGACTTACGAAAATGAATATCAGCTTACAAAGTGCCTTAAAATAAGCACAGACAAGATCACTACGTGCTCCCCCCCACTCCTATAAAGAGTAAATGATGGAAGAGAAGAAGAAGAATGTGACATAGTGAACAAATGATACTTTCTATTTCTATCAATGAAAATAAATTGTGTGAGCATACGCCAATGACAGTAGTTAGGATACATTGTGCACTGATTAGTTGCACGGGATTCTCGATTTTTACTTGCACTGAATTGCACTTGGAACACGGAAATGCTTAATTATAGACAAATTTGACAATCGTACTGTTAAACTCCTTTCTTTATACCAAATCAACATTGTTGTTATATTAGTAATAACACATAATGAAAATCTGACAGAACTAAAGGTTTGGGTGGGAAAAATACTTTTGGAAGGTCGCCACTGTTACCTACATAAAAATGTAAAAATCACTAATTTCTGTCAAGTGGATGATTTTATGTCGGTCGGTAAAGATGATCACGAATTTTGGAACGAACTATAGTAACGACACAGGTTGCCTAAAATACAGGGTGTTCAAGATAATAGCAGCCTGTGAATGGAGTCAATCTGGACATATGTATGAAAATGAGAAGGTTCAGTTATGACGTAGTATAGGTCAAGGTTATGTGACGGTATGTAATTGTAGTGCGGAAGGGCGATGAACAGATGTGACGTAAAAGAGCTAGTCAGAACCGGTTTAAATAGTACATAAACATAACGCGATAGATTATCTGGCAACTTTCGATTTGTCAATGGGGCTGCTTTAATCTTGAACACCCTGCTAGCATTAGCATGTTGCATGCAGATTGAACTTTGACCGTGTTATAGTGGTACACTATTCATACTACACAATATAAAGAGTCTTCTACAACAGAACATAAGGAAAAAGGCAGTGAAGACGACGAAAAGATGGTTAGATGGCATAGCAGAATCTGTTAAAGAGCAAAATAACAATCACCCAAGTCACCAGAAGAGCGCAAGACAAAAACAGAAAACAACGACATTGGGCAACAACCCGGTAGCAGTGTGACGATACAATAAAGCAGATTGTGATTTCACTATAGTGTCAATGTTTATGTCGTTTCGGCAGTGATAGAGGTTTGACTGATTGATATAACCATCATGATTGCACTTCGGTGAGTAACCCTGTGTGTTCCGATCTCTTTCTTACACAGGAATATCTCATCGGTAGCTCCGTAGCACCAGTGAGAGTCCCCAATGTAATTTAGAAAATGGTGAAAATATTTAGTAGGTACTTCATTAACAAATTTTTTTAAAATTAATTTTGCCTGGACTGCGGCTTTCCAGCCTGCTCTTTTTGATTTTGAACTGCCGGGGTTTTTACGTGCTCAACTTGAACACGGAATTTATATTTATCGTCCGTCTCCGATAGGTTTTAAAACATTAAGATCAGGCATCTCTGGAAAAATATCCTAATGGTTTCACGAATAAACTAACCGAGTATCTTTGGCACGAGAGACGTGCACCTAACCTGCCCGGCGTGTTCGTAGCGCGTTGGACGACGGGTGACAAGTTCACTGTGAGTGCGGGTTCATATCCGTGGGTTGGCAGAAAAGCCACAGGTTTACGGTGTTCTGGCACCGACGAAGGTTTACGGTGTCCATGGCACGAGCCGAAGAGCTGAAAGCTCAAGTGCTTCTGGATCGGAAAGAAAAACAAAACACCTCTACACCACAAAATTTATTTTCATATCCTTTACAGGTCTTTGCAATAAATAAACTGATTTTTCTCCCGAAATAGATGTTGGAAAACCTCCTTACGAATTCGTATGACATCAATGATAGTTTCGATACTCGTTGCTGATTGGTGGGTGAATATGGCTGGTGTATGCCTACAACCAACCACAGCCAGTTAAATCTAGTTAGCGCACGCGTCCTTTACATTGAAATGCCGCTATTTTAATAAGATCAAGACATTCTTCGTGCATTAAATGCTGGGTAATAAAAAAAAGTTCATAATAACATCCATTTTGAATGTATTGTGAATCGGTGAAACTGTGTACAATAAATCAGGTTAGTCTACTTGTATGTCACGTTTTTTCAGAAAATCTGAAATTTTTTATAAACTTTTTCACATTGCCTGAATATTTTATAAACATTTCATAAGGGAAAGTTACATATAACGAGACATTTACGAAGGGTCACCGCAATTATTTTGTACACCACTACTTGTTGAGCAGATACTGTTGCTAAACAGCAAATTTTTGCCCATCGTGTTCGTAGCGCGTTGGACTACGGGTGACTAGTCCTATGTGAATGCGGGTTCAATTCCGCGGACTGGCAGAAAAACCACAGATTCCCCAGATTTACGGTAGAGAGTTACGATGTCCATGACACCGAGCCGAAGAGCTTTCAGCTCAGGGCTTTGGATCGGAAAAAACAAAAACAGCAAATTTTCGTACGATTGCACAAATAGTGTCATGAACCATACATTTAAAAGTTGTGAATGATTCCTCTCTCTTGTGTGCAGTTTTTATTGTCGAAAGGTATCTTGAAGCTCCAAACTTTTGATCGCTAGAGCGACGACCCGTTATGTTTCAAATGTTACTTTACGGACTACTATGTCATGTTCTTCTGACACTTTTAAAAATAGTTTTGTTATTTACAAAGCGATAAACGGTAATTCTAAGCATAATTTCCAAACTCTGTTATGCTGTACTTCTGCTGGGTGGTTGATATTTGTATCGAATATCAAGTTTAGTATTATAAATTCCTAGCTGAATGTGACTATATAGAATCATCCCATTGATGACAGAAGACATTATCTGAATATTATCAACGACCGATTACATTATGTTTTGGAGATCTAATTAGGAACTGTAACATTATGTGATTGTGAGTTATAAGTAAAAATATAAATAATGGAACATATTATTGGGATTGAAATAAATTGCTCTTAACTAAATGCTGTTTATGCAGTCAAGTTATGTGACTTCAATTACATCCCATATCAGCAGAAAAATGATATATAATAATATATAGTGCAAACAATTTTTATTTCTACTTGCATGCTCCAATTTTAAATACTGAAATTGACAAATTTCCCTAATCCTTACCTTCACATTTTGTTAGGTATTGTTCATTAACACCACACATTACTAGAAAAAGCAGCTGACAGTATTGACAGAGATATCATGGAAAACATAGAAAAGGAACACACTAGTTCAAACACCAAAATAATATTTAAAACAATATGGTAAGAATTGAAATAGGCAGAAATGTTCAAATTATAAATAAACAAGTTACATGCAGATTTATTAGTTTGTGAAAGTGAGGAGGAGAAAATAAAATGCAATACTAAAGATTAAAACAGCACAAGCAAGCCTATTTGAACTTGAGTTTGTAGAACTGTGTGATAGGTCTGGTCCAGTGTGTTCACATTTAGATAAAGTATTAGACAAACACAAAATCACACCACAGGCATATCATAGTAGAGCTTTTGTTGGTAACCACTGTCATAAATACTTAACATGTAAAGTAAATAAATATCTCACAGAAGATGTCATAACACACACACAATTGTACACACAGAATCAGAATATAATAAATATTGCATTGATCACAAGAGACATTTTTAATTTATTAAATACAGCATTTGAAAAAGTTCACAATTACATTTCACACAGTATACCAATCCATGCTGACACATCTCCAGAAATACAATTAGCAATACACAATTACAAGACAATATACAGACTGTATTTTCCAGATAAAATAATTCCAAAACAACACATACTAGAACATCTGGGCTAGTAATGTGGGCTAGTAAAATTGTATAATTATATTATTGAGTTATCCCTACAGTTGAGCTACTCGAAGCTGATCCAGTGCTATCTATTTTCTTACTTGCATACTTATCTTCAGCACGTTATCGTCTGGTATATCGAAATAGGGGGAAGGCGGGCTCAACGTATTACATTCTTATGCTTCTTAGTACTTTCTCTTCCCATGCTTTGTAATCTATATGGGTATATGTTGCATGTATTCAAGTTATATATTTACTAGATGTTTCATTGTTTCTTTTCCGTTCTATTTCTAGTTTTTATGTGTGTTTTTGTGTTACATTTATTTAGTTATTCGTTTTTATTCCAGATTTTCCTTAGATACGTTGGTATTTGGTCGTCCATTTGTGTTTCATTTTAATTTGTCACTCCTGTTTGTTCGTTTGCTTGATAAAGACCTTGTTGGTCGAAACGTTGCTGTTTATCGTCACTGTTTCTGTATTTTGTAAAACTATAGTACTTTGTTTGTACGTGTTTCACTATCGTCTGGTATACATATCTGTGGGACATTTACAGTGTGATACTGTTGACTACTTAACCCCCTCCCGGTAACATTGGAGTACATGCCGCCTTTGCTATCGGAGTGCATGCAATCCTATATTACCTACTTGGGCTCATGTTTCATGGGGTGTACGTGTCTACGCATCAGTATGCTATGTCGGAAATTAACGCCATTATCTCACGTTTCTTCCACCCTCCTCTCCTGCTCTTCCCCGTGGGTCTTTGTTCCCACCTGTACACTAACACCTCGTAACCTGCCACTGACCCCTTCCGATTAACCGCCAACCGGTAACTTAATAGTCTTCCTATTTCCTGTCCATTCTATCCTTCACGAGATGCTGACCAAGAGCCACGCAGGTACGTATGCCAGTATCTTTTGGTTCACATCATTTGTTAGTATTATGTTTTAGTTAATTAAGTTTTTTGTGTAAGTTTTTGTTCTTGATAAAGGTCTAAGCACCTAAACGTTGAGTGTTTTTTTTCTTCATATTTTATAATTAATTTTCCCTACTTATGTAATACTGTATATACCTGTTTTTGCTCAATCGCATAATTATATCACAAATGTGTATTGTCAATGTTTGGAGATATGTATTTTTGTTTGAACTACCATTAGCAGTATATTTAGAAATGAAAGTATTATTGTGAAATTATAAATTAATTATGTTAAACATTACATATTTCATGAAGAAGTAAACTATATCCTTATGCATTTATGGAAATAGATGTGTAATTTTATGTTATTGATTATATATATATATATATATATATATATATAAATATATATAACATTTTGGTATGTTGAGATATGTTAAATATATATGCAATTTAATAGTAATTTTATAAATATCTCTTTGTCTTTGACAGTTTTAAGCTATTATAAATGACCAGACATAGTGAACTACACCATGAACTACAATTATTTTCAACAATCAGATTTAAAAAATATTTTTAGTATCGTTAATGTGTTACCTTGTCAAAGAACTAAACGTTGTATATTTTTGTAGCGTGATATTTCTACTGCAATGAAGATTAACAACATACCCCATCAGTGTAATTTGCTCATCCTCAGTGAGTTAGAATGTGACTAGTTCATACAGATATAACTTCATAATTATATTATATAACACAGTGATACTGCACACAATTCTAGAGCTACATATGAAAATTGATTATATTTTAACGCAATAATATTTACATTAACAACAGCCGGAATTTAAAGGGATATAAAGGTGTTCAACATAAAGTAGCCCAATTTACAGGCTTTTATTAGTCAATTGGGCTACTTTTATCTTGAACACCATGTATAAACTTACCAAAAAGTTGCCATTTCGTAACCTTGCACAGGAATGGAAACAAAGGTTATCTAAGTGCAACAAAGGGACATTACTAAGTGAGTGCTACTGATACGTCGTGAGCTGTGCGTTGATTCAGAGCAGGTGTTGTTCCGACTGCGAAAATTAGAAGAACAGTCGGAACAGCACCTACTATTAGATTTATTGAAAAACAGAGACTCAAATGGTTTGGCCACTTGGTCAGAATGAACCCGAATCCACCAGTTGCAAGAGCGTACAACCTGAAAATGGAATCATCAAGAGGAAGGGGCAGACCATGAAAAAGATGGGTTGATGGAGTTACAGACATCTTAAAACTACACAATACCACAACATATCAAGCGACCGAGCGTACATTATCTTGGAAACCGATCATCAGTTAAATCTGCTATATACCTAGCGGCAAAGAAGCAGAGAAGGACAAAAGAAAGAGATTGGGGTCAAAAAGGCTCATGAGGTCATAGTGGTAACATGAGCCAGGGTTAGCGAGGGGCGCGCTAACCAAGACCCTGCCCCTAACCTCCACGCGGTGACCTTGGAAACAGACTCTGGTTCTGGTCTGGCTAAGAGGGGCAGGGATCGGAGAGAGGAAACTACTGGTAGTGGTAGCAGTCAATTAGGAAATACGATAAAGATACATACAAATAAAATGCACAAATCTCCTGACCGATGTCCAACAAGATATTGCCCAAGTCCCTGAACGCAAAGAAACAGCAACGAAACGTCTCAGACATGGATGAGAGGTGCATCCAGTGACCAAACGTATGCCCACGTAGGGCGAAGCTCGAAGCCCTGAGGAGGGGCAAACATTGCCAGCCCGTCGGCAAGAATAAATAAGACATGACCGTAACGAATGAAAGTCTACCCTCGTGTTGGTGCGAGAGAAGATTGCAGCTGACCCCGCATTGGTAGCCTGGTGCAGATACATGTACTGGGCAAGGTTTGCCGAGCGCAAAAGAACAAGTTGCGTTTAGTGCATCAACGAAACTACCCACCCTGGGAAAACCGTGCAAGGTACTGTGCGATTAAAATTAACATCCCCGGAAGAACTGAGGTTGGTGATGCCTAACGGAACTGCCAGCCTTGGGGCAACTGGGCAAGGTTCGATTGCAGTCGTAACTAACATCCCCGGAATAACTGGGGCGGGTGATGGCGGCGAGCGCAAATCCTCAGTTACGCTGATAGTGCCGACTGAAACGACCTTCTACATTGTTTGTACTCGGCCCCATGCCAGTGCTTTCGAGGTTAATTGCAAATTGCCACGTACCGATACGCGTCTAGAAAAGGCTGAGAATGTTCCTTCCCGGATCAAACTCAAAAATGTACGGTAAAGCAAGGCCGACAATGTACGGATCAAACAGGAAGTTCGGGTCTGAACATTGGCGAAGGCCGATACTTTACACGGTGTCTTATACGAGTAAGACGCCGTCCGAGGATAAGCTAACAAGCCCCGAGAAATATTTCTCAGTCAGAACGGGCATAAACAGCGTAACTCACTGTCCCGGCGTAGATCACAAAGCCCAAAAATACGGCAAAGCTGATCGTACCCTAGGGAAAGCTCACCCTAGTAAATCAAAAGCTGGCTGAAAACGAACACCCCACCGAAGGATAAGCAACTGGGCTCAAATAGGTGCTGAAGGCTGGTGCACGTACATTACGTTCGGATGTTTGGCTGTTTATATATCACAATGAGAATGATTAAAACAGGCCTAGAACGATCGAAGAAGAAGAAGAAAAAGAGATTGAGAGCCAACTACAAAGTTATCTAGAGTTGGCTGTAGTTGATTTCACATGGCAAGGGCCGCGATATATTCAACGATGATTGGTATTATAAACACATAATAAAATATTCATTCGCAGACAACGGCTTTTCTCTTAAGTTTAGCCGAAAAGTGAATTTTTTCATAATAATAATAATAATTCCTCTCGTACCGTTATACGTTACATAGGGCCTACAAGTAATTTCTCCACACCGCTCTATCCTGGGCAACTCGCTCAATCTCCTCGCTCTATGGAACTGAGACCGATATTTCCTGCCTCTCTCAGCAAAGTGCGTTTCATAGACTCCTTAGGTCAACCTCTCTTTCTTGAACCCTTTGCATCCCACTTCAATGCCTGCTTTGATATTCGTTGATCGTTTCTCCTCAAGGTGTGCCCAACATATCTCCATCTTCTCTTTCTTATAACAGTTGTCACTAGTGGTTGACCAGACATGTCTCTGATTTCATCACTTCTCTGAATTCGTTCCATTTTATATTCATACAAAAATAAAGGAAATTCGTCTTGTAACAATAGCAGCTGTATGTCTACTTGTTATTAGTTAAGTTTATTATCAGTTCAATTTGATTCTCGGCATTTACGATTTCTCATAGACGATCTATAGTGTGTGACATCTCAACGAATGTCTGCAGTATGCACACTTACACAATTTTGCCCGCGTGCCCAGCGTGTTCGTAGCGCGTTGGACTACGGGTGACTAGTCCTCTGTAAGTGCGGGTTCAACTACGCAGACTGGCAGAAAAGCTACAGATTCCCCAGATTTACGGTGTTCGTGGCACCGAGCCGAAGGTTACGATGTCCATGACACCGAGCCGAAGAGCTTTCAGCTCAAGTGCTTCTGGATCGGAAAAAAACAAAAAAACCCACCAATTTTAATCACTCTTTGTGATATGTTTGATCTTTGCCAAGAACGTGTATACGTTGCACATTCGTTTGGTAGGCCCTAAACGCATAGACCTCTACACGTTTAGGACGTGCATCCGAATTCAGACAAACCTCCTTAGTCGCTTCTTATGACATGCGTGGCAGGTAACAGTAGTTCTATTCCTTACACCCCAAATTTGGGTCCCGGTAATCACTCGTCGGGCGAATTGTTCTAGATTAAATTGAGCGTACTCCTAGTCAGTCCTACTAATGTTCATTTTCCATGAAACTGGCAACGTTAATGTAATGACCTATCACTACAAACTTGTGTAATGGAAGTCTCGTATAATTCACTATTTGCTTCATTGTTCAATTCTTAGAAACAATTAGTGATTTTGTATCGAACAACAGACTTCTCAGTCACATCACAGATATTTCTTGGTCATCTCTTTCAGACGATCTGTCTTGACGTTGTACCACATTCATTTGTCACCCACACATTTTCAACATTTTGATTCCAACAGGGATGTTGCAGGAGGGTGTGATAGCAGTTTTTAGTCTGACGTTCTGCAGCAACATACATAATGAGTTTTCATTGATTGCTTGATAGGACCATCATCATTGCACTTTGGGGAGTAACCGTGTGTGTTCCGATCTCTTTCTTACACAGGAAGATCTCAGCGGCAGCGCACGAACTCCTTAACACCGGCGAAGGTTCCCGATGTAATTAGATTGAAAATAGATTGCATGTATTTTATTTCTCTCATAATTCTAATGAATTTTGTTGGGGCGGCGGTTCCAACCTGCTGTTCTCGATTTTTGATCTGCTATGAGCTCTTTTACGTGATCAACATGAACACGAGACCTACGTTGTATCGTCCGTCTCCGATAGGACTAGGAACTTGATCTCACCAGCATTAATATCAGGGAACGAACCGAGTACCTTTGAAACGAGAGGCGATCACCTAACCTCTACAATGACGTTTCATGAACACTATAAACACGTTGTGTACTGAAAAACAGGTTTACCCCTTTTGTGTCGCCTAAATTCGGAATATTAAGAAAAGGAAATCTCTCCCTATTATGAACCATGTTCCTTTATGAAATTTTTTTATTACCCAGCATTCAATTCTCGAAGAATTGTGGCGGGCCCACAATGAAAATAGATCTGAAACATCACTTTGAAATACTCGAGAGATACAGACCATTTGATAACCAAACAAAAATAATCAACCAGTGAGACGAATCTGTGTCGCGCGTGCCGCACACCTGGTGTTCAGGTTCTACCTGGCGATGTGCCAACCCCGTGGTTTGCGCATGTCCTTTAGCCCGCATTCTGACTTTTTCCCGCCAGTTACATTTAAGTAACTTTTATAATCCGCTTCAGATATTTTCGCGCCATAACATATAAGTAACTATTTTATAATCAGTCTTAATTTGTGTTTCAGCTGATCTGTTGAACTTTATTTTCTTCTGATCATTATCAAGTTCTGTGTGATAACAAGTGAGATTTCTGAAGGGATTCTTCAATTCCACGTCCCAACCAAAATGTAAGTAATCTTATATATGTATAATATAAACAACATTTAGAGTAAACGAACCGAGAGATGATACATAGCCTATTATTTATTCTCTGTGATATGATACATAACCTATTATTTATTCTCTGTGATATGATAGATAGCCTATTATTTATTCTCTGTGATATGATACATAACCTATTATTTATTCTCTGTGATATGATAGATAGCCTATTATTTATTCTCTGTGATATGATACATAACCTATTATTTATTCTCTGTGATATGATAGATAGCCTATTATTTATTCTCTGTGATATGATAGATAGCCTATTATTTATTCTCTGTGATATGATACGTATTTCTTTTTCGAGCTCTCCATATCGATCACTTGTTAACCATATTTTATGATTTGTATGTGATTCGAGCCTAAGAGCGATTATAATTTAATGCCACTTACGAGCCAACAAATGGCCAGCACATCCGATTTCTGTGATGCTTTTTATTTACTAGGTAGCTTCCCTAGGCCCCTACCTCTCGTCTTTTATGACATGCCTTGTAGATCGCAGTGACACTGTTCTTTAACCACCCCCAATGCTGATAAGTACTGTTCAAGGAAGTAAGTCGGCAAACTGATATTTGTCTCATCTGGCGAAACATAATGGATGCTTAGTCCGTCTTCTTCATGCTTGCTTCATCTGTTCAACATTCGCCCGTCATATCATCATCATCATCTCTCTCTCTCTCTCTAGATATATATATATATATATATATATATATCGTCTCTTCCACCATTTACTTCTTTATAGAAGTGTGTGGGTGGGGAGGGTGTAGTGATCTTCTGTGTGCTTGTTCTAATTCACTTTGTAAACTGTTATTCTTCTTCTTCGATCGTTCTAGGCCTGTTTTAATCATTCTCATTGTGATATATAAACAGCCAAACATCCGAACGTAATGTACGTGCACCAGCCTTCAGCACCTATTGGAGCCCAGTTGCTTATCCTTCGGTGGGGTGTTCGTTTTCAGCCAGCTTTTGATTTACTAGGGTGAGCTTTCCCTAGGGTACGATCAGCTTTGCCGTATTTTGGGCTTTGTGATCTACGCCGGGACAGTGAGTTACGCTGTTTATGCCCGTTCTGACTGAGAAATATTTCTCGGGGCTTGTAAGCTTATCCTCGGACGGCGTCTTACTCGTATAAGACACCGTGTAAAGTATCGGCCTTCGCCAATGTTCAGACCCGAACTTCCTGTTTGATCCGTACATTGTCGGCCTTGCTTTACCGTACATTTTTGAGTTTGATCCGGGAAGGAACATTCTCAGCCTTTTCTAGACGCGTATCGGTACGTGGCAATTTGCAATTACCTCGAAAGCACTGGCATGGGGCCGAGTACAAACAATGTAGAGGGTCGTTTCAGTCGGCACTATCAGCGTAACTGAGGATTTTGCGCTCGCCGCCATCACCCGCCCCAGTTATTCCGGGGATGTTAGTTACGACTGCAATCGAACCTTGCCCAGTTGCCCCAAGGCTGGCAGTTCCGTTAGGCATCACCAACCTCAGTTCTTCCGGGGTGTTAATTTTAATCGCACAGTACCTTGCACGGTTTTCCCAGGGCGGGTAGTTTCGTTATGCACTAAACGCAACTTGTTCTTTTGCGCTCGCAAACCTTGCCCAGTACATGTATCTGCACCAGGCTACCAATGCGGGGTCAGCTGCAATCTTCTCTCGCACCAACACGAGGGTAGACTTTCATTCGTTACGGTCCTGTCTTATTTATTCTTGCCGACGGGCTGGCAATGTTTGCCCCTCCTCAGGGCTTCGAGCTTCGCCCTACGTGGGCATACGTTTGGTCACTGGATGTACCTCTCATCCATGTCTGAGACGTTTCGTTGCTGTTTCTTTGCGTTCAGGGACTTGGGCAATATCTTGTTGGACATCGGTCAGGAGATTTGTGCATTTTATTTGTATGTATCTTTATCGTATTTCCGTAATTGCACTGCTACCACTACCAGTAGTTTCCTCTCCACGATCCCTGCCCCTCTTAGCCAGACCAGAACCAGAGTCTGTTTCCAGGGTCACCGCGTGGAGGTTAGGGCAGGGTCTTGTTAGCGCGCCCCTCCTAACCCTGGCTCATGTTACCACTATGACCTCATGAGCCTTTTTGACCCCAAACTGTTATTCATTTTTTTTTTTTTTTTTGGTGTCCTTAAGGCTGTTCTTGATGCCGTCGCACCATCTTTTGCATGGTTTTCCTCTCGCTCTGTACTCATTATACTTTTCTCTACGTGACTCTCTGCGGTAGAATACATATATGAAAATGAAAATCGCGGCATATCTTTTACCGAACTTTGTTATTAACCACAGTAAAGGAGGTACACTTATACGTTCAGTAGTTTGTTATTGTTTTCTGAACGGTGAGATCTATTTTTACCATTAGTAAAAATCCAAGATATATGAAATGAAAATCGTGGCATATCCCTTACATGACTTAGCCATCAACGAGTCGTCGGTTTTCTAGGCACCACTTATATGGTCAGCAGTTTGCCGTTGCTTTCTATTTTGATCGTTAGTATTTTTGCTTCCAAACTGCACGTTCTGGAGTTTGAGCCTGGTACAATTAGATTGTGATCGAGCTCACTACCACTTAAGTTACAGACGCTCACATCAGTGGAGTACTCCACATGCGTGCTAGGTGTGCGGTGCAACTAGCTAGAGAGTGAGGGTATTTAATAAAGACATTTCCACGTCTGCCCAGCGTGTTCGTAGCTCGTTGGACTACGGGTGATTATCCCTCTGTGTGTGCGAGTTCAATTTCGCGGGATGGCAGAAAAAGCCACAGACTCCCCAGATTTACGCTGTTCGTGGCACCGAACCGAAGGTTACGATGTCCATGGCACCGAGCCGAAGAGCTGAAAAGCTCAAGTGCTTCTGGATCAGGAAAAAAATAAAGACATTCTACGTGAACAGATTGGTACTACGTAAAATTACTTAGCAACCTCCCGACCATGTGTTGCCGGAGCTCTCAAGGGGAGCAAAGAATAGTACCACTGCGACCTACAAGGCATGTCGTAAGAGACGACTGAGGTAGGGAGCTAGGGAAGCTACTCTAGTAAATAAAAAGCATCGCAAAAATCGGATGTGCTTGCCAACTTGTAGGTGCATAACTGGCACAACGTACAGTCGGTCTTAGGCTCAGATCACATACACATCACAAAGAGTGGTTAACAAGTGGTCGATGCGGAGCGTACGAAGAAGAAGAAGACTTAGCAATCAAATATTTCATTATTGACAATCATATCAGTGTAGATAGTTTTTAATCAATTTTTTCTCTTCATTATTTTAGCTCAAAAAGCACGAAAAGTACAATTTGAGGCTATTTGCATGGATCCCAACGAAGCACGAGAGATTAACTTGCAACCCGCTAATAATTTGGATTCTGGTGTTGACCAAGCAAGTAATCTAAGCGAGCAAGCTATTGAAGGGACACAAGCGACTACTCCAGCAAATGGAAACCAAAGTGTACCTGCTTCTTCCTCCTATAGTCAAAATGGAAGTGCAGCTTCTGTACAAGAGATTCAAGGAGCACCGCAAGTTCACGATCAGGTAATATTCCATTCTAGATCATTCTATTAGATTAGATCATGAGTTTCCATAGTGGGCGGTACAGCCCCCTCCCCAGTTGACGCTAAGCCTTCCGCGGGGAGAGGGGCGCGATAGTGAGTTTTTTCGTGATTTTGCGATTGAATGATCATTAGAAATTTGAATTCATCTTATGTCCGTCTTACACGGTCCATTTTGTCATTACTTTTCTATTTCATGCATATAATCATTTAAAAATTGACCATGTATGACATCAATGTATAAATATTCACAAAATATATGAGACTGTAGTAAAACTATTTGATTGGCAAAACATGTAATCACAAAGTACTGTAGTTTTCAAATTACAAAAACAATGACAAAATACAGTAACGTTTCGACCAACAAGGCTTGATAAAGGCCTAATTCCTAATTTGTAATTCCTAAATGTATATCAATTCTCTATGTCACAAGTAAAAATAGAGCATGTATATATATATATATATATGTGTGGAAGGGGGTGGCAAACTGTTATACTAGGAAGGGAGACGTTACAAAGTTTATGTCGTGCAAAGTGGGCCGAAAAAGTTTGGTCTTTCTTTCTTTCTTTCTCGAATCCTGTTTGCCTCACAGCGTCAGGTCAGGAAGAGATTTCTAAAACGGGCCCTAGTATGCGCTTCGTAGATAGTCTCTTTCGTCGCCTCTGTTATCTCTGAGGTCCATCTTTTGCGTGGCCGGCCCTTTGCTTTGTACCCATTGTATCGGAGCAGCATTGCTCTTTGGGGTTCACTGTCTGATGGTAATCTGCTTACGTGACCGAACCTTTTAATTTGTTGTTTCTTGATGAAGTCTAGTACTGATGTTGTACCCACTTTTTTCCTGATGTCTTCATTTCTCAACCGGTCTCTTCTTGTTACACCCAGCATTCTGCGTAGACACTTCATCTCTGTTGTGACTAGTTTTCTTCTATCGTTTGTTGTCAGCGTCCAGGTTTGGCAGTGGTAGCATAATGTGGGGAGAAAGATTGTGTTGAACATTGCTCTTTTGTGTTCATGGTGACATGTTTGCATCACCGTTTGTCTTATTTTTTAGTTTTATATAACTTGATACTTTTCTTCATTTGTTAATGATTTGTATCTGCCTGAATCGGTTATCGCTTACTGAACCAACATCATATCACTCCAGGTAGGTGTTCTATTTTCATCAATAGATATCAAAGTAAATGCATATTTATGGTTCCTGTGACTCGCTGGTTAAACACACTCCTCTCTATGCTCCTGAAGCAATCAGTTTTACTCATACAACGTGTAATTCAAAACTTCTTGAATCATGAACTGAACCGTTACTTTTCTGATAGATAGGACCATTGTACATCACTTAAGAAGGTGAAATCATTCCTTGAATCATAAACTGGACCATTATTTCTCTGATAAAGATGACCGTTGTACAAAACTTAAGGTTAAAAGTGAGAACCTTAAAGCAATTACCCAGGATTGCCACTGTGTTTATATCTATCACCCGTATTGCCCAACATCTACATAGCAAAGGTGAGCCAAAATTTAGCTATCCTTACTTGGCCGGATATTGACTCTTTCTGAAAATATCTTAGTATACAGGCTTGACCAGAATAATATCCCCACCCTCCCCTTTCTGCCCCCTGCCCCAATACATTCAAGGTTCAGTACACGTCATATCGCGAGCAACCTAGCTCACAGATCAAATGCCTAGTCATATCGGAGATTGACGATATACCTTTGAAATTGTGACCACGTAATAGAACCGTTGATAATGACTCAAGCCGTAGGTAATGAAGAAGACAACTGAAGATAGTGGAAGAGGAATTATCTGGGGACTAACGAAGAGACTTATGAAGTCATTGCTGTTCTTTTGCTCGTACACATGGACAACAACAAAAGAAACCATCAGAAAACTGCAGACCTTCGTAAATGGATGTTTACATAGAATAGAGGAACTGAGATGGTATGATAAGATTACAAACGAGGATCTCGAGAAAGAATTAAGCAGATACCAGTGGAGAGAGAGCTCATGAAGAGACTTTGGCGATGGATAGGACATACATTTAGAAGACCGACCGGAAGAATTGCAAGACAGTCACTGTTTTGGAACCCGAAGAGAAAGATGAGTTGGGGAAGGCGTAGACAGACCTGGAGAAGAGAGTTGGAGGCTGATATTAAAAGGATAGGTAAAACATGTAACGAATTGGAAGGGATGGCAAGAGAGAGGAGAGCTGGAAGAAGTTTGTTGAAGACCTGTGCTCCGTTGGGAGTTGAAAGGTGAAGAAGAAAAACGAAGAGACTTGAAGACATTGACTTCACGGACCACATAGCACTGTTGGCACACACTAAAGAGGACACACAGGAGAGAACAAACTGAGTAGGTCGATTGGCCAAATCAGTAGGTCTTCAAATTAATACTAATAAATACAAGGTAATGAGAATAAATGCAAGGTAATGAGAATAAATTCAAGGTAATGAGAATAAATGCAAAAAAGCACAGAGAAATTATGGTAGAAGGAGAAAGATACAAGAAGTAGAAGAGTTCAAATATTTGGGCAGCAGTTGTGTAACCATAGATGGGGATGTAGGAAAATAAATCAACGTCAGAATTTGAATGGCAGTGCAACATTCAAAACAATTAGACAACATATGTAGATCATCAGCTGACATGACACAGACTAAACTCAATATATACACATCAAATGTGCGCTCAGTCTTACTGTATGGATGAGAGACATAGAAAATAAGTACCAAGACAGACAATCACATAAGAGGCTTTGAGTGAAGATGTCACAGAAGAATTCTCTGAATTAGATGGCACCAGAGAATACCAAATATTGAGATCACCCGGCACACAGACATCAACAATGTCAGCCTATAAAGTGGTTGGGATTTACATTAAAGATTGCAGAAGATCAGACACCCATATGTTTCTTTGAAATGGAATCTTGGGACAAAAGAGAGGTAGGGGGCGACCTAGAGAGACATAGAGACGAACTGTGGACAGAGAAAGGGAAGATACTGGAAAGACCTTGAATGAATTAAGTTGGTTTGCTCAAGGCAGATCTGGTTTGTAAGAAAATTTGCTGATGCCTTTGAATTAAGTTGGTTTGCTCAAGACAGATCTGGTTGGAAGAAAATTTGCTGATGCCTTTGAATTAAGTTGGTTTGCTCAAGACAGATCTGGTTTGTAAGAAAATTTGCTGATGTCTTTGAATTAAGTTGGTTTGCTCAAGACAGATCTGGTTGGAAGAAAATTTGCTGATGCCTTTGAATTAAGTTGGTTTGCTCAAGACAGATCTGGTTTGTAAGAAAATTTGCTGATGTCTTTGAATTAAGTTGGTTTGCTCAAGACAGATCTGGTTTGTAAGAAAATTTGCTGATGTCTTTGAATTAAGTTGGTTTGCTCAAGACAGATCTGGTTTGTAAGAAAATTTGCTGATGCCTTTGAATTAAGTTGGTTTGCTCAAGACAGATCTGGTTGGAAGAAAATTTGCTGATGCCTTTGAATTAAGTTGGTTTGCTCAAGACAGATCTGGTTTGTAAGAAAATTTGCTGATGCCTTTGAATTAAGTTGGTTTGCTCAAGACAGATCTGGTTGGAAGAAAATTTGCTGATGCCTTTGAATTAAGTTGGTTTGCTCAAGACAGATCTGGTTTGTAAGAAAATTTGCTGATGCCTTTGAATTAAGTTGGTTTGCTCAAGACAGATCTGGTTGGAATAAAATTTGCTGATGTCTTTGAATTAAGTTGGTTTGCTCAAGACAGATCTGGTTTGTAAGAAAATTTGCTGATGTCTTTGAATTAAGTTGGTTTGCTCAAGACAGATCTGGTTGGAATAAAATTTGCTGATGTCTTTGAATTAAGTTGGTTTGCTCAAGACAGATCTGGTTGGAATAAAATTTGCTGATGCCTTTGACTTGAAGGAGTTGAAGAAGAAAGAACAAAACCGTTGGAAGATGAAAACTGAAAAGAACTAACTGTGACACAGGTGTCGACCAACATTGGAAACATTAGGTACATTTAATTACTACTAAACGGATCGGAGTGTTGGAGGATGACCAAAGGAGATACTAGCAGGCTGTCAGTTTTCCACCACTCTTGTCTTCGCAGAATCTTGGGAATCTTTGGCCAGTAAAAATATCCAATAACCAACTACTCCAAGACACAAGACAAGAGGCAATGAATGACATACTCAAAAGAGAAGATGGAAATGGCTCGGACATGTTATGAGAATGAGACAGAAATGCCTGCAAGGATAGCCCTCACTTGGACACCAGAGGAAAGAGAAAGAAAGGCAGACCACGGACAACATGGAGGCGCATGATGGAAGAGGAACTGGACACCCCATCTCTGACGTGGGGCTCTGCGCTGAAGGTTGCACGGGAGAGCATGGAAAGTCCTTTCTGAAGCCCATGTGTCACTAGGCATGACGGGATTAAGTAAGTAAGTAAATACACCAGTTGCAAGAGCGTACAACCTGAAAATAGAATTATCAAGAGGAAGGGGTAGGCCAAGAAAATGATGGATTGATGGAGTTACAGACATCTTCATACGTCACAATACCACAGAATATCAAGCGACCTAGCGTGCACTGAAACCGATCATCAATTAAACCTGCTACGCCTAACGGCAAAAAAACAGAGGACAAAATAAGACTAAATCTATCGCCGGTCTTTAGTTGATCACATCACCCAACGTGTGCCGGCGGTGATTAAAAAAGCACGCATACCACACGTAAACAAGAATACCCCCAATATGTCTCAGGGTATGAAAAGTTTCATAAATCTAGTGCCATGAATCACCAACCAGGAAGCGTAACCGAAACAAAAGCGTGACACTCTGCAACATATATGTTAACGGAGGCCAAGGACCGATATGCATGGTTGAAACGCACAATTTATAGCTCATCTGTTGTAAGCATGGAATAACTTATTTTCACTGAGACTCCCAGGTGGCTGAAGGAATAGTCGATAAGATTTCTAATGGTTATTAGGCCGATGTAAGACATGGTGTCTGTGACTTAGCAGTAGTGAACTACTCTCCCCCACTTAATCATAGGAAAAATTGAGATAACTCATAATTACTGCGGGTTCAAAGAAGCGGAAGTGAACTCGATCACAACCCAAGAGTACTTTGTTCAAACTCTGCAGCGGACAGTTTGGAAACAAATTTGTTCCCGCGGATTTGTACGAACGGTAAAAATAAAACACACCGTTCAGAAAACAATGACAAACTACTGAACCTATAAGTGGTGCCTAGAAAATCAGCCACTCGTCTACTGTGGATGATAGCGACGTCCTATATAGGATATGTCACTATTTTTGTTTAGCGACAGGGTGGTTATATTATAGCAGGGGAGCGTCTGGTCAAACGGATTAGAGCGCGGGCTCCCATTCAGGAGATACGAGTTCAATTCATGGTAAAGCCAAGAAGTGTTGTTTATGTCGGGCATATAAAGAAAACATTATAACTTGAACAGTTTCGTGACGACTGTACTAGCCATGCCGATATTAAATTCTACAGGCATATTTTCCCCCTGACATACACCGCCATAGAAATCGTAATTACAAGTAGTTATCTGCAACAATTGTTTTCTAAATATTATAGCGAACGAAGAATGTTAGACAGCCGGGCGGGCGACTAATGATAAAGTAGACTGTTAATGTTTTCCCCTTGTTACTTGTTTTTGGACGATACTTTTACACTTTCGTTTGTAATTTCTGTATTTTATTGTCTGTAATTTGTAATTTCTGTATTTTATTGTCTGTAATTTGTAATTTCTGTATTTTATTGTCTATAATTTACTTAGTTGATTTCATTTATTGTACGAGTATATAAGTTGTATGACGCAATGAAACGCGTACGTGTCTGTAACTTAGTGGCAGTGAACTCGATCACAAACCAAGAGTACCTGGTTCAAACCTGCGGAGGCAGTGTGGAAGAAAATTAGTTCCAGTGGATTTTTACGAACGGTGAAAATATATTCCAGCATTTAGCTAGCAAGGGCAAACTACTAAACGTATAATTGTTTCCTAGAAAATCAACGACTCGTTTACTGTGAGATTGAAGGCTACGTCCTGTAAAAGATATGACACGACTTTCGTTTCAAGTTGTATAAAACTATTTTTTTTTTATTGTAATGTAAATTGTATAGTTCCTCTCATTGAGTGCAACTCGCCCGTATGTTGCCGGGGCTTGCAAGGGGAGTAAGGAATAGTAACACTGCGACCTACAAGGCATGTTGTAAGAGATGACTGAGGTAGGGACCTATGAAAGCTACTCTAGTAAATAAAAAGCGTCATAGAAAGTGGATGTGCTGGCCTTCTTGTAGGCGCATAACTGGCACAACGTACGTTCTAACTGAGCTGAGCTCTAGGCTCAGATCACATACAAATCACAAAGAGTGCTTTAACAAGTAGTCGATATGGAGCGTTCGAAGAAGAAGAAGAACGTTTTATTGCAAGTATTTTGTTTACATCATCTATAACTTGCTGCCAATCCAACAGACATCTGGTAGGGAGGCAGGTAGATATGGTTAGTGTTTTACTGCTTACATCATCTATAACTTGCTGCCAATCCAACAGATATCTGGTAGGGAGTGAGGTAGATATGGTTAGTGTTTTACTGCTTACATCATCTATAACTTATTGCCAATCCAACAGACATCTGGTAGGGAGGGAGATAGATATGGTTAGTGTTTTACTGCTTACATCATCTATAACTTATTGCCAATCCAACAGACATCTGGTAGGGAGGGAGGTAGATATGGTTAGTGTTTTACTGCTTACATCATCTATAACTTATTGCCAATCCAACAGACATCTGGTAGGGAGGAGATAGATATGTTAGTGTTTTACTGTTACATCATCTATAACTTATTGCCAATCCAACAGATATCTGGTAGGGAGGGAGGTAGATATGGTTAGTGTTTTACTGCTTACATCATCTATAACTTATTGCCAATCCAACAGACATCTGGTAGGGAGGGAGATAGATATGGTTAGTGTTTTACTGCTTACATCATCTATAACTTATTGCCAATCCAACAGACATCTGGTAGGGAGGGAGATAGATATGGTTAGTATTTTACTGCTTACATCATCTATAACTTATTGCCAATCCAACAGATATCTGGTAGGGAGGGAGGTAGATATGGTTAGTGTTTTACTGCTTACATCATCTATAACTTACTACCAATCCAACAGATCTGGTAGGGAGGGAGGTAGATATGGTTGATGTTTTACTGCGTACATCATCTATAACTTACTGCCAATCCAACAGCTCTGGTAGAGAGGGGGGTAGATATGGTTGATGTTTTACTGCGTACATAAGCTGATATGAGAATCTTGCACCAACAGAATAATCAATAATAGCGACCTGTTCATTTATATTTGCTAGGAATTTGATGAAGACATTCAAAAATATATCAGATTCTACTACTATGAATATAGTTCAGATATGGTTGATGTTTTACTGCGTTGCCCCACAATTCCAACTGTGTGACTATTTAGAAAAAAACTGTCGCACACCACCTCTTCCTGTGCCCTACACTCAGTGACCTACGCCACAAGTATCTACCCCCATATCCGGATGTTGAAAACACTATGCTAACACACCACAACTCAGACAGATCTGTAAATTCACTGTCATGACCTCAAGTCGAAGGGCAAATGCTTAGATGACTGCTAGATCGGAAAAGTAAAGTAATGCCTACATAAGCTGATATGAGAATCTTGTACCAACAGAATAATCAATAATAGCGACCTGTTTATTTATATTTGCTAGGAACTTGATGGAAGCATCAGATTCCACTTCGATGGCAGTCGCATTCACGTGTATGATCGTGGATGCGTCAACATACGTTTGGAAAGACAGCTATTTGTCCAGTTCCGTGAGTATCTTCCTCATAGCTTTTAAAAATATCTTTTCTTTAATCCATTTTCATTTACAGTGTCCAGATAAAAAGAGATTTCTAGAACGGGCTTCTATGTGCGCTATGTACATGTTGTCTTTCACTGTCTCTATTATATATGTGGTCTATTTTTTAATGGACGGTCTTTCTAAGTATAGTTAAGTTAGTTTGTTCCTTTCGTGCCAAATGCGGCATATAGGGCAGAGGTTTCAGATCTCCATGTGATACGGTTCTTTGCTAGCAGTTGAGATCTTGTATGGTTTTACATCCCAATAGTTTACTTTCTTGTTGGATGGTTCTTCGAAGAGTGGTCTTAGGTCTTCCACGTTTTCTTTCCCAACTGGTGACCACATAAGGACTTGTCGATTTAGTCTCTTTTCGTCTGATCTTAGAACATGACCTAAATATTTCCACCTTCGTTTCTTATAATATTTGATACGGGTTGTTGGTGTGTTCTATCTGTCACTGTGTTGTTAGAAACGAAATCACTCCATTTTACTTTTTAAAAATTTTCGTAGACATTTATTCTCAAAGCTGTCCAGTTTCTTATCAATTTTCTTTCTTGATTTCCAACTTTCACAACCGTTGGTCAGTATAGGAATCACACATGACTAAATAATTTAACTTTTGTGCATATACTAAGGTCTTGAGATTGGCAGATATTTGTTAACTTAGTGAAGGCACTAGCTGCCATAGCAATACGAGAGTTTATTTCTTTCATCGTGTCTCCGTTGTTTGACACTTTACTACCCAAATATGTAAAATGGTTAACTTTCTCCAGTGGGTGTAAACTCCAAGTATACGCATACTAAAACCACGTTTTTTAGAAACCATATTTTGTTGTTGTAAAGAATTTTTAACTGGAGACTGCTCTAAGTTATAATTTTCTGATATTATTGAAATTAATCTTGTAAAATACCTTTATTACTATGTAATATTTAAGTTTGTGTAGTAGCTAGTCGGAGAATTGATACTGCCAGAAAGGATTGCAATGTGGCTTGTCGGATTAAGTGAGTTAATTTAGTTATGTGGCCTAACTGTTTAATTTGTTGTTTCTTAATGAAGTTCAGTACTGATGTTGTACCCACTTTTTCCTGATGTCTTCATTTCTAAACAGGTATCTTGATACTCTCAGCATTCGGCGTAGACACGTTACATCTGACATGACTAGTTTTCTTCTATCGTTTGATGTGAAGCAGTCTGACTGATTTCACTTGAATGTTTTCTTTCCTTATCACCAGTGCTCATCACATTTTCTGTAGTCAAACTGTTGTGACGTGTGCACATCGAGATTTTGTTAGGGCCAAGCTGATCTCGAGGTCCTGAATTTCCACGACACTGGGTCACCAGCGCTGATTGTTTTTAACCTCGCTATCGGCGGTCTTTTTGATCTTCTGGAAAGTTCCTAAAAGTTCCTATCTGTTTGTCTAATCTTTTAGCTGCTCTTTTCTACCTATATATGTTCTGAATGATTCATTGATCTTTGAGTCACACTTTGATTATATCAAAACGCAGACTCTGACATAATTCATCATCACAGTAAATAGGACGAAACTAAGACAAGTGCATCAATTTACATACCTCGGAGTCCTGGTAATATCAGATGGCAGATGCAGTTCGGAAATAAAAAGGAGAATGATGGCATCGTTCCAGAAAATGAGAAGCATTATATGCAACAAGTCCTTGTCAGTTGAGATCAGAATGAGAATCATACAGTGCTAAATAGAACCAATACTGACATACGGATGCAAGTCTGAGAGTTATACAGTGCTACATAGAACCAATACTGACATACGGATGCGAGTCTGAGAGTTATACAGTGTTACATAGAACCAATACTGACATACGGATGCAAGTCTGAGAGTTATACAGTGCTACATAGAACCAATACTGACATACGGATGCAAGTCTGAGAGTTATACAGTGTTACATAGAACCAATACTGACATACGGATGCAAGTCATGAACAATAAACAAACAGATCGAAAAATCTCCGATGGACACATAGATATGGTTTTACAGAAGAATGATGAGAATCCCATGGACTGCTAAAATGACTAATGCTTTGTAATCTATATGTGTATTTGCTTCATATATATAATTTGTATTTTCACTTGATTGTATATTGCTTCTCTTCTTTTCCACTTCTAGTTTTGTGTTACACTCATTTCGTTATTCGTTTTATTTCAGATTTTCATTAGATACTTTTGAATGTTTCTGTAGCGTCCATTTGTAAGTGTTCTTCGAAATTTGCCACTCATGTTGTATCGTTTGCTTGATAAAGGCCTTTGGTCGAAACGTTGCTGTTTATCGTCACTGTTTCTGTATTTTGTAAAACTACAGTACTTTGTTTGTACGTGTTTCATATTTCACCAAGTTTTACTGCAATCTTCCCCTTTTCGAAAATTGTTGTAATCTACAAGTTTTTGTTTTCTGATATCACTTCTGGCAATCTGATACAGCTTCATAAGTATATCAAGACAGGTATAGACAGTATTACATAAGTAGGGAAAAATTAATTATAAAATATGAAAATAAACAACACTCATCGTTTCGGTGCTAGGCCTTTATCAGGAAAAAATATGTACACAAAAACTTAATTAACTAAACCATAATACTAACTAATGATATAAAGCAAACGATCCCTACAGTTGAGTCACTTGAATCTGATCTAGTATCATGTTCTATCACATTTTCAAACTTATCTTCAGCACGTTATTGTTTGGTACACATATCTGTGGGACACCTACAGTTGAGGCACTTGAACCTGATCTAGTTTCATGTTCTATCACATTTTCAAACTTTCAAATTTATCTTCAGCACGTTATCGTCTGGTACACATATCTGTGGGACACCTACAGTGTGATACTGTTGACCACTAGCTCCCCTCCCGGGAACATTGGATTATATACTCGCCCTTGCTATCGGAGTATATGCAATCCATATTAGCCGAATAGGGCTCATGTTTTATGGGGTGTACGTGTCTACACATTAGTATGCTATGTCGGAAATGAACGTCATTATCTCACGTTTCTTCCACCCACCTCTCCTGCTCTTCCTCGTGTGGTCTTTGTTCACACCTATACACACAATATCTTACCTAACCTGCCACTGACCCATTCTGATTGACCAGTCAACCGGAAACTTAATAGTCTTACTATTTCCTGTCCATTCTATCATTCATGAGATACCGACTAAGAGACAAGCACTTTTGGAGCAGGTTTGTATGCCAGTATCTTTTGCTTTACATCATTAGATAGTATTATGGTTTAGTAAATTAAGTTTTTCGTGTACATATTTGTTCTTGATAAAGGTCTAGCACCGAAACGTTGAGTGTTGTTTATTTTCATATTTTATAATTAATTTTTCACTACTTATGTAATACTGCATATACCTGTCTTTGTTCAATCGCCTATTTGCTCAGTATTACCGCAGCCACCCAAACGATTTTCTCCAGATCTGGTCTGATCCGGTCTGACCACCTCAGATTTGTTGATTTTCGTACATCGCATAAGTATATCAAGAAACTCGTATTAACCATTTAACCTCCAGATGCGTTTATATTGCAATGTATACTGTACACAGCTGTTTAAAAAGAAGCATGGCCCGTCTGCCCAGCGTGTTCGTAGCGCGTTGGACTACGGGTGACTATCCCTCTGTGTGTGCGGGTTCAATTCCGCGGATGGCAGAAAAAGCCCCAGATTCCCCAGATTTACGGTGTTCGTGGCACAGAACTAGCCCTAGCATTTCGGGATCAGACATACAAACAATTAAATTCAACTGCTTCTTATATATATATATATATATATATATATATATCATTCTAGTTAAAATTTAGATATAGAGACGAACCAATAGTCTTGTTTTATAATTTTTACATCTTCATATCTATGAAAAGCTACTTTCTTGCAAAATTTCAAGTCCGTAGTTTGTCCAAATAACTTGAAACAATACGAACAGACATACATACAATTACATTCAACTGTTTTTATAGATATATGTAGATTAAAGCAAACGAGATCTCAATGGCAGGTGGTTAAGTCGTTTGCCTGTGGTACCCAGTTGGTGGGCTGTGGTACCAGTGGGGCTGTGGTACCAGTTGGGGCTGTGGTACTCAGTTGGGGTGGTACCAGTTGGGGCTGTGGTACCAGCTGGGGGCGGTACCCAGTTGGGATTGTGGTACTCAGTTGGGATTGGTACTCAGCTGGGGTTGTGGTACTCAGTTGGGCTGTGGACTCAGTTGGGGCTGTGGTACCAGCTGGGGCTGTGGCACTCCAGTTGGGGTCAGGTACTCCAGTTGGGGCTGTGGTACCAGTTAGTGTGGTACCCAGTGGTGTGGTACTCAGTAGGTGGGACCAGTGCAGTGTGGCACTCCAGTGGGGTGGGTACTCAGTTGGGATTGTGGTCACTCAGTTGGGTTGTGGTACTCAGTTGGGTGTGGTACTCAGTTGGGCTTGTGGACTCAGTTGGGCTTGTGGTACTCAGTTGGGGTTGTGGTACTCAGTTGGGGTTGTGGTACTCAGTTAGGTTGTGGTACCAGTTGGGATTTGGTATTCAGTTGGGCTTGTGGTACTCAGTTGGGGTGTGGTACTGAGCACCTGTGGGTCTGCCAGGAGTTTCCTGACGACGATTCATTAACCAATAACCAATAACTATTTATTATCCATTGCTCACTTCCATTACAAAAATGCATAAAGCAACAATCAAATAGTAAATAGTCCTTGCGGAACGTTGTTTTCATCTCAGCCAAACCTAAAAACTCTCTCTGTCTCTAGTAAGTTCTCCCACTCTTCCACCGTCATGTTCAATATTTCTTTGATGTCTTTCTGCCACTTTCGTCTTGGTCTCCCCTGCCTCGTACTCCAGGAATCATACTATCCATTACTGCTCTCCCCAAACCACTGTGAAAATCAACAATAGAACTCAAAAAAGAAAACTAAAAATATTCACATTTATTTCTCGCCCATCTCACGTCTTTCTCAAATCTCCTTCAACTGAAACATTTATATATATTTATATTTACATGTGGGTTCCTTCAATTAATACATTTATATATATTTATATTTACAGGTGAGTCTCTTCAACACTTCAAAAGATGTGCTACATGTTTTAGAAACACACGAACCACAGTCAACTTACCTTGTATGTGTTGGTGCAACTGTCAAGAATGTGCAGCAGTTATGTGGAGATGCTCTATGTGTCAGAACATAATTCAAAGTACATTCAGTGTCTCCACATGACAAATGTAGTAAGGTTGCTACACCAGTATGTACTTATGTGAATATCATGGCCCCCGGCAACATACCATAAGTTCTCGGAGGCCGCGGTCAATATCATCATCATCATTAAGTAGCTTGTCCCTTCCGTAACTTGGCTAACATGACAGCATTCCTGAAAAACTCTATATTCTGTGCAAGCAGCAATCATTCTCAGATCGTCAATGACATCCTGCACCCTTGGTCTTCCTCTCGTTCTTCTTCCAGGCACCATTCCTTCTAAAATTAATTTCTCCAAGCACTCATATCGTTTGATGTGTCCGAAATATTTAATCTTCCTTCTTTTAATGCTTTGTAATAACTAACTCAAACGGTGAGCATATATATATATATATACATTAGTTTGTTCCTTTCGTGCCAAAGGTGGCACATAGGGCAGAGGTTTTAGATCTCCATATGATACGGTTCTTTGCTAGCAGTTGGAGATCTTGTATGGTTTTATATCCCAATAGTTTACTTTCTTGTTGGATGGTTCTTCGAAGAGTGTCTTTGGTCTTCCACGTTTTCTTTTCCCAACTGGTGACCAATAAAGGACTTGTCGATTTAGTCTTTTTCGTCTGATCTAAGAACATGACCTAAATATATATATATATATACTAGAAATATTTATATAGCAAAACCACTGTAAATATGTAATTTTTAACCGTTTTTTCTTTCACAGCACACTTGTTATAACAGGCTTCTCATTTTTTTTCTTTGACTCCATATTATTACAAATATGAAAATACAGAGTAAACAAAAGAATGTTTCAATTTTTTGCTACTAACAAAAGCATACATATTTAATATTCAATATTTAATAGAAAGTTTCAGTCGCCTGTCAATAAAGCCCAGTGGGGCCGAATCCCACCAACAACAATGTATAACGTGTATTTATTATTTTATAAATTAAAAATAGCAGCTCCAACACTATGATTTATCTAGAAAAATGTTCAGCCACAGCAACCAAAAATGTCTGGCCACAGCAAAAAAAATGTCTGGACCCAGCAACAACAAAAATGACGAGCCGCCAGTGCAAAGTTTCTTACTGGAAGATATATTTATAGTTCGTTCCAAAATTCGTGATCATCTTTACTGACCGATATAAAATCATCCACTTGACAGAAATTCTTGATTTTTACATTTTTATATAGGTAACAGTGACGACCTTCCAAAAGTATTTTTCCCCACCCAAACCTTTAGTCCTGTAAGATTTTTATTATATATTATTAATAAAATTGCAGCCATGTTGATATGGTATACTTATCGAAATTTTACTGTACGATTGTCAAGTTTGTCTATAACTAAGCATTTCCGTGTTCCACAGCTGCAATTTAGTGCACGTCAAAATCAGGAATCCGTGGAATTAATCAGTTCACAATGTTTCATACCGACTGTCATTGGTGTATAGCAACATTTACTTTCATTTATAGAAGTGGAAAGTATCATTTGTTCCCAATGTCACCTTTATTTTTATAATATGTAATAAGGATTCGCCTTTGCAAACATTCGCCACCATTTGTATTAATGCAAATTCTAAACTTTGTTACCATTTTGTTGTGCTTATGCAAAATTATATAACAAAAAACGTTTTTGCATCAACTAAGCTACCTACCAATTAGTTGAACATGAATTCGTAAGGTCGTGAGGTATAGAAGACTGCATGCAAAAATTACTTTATCCATCAGATAGATTTCAACAAATTAAACCTTAGTGTGATCACGAATTTTGGAACGAACTGTAAGTAAAAATTCTATCCAAAAATAAATTAAAGCTATCTAATTGAATCTAATCAATCAAACTGTCTTTTTTAAAAACAAAATCTCTCACTCAATTTAATATTCACTCAGAATATACAACATATACAACTGTATGTTGTAAATAAGATATTAATTTACAATTTCTCACCACACGATACAGAGGTAATACCATGCATTTTCTCCTAACTATCTGTCTTCATCTTGATTACCCTCCTCCCTCTCTCCTCTCTAACTGTCCATCTCCGTCTTGGTTACGCTCTCTCTCCGTCTAACTGTCCATTTATGTCTAACTGCCCATCTCCGTCTAACTGCACATCGCAGTCTAACTGCTATCTCTGTCTAACTTCCCATCACTAATTGTCCATTGCTGTCTAACTGCCCATCTCTGTCTAACTACCAATCTCTGTCTAACTGCCCATCTCCGTCTTAGTTACGCTTCTCTCCGTCTAACTGTCCATTTATGTCTAACTGCCTATCTCCGTCTAACTGCCCATCTCCAACTGTCCATTGCTAACTGCCCATCTCCGTCTTGTTTACGCTCTCTCTCCGTCTAACTGCCCATTTATGTCTAACTGCCCATTGCAGTCTAACTGCTATCTCTGTCTAACTTCCCATCACTAACTGTCCATTGCTAACTGCCCATCTCCATCTTGGTTACGCTCAACGTCACAAACATTCTTTTCCTTTCAAAAACCGTGCGCTTCAGTGCGTGTTAGTTGTAATTATTATTTTGAGCGGCTGTGATTGTTCATGTCACAATTTTACCACATTCCATGATGCATTCATAAAGTGACTTTAGTATATTTATGTCATTTTGTAAAGAAGAGTTTTTCATACAAACTATGCATCTTGAAAAAAAAAGATCGCCCGTCTGCCCAGCGTGTTCGTGGAAGTTGACTACGGGTGACTATCCTCTGTGTGTGCGAGTTCAATTCCGCGGATGGCAGAAAAAGCCACAGATTCCCAGATTTACGGTGTTCGTGGCACCGAAACGAAGGGTTACGATGTCCATGGCACGGAGCCGAAGAGCTAAAAGCTCAAGTGCTTCTGGATCGAGAAAAAAAAAAAGATCTAAATGCGGAGGATTGACTTTACTGCTCCGATTTCCCTCCATATTACTTCGTCCCTGTCGGCAACAATGACACTCTGTCTGCCTAGAGCGTTGCACAAAGCCCGAACTTCGTAACACAATGAACACTCTTATGGATTAATTGCACGTGACTCGGTCCGGATTTGAACTCACAACCTTCAGAACGACAGGCGAACATTTTAACCACTTCACAATATATACACACACTGAGCATACACTTCGCAATATATACACACACTGAGCATACACTTCGCATATATATACACACTGAGCATACACTTCGCAATACATATCCCAACTGAGCATACACTTCGCAATATATATCCCAACTGAGCATACACTTCGCAATATATATCCCAACTGAGCATACACTTCGCAATATATACCCCAACTGAGCATCATGAAACCATAATTAAAATACGAAGATGTAGATATTGTCTAGGACAGTTCTCTGATAGACAATGGAAAGCAAGAAAAGGCCTGGACCTCACGTGTAACATGGTAAAGATATGTAGAAATAGAACGGAAAGATTGTGTTCTGACTTGGGAAACAATTAGTAGAAAGACGATAGAACGCAACAGAAGAAATCTTGAAATCGTAGTGTTAAACATGATACACAGAACGAGTTAGCCTTAGATGCAGTGTTATCATGTTTTATATTAAACAGTTTTTGTATTTATTTATAGAATATTTTCTTGTTGTTCTTTTGTTTGAGTGACTTAGATCTGAATGTTATGTTATTATATATGTTGTTCTTTGTTGTTTTACGTTATGTTATTATATATGTTGTTTCTTATTGGTTTTATACGTTATGTTATTATATATGTTGTTTCTTTGTGGTTTTCTACGTTATGTTATTATATATGTTGTTTCTTTGTTGTTTTCTACGTTATGTTATTATATATGTTGTTTCTTATTGGTTGTATACGTTATGTTATTATATATGTTGTTTCTTTGTGGTTTTCTACTTTATGTTATTATATATGTTGTTTCTTTGTGGTTTTCTACGTTATGTTATTATATATGTTGTTTCTTTGTGGTTTTCTACGTTATGTTATTATATATGTTGTTTCTTTGTTGTTTTCAACGTTTCTATGTGTGTTGATTCATTGTTCTTTTCTGTGTTATTATGTGTGTTGATTCCTTGTTGCTTTCTACGTTGTGTTTCTATGTGTGTTGACTCTTTGTTGTTTTCTTTGTTATTATGTGTGTTGATTCTTTTTGTTTTCTACTTATGTTTCTATGTGTTGATTCTTTGTGGTTTTCTACGTTATATTTCTATGTATGTTGATTCTTTGTTTTTTTCTACGTTATGATTCTTTGTTGTTTTCTGTGTTATTATGTGTGTTGATTCCTTGTTGTTTTCTGTGTTATTATGTGTGTTGATTCCTTGTTGTTTTCTGTGTTATTATGTGTGTTGATTCCTTGTTGTTTTCTGTGTTATTATATGTGTTGATTCTTTGTTGGGGATCGGGTTTTCAAGATGACGGCCGAGTGTTGTATTTAGTGACGGCGCTCGTAAAATTCGGGAATTCTGAGCTAATTCTGTACATGGGATTAAAAATATTCGCACGGAGTGTACATATTCGATAGTCAAAACAGGATTACTGTGTTTTTGTGGTTTTTTATTTCTATTCTGGGCGGGATGCAGACGGATCGAGTTTGCGCCGTCACACGCATCGTCACCGCAATGTTTTGAAAACATCGATCCGCTGCCTTTGCGGAAAATTGTGTAGCAATCAAAGGCTAGGGAATGCTAACCCGAAACAAATGCTTGCAGAAAACGGATGCACCAGGCCGTAAGGCGCATAACTTGATGCAACGACCCCTCACAATGAGGAATGGGATAACGGATTCAACGGTCGCCGATCTGTCTTGGAGATTTAGCCACGCAGTAAGAATGTCGGACCTACCATCATGAGGGTGGCCAAAGCTAACTGCGGGAGATCACACGGGAGCAAAGCAAGGGAACAACAGAAAAATATTATAGATCAGGCCCCATCGGACACAATGAGACTCAACATAATTCACTGGAACGCCGAGGGAATATACAACAAAAAGCAGGCCCTAGCAGTTAGACTCGCCAGTGAGAAAATAGACGTTGCGTGTATCCAGGAAACACACCTCAACCCCCAACACAGATTTTCTGTCTGAGGATATCAGGCATTCAGATAAGACAGAGAAGGCCACAAGGGGGAAGTACTCATACTCGTGCGCAACCATATCCCCATGAAACAAATAGAAGTCAGCACAACTGGGAAAGCAGAAATCATCGGAATTGATATCTTTGTAGACAAACAACAAATTCGAATCTACAATGTATATTGCCCAAACGACAGAGCCCTTATGCTGGAGGCCATGACATTGACCAATACAAACTGTCTAGTAGTGGGAGACTTTAATAGTCACTCTGAAAGTTGGGGATACCAAGACACCAACGCAAGGGGCGAGGAGGTAGAAGAGTGGGAAATAGATAATAACCTACAACTCATGAACAGACCAGATGACCCACCAACCTTCTACTCAAGAAGATGAAAAAATACATCCACCCCAGACCTGGCCTTTGCTACTGGTGACATAGCCCACAAACTGGATCGAACTGTCATGAACCAGCTAGGAGACAGTGACCACAAACCTGTCAACCTCTCCTTGAACCTTAAATACTCCCCCAAGTCCAAAACCAATACCAGGTGGAACTACAAAAGAGCTGACTGGATACAGTTTGCGAGACTCAGCGACATCTACTGTGAGTCCATAAACACACACCAAAAAAAGATAAAGAACATGACAGACCGGCTCAACACATCCATCTTGAGGGCAGCAAGAGAATCAATTCCTAGAGGTGCAAGAAGAGACTACAAACCTTATTGGTCAGAAGAGGTCCACAATTTTGAGGAAGAATTGAGTCAGGCCAGAGAAAGAGCAGAAATTGAACAGAGCATAGACAGCAACATAGCACTGAAGGCAGCCGCAGCTAAATATAGGAGAGCAGTTAAGCAAGCTGCAAGACAGAGCTGGAGAGACAAGACTGAGAGTCTCAACTTAGACAGAGATGGAAACAAGCTATGGAAACTATCGAAAGCCATCAGTGACGAAAACACAAACCGCCCTCCAATCGTCATAGAAATCAATAAAAATTGCTAACAGGAAAAGAGCTGCCAACATCTTTATTAAAAATTATGCAAGAGTAAGCCAGGTCAGCATATCCACAGAAAGACTAAATATGGCAGTGGAAGAGAGGAAATCCCTCGAGTACTCACCCACAGCACCAGAAGAACTTATGGTGTCTAATTTCACTATAGATGAGCTCGAAGAAGCACTTCAGTGTCTTAACCTTAAGAAGTCACCAGGAAAGGATGGCATCACAAATGAGATGCTCATCAACTTAGACCCAAAAGCAAAGAAAAACTGCTAAAAATTATGAATGCAAGCTGGAAAGTTGGGGAAATACCCAGTGAATGGAAAGAAGCAATCACAGTGCCCATTCTAAAACAAGGAAAAGACAGACTCGACCCAAGCAGTTACAGACCGATTAGCCTCCTTAGCTGTGTTGGTAAGGTAATGGAGAGACTTGTCAATAGAGGACTCATGTGGCACTTGGAGTAGAAACAACTAATACTACCACAACAGAGTGGATTTCGTCAGCACAGATCAACAGAAGACCAAGTAACGTATATTGCCCAGAAAATTGAAGATGGTTTTCAAGAAAAAAAAACACACATTAACAGTATGGGTCGATATGGAGAAGGCTTTCGACAAGGTCTGGAGAGAGGGACTAAAAATCAAACTTCTCAAACTTGGAATTAGAGGATACATGTATGGCTGGATATGTCACTATCTAAAAAACAGAACAGCCAGAGTACAAGTCCAGGGAAAACTTAGCAGGAAGGCTATTATGGAACAAGGTGTTCCCTAAGGAGGGGTCCTGTCTCCCACACTATTTCTTGTTTTTATGAATTACATTATGGAAGACATCCCTAACAGAGTGCATGGTGCAATCTACGCTGATGATCTGGCACTGTGGACACAAGAAGAATCGATAGCAGTAGCCACCACAAGGATGCAAGCTGCTCTTCAAAAGCTGGAAAATGGACCAATACCTGGCTACTCACCATAAATGAAGAGAAAACCACCTTCACAGTCTTCAGCCTCTCAAAGAAGAAGCAAATGATGAAACTCAAGATAAATGACCACCTACTCCCAATGGAGGAATGTCCAACATATCTGGAAATCACCATGGACAGCAGAATGACTTGGAAAACTCAGATAGACAAAGCTGGAAAAAGAGCAAAGCAGAGAATGAGGATTATGAATAAGCTAGCAGGCACCACCTGGGGTGCAGATTGTGGTATCTTGAAAAGGTTATATACAGGAAGAGTCCGACCAGTACTCGAGTATGGCATAGCAGCCTGGGCTACAACCTCCAAGACACAATTTGTAAAGCTAAGCAGAGTTCAAAACCAGGCCTCACGGATCATCACTGGAGCCATGAAGTCTACCCCATAGAAGTACTGGAAACTGTGACAGGGCTCCAGCCAATGGAGGACAGACGGAACATGAAGGTTCTTCAACAAGGAGAAAAATTCAAGAGACTGACGAACCATCCCAAAGCACCTCCGAATCAACACCTACGGTAGGGGCAGATTAAAAAGAAGTCGACATGTGCGGAGCTCGTGGGCTTTCACTGCTCAGGTTGGAGGTGATGTTGTGAAGGAAGACAGTGGTGGTTTTGCCGTGACTACGAGAAGTCTCACTATGGAAATCATGGCGGTTACCAAAGCGATGATTTGGCTAGAATCACAGACTTTTTTCCATGCATGTTTTCTCAGTGACTCAATGAGTATGCTCAGGAAGATTGAAACAGGATGGGCTAGGAGACATTGGATAGAATCGCTGGGGAGGTCTAAGCTGACAAAGATCAGTTTTATTTTTGTGCCAGGGCATGCAGGTGTAAGGGGGAATGAACGTGCAGATAGGCTTGCAGGTATGGCTGCTGTCCAAAGCGGACGAGCAATGGACCAGGGTGATATTATCAATTCCTTAAGGGAGAGAGGGTGTACATGATTCACGTAATAGCGGTGAATCCACAACACTAACCAGACTGCAAGAACTCAAAGTTAAGTGTGGTGTAGCTCGACAAGAACGCTATGCTGGCAGACAAAGAAGAATTGTAAACCAACAAAGAACCGGTGTCGTTAGTCGCCACACGCTGATGGACATACTGAGGAGAGATCGGAGCACTTATGGACTAATTTGTTCGACGTGCAGTGATGGTGATCCGACGACTAAACTAAACTAAAGAAGTAACTTCGTGGCAAACTCCAAAGAACTTGCTCACAAAGACGCAATATTCGCACTGGCTCAACCAAAACACATCCAACCAGCCAGCACCTCCCTCCTGGACTTGCAGTCTCCCAGAGCTCTCAGAAGAAATAAGTGGCATTGGCAAGAAAGGCACACAGACAGACCTGGAGAGAAGGCTCATTGCAGAAAAACACATAAATGAAAACTACCCAATGGACTCTCAATGGATACACGGATGGCTCTGCTACAGATGCCACCCACAATGGAGGAAGGGGAGTTGTCCAACTAAAAAATGGAGAAGAGCTAACCTTGGCTCTGGCCACTGGCAAGTTCTCAACCAATTTCAGGGCTGAGGTAGAGGCCCTCAGTGCAGCTGCAAAAATGGCACTACAAAATATGAACCAAATATATGGAAAAATAGTGCTCTTGACTGATGCACTGTCCGCTATCTCAGCACTGAAATCTGAAAGGAACACAGAACTAAGTGATCTCAGGTCAACCTTAGCCCAGTTATCCCATGAATCGGAGAGGATAGTAATCCAGTGGATACCCTCACTGCAAGATCAAGGGAATGAAGATGCTGACAGACTGGCTAAAGATAGAGCAGGAATGCCCCAAGAAAACAACCTGGTTAGCTATAAAGAAGCAAAAACCATCGCCAAAGGACACTACAGGGCAAAGTGGGATAAAGAACACCCAAAACACAACAAGAATGATGGATATTACCAACTGTCCAGAAGGGACCAGACAGCTATACTTCGCCTTCGGACGGGTCACAACAGAATGAGACACCACCTGTACACCAAATTCAAGATAGGCACCAACGACCTGTGCCCCTGTGGCTTAGCAAGTATGACAACAGAACATATCCTACAGAACTGCCCCAGTATGCAGACCTGAGAAGAAAGAGGTGGCCCACTTACACCAGCGTCCAAGACAAACTGTATGGCGTGGTGATGATCTGAGGCAGACGGCTGCCTTTGTTAGAGAATCCGAAATCCCAATCTAGTGAGAACGCAGAAGAAGAAGAAGATTCTTTGTTGTTTTCTGTGTTATTATGTGTGTTGATTCTTTGTTGTTTTCTACGTTATTATATGTGTTGATTCTTTCTTGTTTTCTACGTTATTATATGTGTTGATTCTTTGTTATTTTCTGTGTTATTATGTGTGTTGATTCTTTGTTGTTTTCTACGTTATTATATGTGTTGATTCTTTGAACGTATATTTCAAAAATAACTAATCATGTGGTCGTTTAAAAATAACCCAGTGGTTGTGGAGGCAGAAGTTCGTGCGTTAATTTCTGAGAATTCGTCTGACTATGATATAATCATTTACACAGACGGGTCAGTGATTCGACACGTGCGGAGTTCATGACTTTCAATGTTCAAGCACAGCCAACTCTACTTTATAGTTTGCTCTGGTTAAAGTCAGAAGGAATGTTGTAAAGGAAGACATTAATGGTTTTGCCGTGGCTATAGAAATATATTGTTAAGCAGAAACAACCAAGATATGTAAAGAAAAACGGACAACTTGTCATCTATAGCATCAAAAGTTGGACTGCAGATAACCTGTGAAAAAAAACCCCGAATACAATGAAGACACCTATGGCAAGTAATGCAGATATCACACTGGAATCTAAAATGATAAAAATAACAGAGCAGTTCACTTATTTAGGTAGCAATTTTGATTGCACAGGAAATGTTAAAAAGAAATTATGATACGAATTGGCAAAGCAACATCAGCTTTTAAAAGTCTAAATAAAATATGGAACTGCAAGTTATATAGTATTAAAACTAAATTACGATTTTTCAATTCAAATGTTGTATTAATCCTAACATATGCTAGCGAGAGCTGGAAAATGACTAAAGATATAGAAAGCAAGTCGAATGCATTTGAAAATAGATGTCTGCGAAAAATAATGAATATAAAATAGAACGAATTCAGGAGAAGTGATGAAATCAGAGACATGTCTGGTCAACCACTAGTGACAACTGTTATAGGAAAGAGAAGATGGAGATATGTTGGACACATCTTGAGGATAAATGATCAACGAATATCAAAGCAGACATTGAAGTGGGATGCAAAGGGTTTAAGAAAGAGAAGAGGACCTAGGAGACCCTGAAATGAACTTTGCTGAGAGAGACAAGAAATATCGGTCTCAGTTCCATGGAGGAGATTGAGCGAGTTGCCCAGGATAGAGCGGTATGGAGAAATTGCTTGCAGACCCTATGTAACGTATAACGCTACTAGAGGAATTATTATTATTATAGTTGGAAGAATATGTGTGCGGATGAATGATTGGAATACATATTAATTATACAAATGAGTAGGATAGAAGTTCGTTTTTCGATCCAGAAGCACTTGAGCTTTCAGCCCTTCGGCTCGGTGCCATGGACATCATAACCCTTCGGTTCGGTGTCACGAACACCGTAAATCTGGAGTACCTGTGACTTTTCTGCCAGCCCGCGGACTTGAACCGCACTCACAGGGGCTTATCGCACGTCGTCTAACGCGCTACGAACACGCTGGGCAGGCAGGCAGATAGAAATATTAAGGAAGCTATACGAACACAGGATAGAAACACGAACCAGAAATTGAGTAGGATAGAAGAAGAAGTATAGGACAACTCCACGGCGACATTAGGATAACATTTGGAATCTTTAGAAGAAGGCTACAGACGATATAGAAGAATAATATTGAAAGACTATGGAATCTACTGGTATACCATGACCAAGAGATAGAAAGAAGAAGAAGGGTGACAGCATACGTCAGAGAAGGGTACTATGGTCTATCCCGTAGCGAACAAGTTGTTATATTCCACCTCCGTATCGGCCATAACAGACTTCGGCCCACATGTTTAACAAATTTTAAATTGGCACAACTAACCTGTGCCGCTGTGAAAAGGCGGACATGACGGCAGAGCACATACTGAAAAGACTGCCAGTTGTTAGCAGGCCTGAGAAACGAAACCTGGCCTGTTAACACAGAGTTTCGCGAGATGCTGTACGAAGGGACGGTGTCCCTAAAAACAACAGCAGAATTTATTAGACAATGTCTTTCATCGGTCTAGGTGGCGATCGAGAGAGAGAGAGAGAGAATCACGCTCCTGACAATTTGGTTGCAAATTGTTTCCCTTGGATTTTTACAAAAGGATGATGTCACCACCCGTTCAGAAAGCAATGGCAAACTACTGAACGTAATAATGCTTAGAAAATCACAAACAGCGTTAAAAAGCTGGGGTTGATTCGCAAAGTCATGTGAATGATACGCAATTAACTTTAGTCCGTCTGTCACCTAGTTAAAACACCGACCGCGGCGTGCCAATTAGTTAAACATGAAAAACTGACTTTGAAAAACATTCGTTTACCGTGGTTGTTGTCGACGTCCTGTCAAGCATATGCCACATGTTATATTTTCCGCTCATCAACGTGTAGGGAAAGCTAAATTACCAAACTTCACTCTTGTATACATGTAGTTGCTGTGTCAATTGCGTACTGTTTTGAAGACGCAGAATGGTGTTCTAATCTGCTTATAATCTATTTATAGTGCGATTGATTTAGTCATCATTTGTTGAGGCGTTAAACATCTGGTATATCATGTTGATCTACTGCCGCATCTTTCATGCTATATACAACGCAAGACGACCTTGCGCTGGTTGCATAGTTCAGACAGTATTGCATTTGAATCAATCAAGTGCGATGTCTGCTGTAGGCGATCATGTCTCTCCCCAACTCTCTCTGCTTGGTGCATGTTCTGATGTGAGTTTTTGTCGAACCACGATGTCAGGCCATCCAATATCTTCTCCCTCTGTCGTCCACGATCTCTCCTTCCCTGAATTTTACCTGTCGTCACCAAATGTTCTAAACCTTCTCTTCGCATTATATGCCGGAAGAATCTTGATTGTCGGATTCTTATTCTTTTGATAGGGTTTTTTTTTGTGTGTACAGGCCTGAATTAAAACCTCATTTGTTTTCTTCGCTGTCCGTAGAACTGTCAACATTCTTCTGTAAAATAACATCTTTGTGGCTTCCAATGATCTTATTGATTGTTTGTTCATTGTCCATGATTTGCTGCCATACATAAGTATTGGTTCAATATAGCACTGGAGTACTCGTTTTCGCAGTGTCACTGGTATTGAATTCACGCATAGTGTTTTTTTTTTCATTTTCATAAAAGCTGCTTTCGCTTTTGCTATTCTAATCTCTGTTTTGCATCTTCTATCATGGACTTGTTTCATCGGGGGTGTGTTATTTATTTTGATATCACATTTTAGTGTTTACATTTTGGTATAACATTTAGAATTGTTAATTATCTGAACTAAAGTGCTTGAAGTGTTGATCATGGTACTTTCCCTTACCGCGTTAAGCACATTTTCTATTTGGTTTAGTGTTAGTTACTGTAACAGTTATACATGGATAAGAGCTATTACAAATATCTTGTTCATCATTATAAACATTGGTTGTTTGTTAGCAGTTATTAACTTCGGTTCTCTAATGGAGTTAATCCTTATTCTTCATGTTTGTTGTTGGCCTACAAGCTTTGATATAACCAATAAATTATCGTCATTAGGTTGAAAAGGTGTGCATCTGAAGTGGCTTAAATCCCATACACAATAAACAAACACGTTATTATCACAATGTACAGATGTAATCTTGTTTATCAACATAAATATTAGTTGTTTGCTGCGCTCGTGTTGCTCGCATATTGTGGAGGCAGGGGAGTATTTGAACATAGACTCCCAACCTATCACGGAAGCAGATGTAAAAGAGACCATTAGGGCACAGAAAAAGAATAAAACACCAGGCAAAGATGGAGTATGTACAGAAATGCTGATGGTGGAAGAAGCAGAAACACCAAGACTCCTGTGCAAAATTCTAAATGATATATGGGATAAAGACATAATTCCAGAAGAATGGAGAATAAGCTCTATTATCAAGTTACCAAAGAAAGGGGACTTAGGAAATTGCAACAACTGGAGAGGAATATATATATATATATGTATGTATATGGCCCTTTTCATCTTTACAGACGGTCAATAGGCAAGTGTTTTACTGTGACAACTTCTGAGTTTTCGCTTTTCTCTCTGTCGTTCAGCTCATACATAAGTCTCTTCTCAAAGACTCTGCGCCCTTCCGTAATTTGGCTTTCCACACAACTCTGTCATCAGCTAGTCCCTCCCATGTGCTGGGATCTATAGAAAAGTTTTTCATTGAGGTTTTGCAGACATCTTTATATCTGAGCAGTGGTCTGCCCTGGTGCCTCTTCCTCCGAAAGTTCACAGAACAACATTTGTTTTGGTATGCGATAAGTTTCCATTCTTCTCACATATCCCAACCATCTTAGTCGTCTACTGCTGAGCATGCCCATGATGGAAGGCAGATTTGCACGTTGTAGTACTTCAGACTTAGTTATCTTGTCGTACCACTTGATGTTCATAATCTTGCGGAGACATCGAAGGTGAAAGATGTTAAGTCTCCTCTCGTGTCTTGAGTAGGCTGTCCATGTTTCTGAGCCATATAGTAAAGAACTAATTACACAGGCTCGATATATTTGAGTCTTCGTCTGCAATGTCAATTTTTTTGTTGTCCCACGCTCGCTTTGATAGTATGCCGAATGTAGTAGCCGCACTCCCTATACGAGCGTTGATTTCTTCATCAAGAGAAAGGCTGGCAGTGACCGTGGACCCAAGATAGCAGAATTTTTGCACTGGTGTTAGATGGTTGCCATTTAAAGTGATATTTGATGTCTTACCTCCTGACATAATACAACTGTTTTGGAGACACTTATTGTCAGAGAAAAGAGGTCGCATTCCTTTGACAAATTATTAATTAGACATTGCAGTGTGGTCTCACTGTGGGCGACTAAGGCAGCATCGTCAGCGAAAAGGAGTACTTGAGAAGTATTTCCGTCGTTTTGTCTTGGCTCTTAAGCGAGCCAAGTTAAACAGTGAACCATCAGATCTAGTGCAGATGAAAGAATCACCATCAGCGTCCCCTAAGGCGTGGTTCAAAAGGACTGCGAAGAAGATACAAAGAGAGTGGGGGCAAGGACACAGCCCTGCTTGACTCCACTCTTAACCTCAAAACTAGGAGAGGAATAACCCTGTTATCATTAACAAGTAGAATATTTAGTAGAGTGATTCTTCAAAGAATGAAAGTAGCACTGGACAACAAAATTGAGATAAAACAAGCAGGTTTCAGGAAAGGAAGATCATGCATAGACCACATTTTTACACTGCGACAAATAGTGGAACAAAGCAATGAATGGAATAGTTCCATCTACATGGTTTTTGTTGATTTTGAAAAAAACATTTGATAGCCTGCACAGGGAATCTCTATGGAAGATACTCTGTCGTTATGGAATACCAATAAAGATGGTCAGTGTAATTAAAACATTATATACAGACTTTCAGTGTCGAGCCGTATGCAATAACCAGCTGACAGAGTGTTTCCAGGTCAATACAGGAGTTAGACAGGGATGTATTCTTTCACCATTCTTGTTTAACCTTGCCATGGACTGGTTGATGAGAGAAGCCATAAAGGATAACAACAGAGGCATTTGATGGACACTTACATCAGTTCTGGAAGATTTGGATTATGCTGATGATATTGGTCTTTTGGTCAGCAGATACGAGGATGCTCAAATGAAATTAGATATACTTTCCAGAACAGCTCAAACAATAGGACTTAAAATAAATATAGCGAAAATGAAGGTAATGAGAAATAATCATGAATTTGAGAACCCAATTGTATTACAAAATGAAGTCATAGAGGAAGTCCAGGATTTTGTATATCTGGGAAGTACAGTATCACAAGATGGAGATTCTGTATACCTGAGAGGTACAGTATCACCAGATGGAGATTCTGTATACCTGAGAGGTACAGTATCGCCAGATGGAGATTCAGAAACGGATATCATCGGAAGAAATCAAGAAGACTAGACAAACGTTTGCCATGCTCAATAAAATTTGGAAAGCAAAAGGACTAAATCTTAGAACAAAACTTAAAATATATAAAAGTAATGTACTGGGAGGGCTATTATACAGTAGTGAGTTCTGGAAAATGACCCAACACATAATACACAAGTTGGTGATATTTCAGAATAAATGTTTAAGAAGAATCCTGCACATTTTCTGGCCAAATACCATAACAAATGAGGAGCTTTGAAACGAACAGACTGTGCATCCATGGAGACCAGCATTAATTAAGAACGAAGATATAGAGTGGTTTGGACATGTTTGTCGTATGCCAGTGGGGGCATTGGCTAGTGCAGCTCTCAGATAGGTATAGTATGGGAAAAGAGGACTTCCACATGGACGTTCAAAGGAAACATGGAAAAGAACGATGGAGACAGAGGGGGAAAGTTAAAGGAATGTGGCCTGGCGTGGGAGACGGTTGGTAGAAAGGCAGCAGAACGGCAACAGTGAAAGTCTCTTGTGGACGCCTTATGTGTCAACCGGGACACGGAGAGGATATACGTAGTGTTGCTCGCAAGGGGAGCAAAGAATAGTAACACTGCATCTTACAAGGCATGTCGTAAGAGCCGACTAAGGTAGGGGCATAGTGAAGTTATCCTAGTAAATAAAAAGCGTCGCAGAAATCGACAGTGTTGGCCTAATTGTAGGCGCATAACTGGCACAACGTTCAATCTCTCTTAGGCTCGGATCACATACACATCACAAAATGTGGTTAACAAGTGATCGATATGGAGCGTTGGAAAAAGAAGAAGAATGATAAACTTTTTTTTCGTTTAAAAAAAAAAGTAAATGGAAACCTTTTTCAACACCCGAGGTATATTGGGTAATAATGGTGTTAGGCCCGTATTTATCTTTGACTGTCGGCACACGATGGGTGATGTGAATAACATCAAGCCCGCCGCTTTTACTTCTCAGTGATTTTCCTGGTACCCAGTTGAGGCTGGGTCGACATTAGAGCCGCTACAATCGGAAAAATGCTACATGCCCAATGTAGAATTGAACCCGGACCACGCACGCAGTCACTGAAAATACATTTTTGATAACACAGTTTTATGTGAATCTGGTCTCCATTTCCACATAGTAAACTATGACCTACAATATTTTGTTTTCAATTTATGCGAATCTGGTCTCCATTTCCACATAGTAAACTACGACCTACAATATTTTGCTTTCATTTGATCATTCCTGGAACGTTTAGGCCGTCCGCACACTGGTCGACTAGTTTGTGACTTTAATTGCAAACTGGTTTTACACTAGTCACATACACAAAGTAGAGACTAAAAGACAGATTATAAATGCAATCTTTATACCAACACTGTGCTACCAGTGCCAAACATGGCACTGACAAAAGAACAAGATAGGAAAATTACCACATGTGAAATGAGATGCTTGTGGAAAGCAGTAAATAAAACAAGAAGAGACCATATAAGAAATGAGGAAATTAGAAGAACAGTCGGAACAACACCTGCTATAGATTTATTGAAAAACAGAGACTCAAATGGTTTGGCCACTTGGTCAGAATGAACCCGAATACACCAGTTGCAGAGCGTACAACACGAAAATGGAATCATCAAGAGGAAGGGCAGACCAAGAAAAAGATGGGTTGATGGAGTTACAGACATCTTAAAACTCCACAACACCACAAGATATCAAGCGACCGAGCGTGCATTATCTCGGAAACCGATCATCAGTTAACCTGCTACGCCTAGCGGCAAAAAAGCAGAGAAGGACAAAGAAAGAAAGACATACACAACCAGTTCGCAACCAAAAGAAACCTACCCCACACACGAGCTACCCCACACACGAGCATGTTGAGTGTCTGAAACCAGTCACGTCGGATCCATCAAGATAGGTACTTTGCTATTGTAGGAACATACTTGGTATCCATCTGTAGAACTATGATGTCAAGTAGTAGTTCAGATGAAGAAGATATTATTGTAGGAACATACTTGGTATCTATCTTTAGAACTATGATGTCAAGTAGTAGTTCAGATGAAGAAGATATTATTGTATGAACATACTTGGTATCCATCTTTAGAACTATAATGTCAAGTAGTAGTTCAGATGAAGAAGATATTATTGTAGGAACATACTTGGTATCCATCTTTAGAACTATGATGTCAAGTAGTAGTTCAGATGAAGAAGATATTATTGTAGGAACATACTTGGTATCCATCTTTAGAACTATAATGTCAAGTAGTAGTTCAGATGAAGAAGATATTATTGACTATTATCAGTATGGTAGAAATAGAAGAACATTAAGGGAGTATTGGTGTCATTCTTATATAAATAGAAATATTCATTTAAGGATGTTTGTAGCAGCACAACAACTAAATAAAACAGATGCAAACCATGCTTTCTCCGTTATATCTTTCCTTGAATATTGCGAAAGTCTATAATTATACAAGAGAGCCGCGGTAGCGTAGTTGTTAGTGAACTCACTTCTCAAGGCTGGTGGTCTGGGTTCAACTCCCGCAGTGTGCGTGCAGTTTTTCCCTACCGCGACGGCTCTCAGGTCGACCCAGCCTCAAGTGGGTACCAGACATGCTCTGGGAAAGTAAAGGCGGCCGGCGTGATGTGGACCACATCACCCATCGTGTGCCGACGGTCAATGAAAAATACAGGCCTAACATTGTATTGCCCTATATACCACGAGGTATGAAGGTTCCTTTACTTTTTTTACTTATAATTATACAAACATTCATGTTTTTCAACCTCACCAACAAAAATGATATTCATTTTTTGGTCACTCATTTTCCCTGGTGTTCACTAGCAACCATGTAACTCAACTGCTCTGCGACCTAGAAATACAGTCGTTCACAACCAGTTGTAGACTGGTTTGAAATCAGTTTAGTTTCAGTCAAAACTGTGTGTTGTCCCCCACTCCTATACACAGACAAGGTCACATGCTCAAGTGTGCGGACTGCCTTACTGATAAAATTATAATGCGATGTACGAAAATCAACAAATCAGAGGTGATTAAATCAGATCAGATCGGGAGAATATCGTTTGGATGACTGCGGTAATACTCAGCAAATAGGCGATTATGTTTTAGTGAATTAAGTTGTTTGTGTACATGTTTGTTCTTGATAAAGATCTAAGCATCGAAACGTCGAGTGTTGTTTATTTTAATATTTTATAATTAATTTTTCACTATCTTATGTAATACTGCCTATACCTGTCTTCGTTCAATCGACTGATAAAATGATACGAACGTAAAGTCGCAACTGTACTGTCCAACAAGCAGGCCGTCAGATCGTGTTAGTCACAAGGGAGGAAACCGTCAAGGGGAGATGACTCGTGTAAAACTATCTACTTGTTATGTTTTCTCTTTCTCTTTCTCTCTCTCAGCCTTTTTAACCAGGGATGGGGGCAGAGCCATCTATAAACTTATGGGCCTTCGGACTCATGAAAGAATTATGAGAAATCATACAACTACACCACGTGACCTCGCATACCTTCTTCTTTCTCGAATCCTGTATGCCTCACAGCGTCAGGTCAGGAAGAGATTTCTAAAACGGGCCCTAGTATGCGCTTCGTAGATGGTCTCTTTCATCGCCTCTGTTATCTCTGAGGTCCATCTTTTACGTGGCCGGCCTTTTTCTTTGTACCCATTGTATCGGAGCAGCATTGCTCTTTGGGGTGCACTGTCTGATGGTAATCTGCTTACATGGCCGAACCATTTAATTTGTTGTTTCTTGATGAAGTCTAGTACTGATGTTGTACCCACTTTTTCCTGATGTCTTCATTTCTCAACCGGTCTCTTCTTGTTATACCCAGCATTCTGCGTAGACACTTCATCTCTGTTGTGACTAGTTTTCTTCTATCATTTGTTATCAGTGACCAGGTTTGTCACTGATAGCATAATGTGGGAGAAAGATTGTGTTGAACATTGCTCTTTTTGTGTTCATGGTGACGTGTTTGCATCTTAAAATTGGCGCCATTTGCCCTATCATTTGATTTGCTTTGTTGCATCTGTGTTGAATTTCATTAGTTATTCTTCCATTTGCTGAAGAAATGCTCCCCAGGTATGTGAAATCGCATTCCAGTATTGGTGTATATAGACGAATTCCTTTTAAAATCAACACAAAATGCTAAATCGCAGTTATATTATGCAACAAGTTAAGCTTAACAATAAGAAATATCAATATTATGAATATTTGCTTGGTAACTGTTTGTTTCTTGGTAACCACACTGGTAATATTTAATTTAAGGCCGAAGATACAAAACCGAATTTCAAATATTCTACCGAATATTGTCGGCACCTTTAATGCTGACATTTAACATTGACTCAATGAGTATGCTCAGGAAGATTGAAACAGACTGGGCTCGGAGACAATAGTTGGAGTCGCTGAGAGTCTAGGATGATAAAATTATCTTCATGTCAGATCATGCAGGTGTAAAACCCGATAGTCTTGCAGGTATGGCGGCTGTAAAAAGTGGGCGAGCAATGGACCAGACTAATATTATAAATTCCCTAAGGGAGAACGGATACGTACATGATTCAAGTAAAAGTGGTGAATCTACAACACTAACCAGAAATAAAGAATTCCAAGTCAAATGTAGTTTAGTTAGACAAGAACATTATGCTGGTAGCCAAAGAAGAATAGTAAACTAACAAAGAACCGATGTCGTCAGTTGCTTCAAGGTTGAGAGACATACTGAGCAGGGGATCGGAGCACTTATGGACTAATTGTTTCGATGTGCAGTGATGATGATCTAACGACTCAACTAAACGTTCTCCTATAACGTTTTATGTCCATATTTCCATAGCCCTTCGGAATTTCATTCTTTCATAGGCAAGATGTCTGTTTCTTCTTCTTCTTCTTCTTCTTCGAACGCTCCATATCGACCACTTGCTAACTAAGCTGTGTGATTTGTATGTGATTTGAGCCTAAAAGTGATTGTACGTTGTGCCAGTTATGCGTCTACAACTATTCCAACATATCCGATTTCTGCGACGCTTTTTATTTACTAGGAAGCTTTCAGGTCTTACATCAGTCGCCTCTTACAAAATGCCATGTAGGTAGCAGTGGTACTATTCTTTGCTTCCCTGTGGGCCACGGCACCACACGGGCGTGCAAGATGTCACCTCTGATGACGTCATTCTTAAATCATACAGTTACATCCTGAATCCATATTCTCCGTTGTCTTCCTCTTCTTCTATTTGTATGAATGCTTACTTCCATAATAGTTTTCTCCATCACTTCTTGTCATTTTATATGTCCAAAATAATATAACTTTGTCATTTCTTATTCTTATTTGTAACATCAGACAGCTTTCTTTGATTTTTCTGTCTTTCTGGATAGATCTATTTGTAACATCAGCCAGCTTTCTTTGATTTTTCTGTCTTTCTGGATAGATCTATTTGTAACAGCAGCCAGCTTTCTTTAATTTTTCTGTCTTTCTGGATAGATCTATTTGTAACAGCAGCCAGCTTTCTTTGATTTTTCTGTCTTTTTGGATAGATCTATTTGTAACAGCAGCCAGCTTTCTTTGATTTTTCTGTCTTTCTGGATAGATCTATTTGTAACATCAGCCAGCTTTCTTTGATTTTTCTGTCTTTCTGGATAGATCTATTTGTAACAGCAGCCAACTTTCTTTGATTTTTGTGTCTTTCTGGATAGATCTATTTGTAACAGCAGCCAGCTTTCTTTGATTTTTCTGTCTTTCTGGATAGATCTATTTGTAACATCAGCCAGCTTTCTTTGATTTTTCTGTCTTTCTGGATAGATCTATTTGTTCTCTTCTCTGTCCATAATATATGGAGGACTCGCCTGTAACAGTTATATTCAAAAGCATTTATATATTTTTCCACTGCCTTGTTAAATGCCCATGCTTCATACCCATACGTTGCCACTGGGAATATTCATGCTCTGAGTATTCTGATCTTTGTTTTTCTGTCAGCTTTTTCCGTACTGTTTTAGTTGTTTCATTTTTCGTCATGTCATTTTTTTAACTTCTTTTCCTTCGTCCCATTTCCATATCCTGTAACCAGTGAAGCGAGGTATATAAAACGGATTACATTTTCTAATTTTTTTTCCCGGTTTCTAAAAATATCCTTTGTTTTGTTTGTTTTACTCCTCCACATTAGCCCCCCTTATCGTGGCTAGAGGGCTTGTGTGTCTTTATATGATCCTTCAGGATATGTGACGAGAATATAATTCCTGGCAGGTCTAACCGACACTTGCGCTAATTGTTATCGAAGCCATGGTCTAAGACAAGGTCAGAAACGGTCGAAGGTAGAAGTCTAGGTGAAGCCATAATGTGCACAGTATGACTGGTAAATCAGAGCCAACTATAAACTTATGGGTCTTCGGACTCGGGTAACAATTATGGGAAATCAGACCACAACTACACCACGTGACCTCGCATTCCAGTATTGGTGTATATAGACGAATTCATTTTAAAATCATCACAAATGCTAAATAGAAGTTATATTATGCAACAAGTTAAGTTTAGCAATAAGAAATATCAATATTATAAATATTTTTCACCAATAAATAACAATGAAATGAAAATCGTGGCATATCCTAAAGGACGTAGCCATCAACCACAGTAAACTAGTCGTTGATTTTCTAGGCACCACTTATACGTTCAGTAATTTGCCATTGCTTTCTGAACGGTGAGGTCTATTTTTACCTTTTGTAAAATCCCACTGAAACGAATTTGCTTCCAACTTGCCCACCGTGGGGTTTGAACCAGGTACGCTTGGGTTTGTGATCGAGCTCACTACCGCTTGAGCTACAGACGCTCACTAAATAACCATAGACTCAAAGAATAGAGTAAAATTGCAAAAAAGCTTGCAGCGTTCTATTAAACATCAATATTTTCCGGCCCCCTTTTCTGATCTAGGTCAGGGAACCTCCAGTCAGTTGTCTGGCCTAGTTATCTAGAGTTGGCTGTGGGTAAATGTTCTGGCTGCAACCAACCCATAACCCAGCTATAGGACAAATAACAGTAGCGACAGAAAGCTAAAGTCACCTAGAGTACGATGACTCAAGACAAACCCGGCAAGACAGATCTCGTCAACAGGGGAATGCAACTGTTTAGAGGACAAACTTCCAAAAAGATTTCCTCAGAAGCGGAATGAGTCAGCCATTATTGACGGGAAGGAATCGATATATACGAATGACACAATGACCATGTTTGTTTGATCAGTTATCATTATTGTTGCCGCATTAAGATATAAGAAAGACCAAATGTCTCTTAATCATCCCTATTAATAGACTGCGTTTAGAAACATTGAAACACTCGATGTGACTCTGGACGAATTAAAATCGATCGTGTTACATGCTTTACTGTGGGTGTTTTTTTAATGTATATGTTTCATATGTGTTTTTTTATGTATATGTTTCATATTGGTTTTTAATGTATATGTTTCATATTGTTTTTTAATGTATATGTTTCATATTGGTTTTTTTAATGTATATGTTTCATATTGTTTTTTTTAATGTATATGTTTCATATTGGTTTTTTTAATGTATATGTTTCATATTGTTTTTTTTTAATGTATATGTTTCATATTGTTTTTTTTTAATGTATATGTTTCATATTGTTTTTTTTAATGTATATGTTTCATATTGGTTTTTTTAATGTATATGTTTCATATTGTTTTTTTTTAATGTATATGTTTCATATTGTTTTTTTTAATGTATATGTTTCATATTGGTTTTTTTATGTATATGTTTCATATTGTTTTTTAATGTATATGTTTCATATTGTTTTTTTATGTATATGTTTCATATTGGTTTTTTAATGTATATGTTTCATATTGGTTTTTTAATGTAATTGTTTCATATTGTTTTTTAATGTAATTGTTTCATATTGTTTTTTTAATGTATATGTTTCATATTGTTTTTTTATGTAATTATTTCATTTTGTTTTTTAATGTAATTGTTTCATATTGTTTTTTAATGTAATTGTTTCATATTGTTTTTTTAATGTAATTGTTTCATATTGTTTTTTTAATGTAATTGTTTCATATTGTTTTTTTAATGTAATTGTTTCATATTGTTTTTTTAATGTAATTGTTTCATATTGTTTTTTTAATGTAATTGTTTCATATTGTTTTTTTAATGTAATTGTTTCATATTGTTTTTTTAATGTAATTGTTTCATATTGTTTTTTTAATGTAATTGTTTCATATTGTTTTTACGAAAAATGTATTAACGTAGCGAATCCCGATTGCAGCGACCCGTAAAAAGCGTATAAAAATGGGACTAAAGCCGAAGGATTGGCTTCATTGCGCCGGGTTTTTATATTCAATGTTTGTCTTTTGTATAAACTTCACTGTCTTTTGTAGCTCACACAGAGATCTATGTAGTTTTTCTGTCCAGTGTTGCTTCACTATGTCAGTGATTTTGCATCATTGTATCATATTCGGGGCAGTCTTGAAGTATGTGTTCTGCAGTCTGATGTGCCTGTCTACATGTACGGATGGTTGAATCATCAATCTTGAATTTTTTATACATGTGGCTTGCGTAGTAGATTGTGTGCAGAATGACAACTTGTTTCAATCTGATAATATTATAGTAGTTGTCTTGTGTTGATATTGTTGGCTTTCTAATTGATTTAATCATCCTTTTCGTTTGGTTGTATGTAACTGGTAGGCCCTATACCCGATTGCTCTTCTACAGTACTTTCCTTAGTCAGTCGGTTTGCTGTCTCATTTCCTGATATTCCAGATATTCGGACAACCAAGGGCTGCTTGCACAGTTTATACAGTAGTGCCTGTAGACCTCTGATAATTTTCTGGACTGGAGTGCTTGGAGTAATGATTTTTCATCTGTCATAAATACAACAGGTTGGAAATCAAGTTTGGTGTTCAACAGTTTTTCAGTTGCCACCTTGATTGTCTGGATTTCCGCTTCATAGTTAGGACAGACTTTCCACATTGGTACTTTAATTGTATCTCTAACGTTGTTTGGGTATTATGTGTACACTTCTGTTCCTCCATTCTTTAGTACGTTTTCTGCTGACACATCCGTGTATATCCGGACCTAGAGATCTTTTGTGGGTATTCTTCATCAAGTAAACTTCTTCTTCTTCTTTGCGTTCGTTCTTTACAATCAATTTTAATCACTCTTTGTGATATGTTTGATCTTTGTCAGGAACGTGTATACGTTGCACATTGGTTTGGTAGGCCCTTAACGCATAGACTTCTACATGTTTAGGACATGTGCATCCGATTTCAGCCAAACCTCCTTAGTCGTCTCTTACGACATGCGTGGTAGGTAACAGTGGTTCTATTCTTTACACCCCAAATTTGGGTCCCAGTAACCACTCAGGCGATCAAGTAACTGAGAGTGACTCTTGCGTTGTATGCTGTTCTGCTCATCCTTGTCGAGTATTCCTTTAACTTCTGTCTGGATACTTCTTCTTCTTCTTCGATCGTTCTAGGCCTGTTTTAATCATTCTCATTGTGATATATAAACAGCCAAACATCAGAACGTAATGTACAGTGTCTGGATACATACTTCTGGTCCAGTCTCCTCTCTCCAAGTGGTTTGCTCTGGTGTAGACTTTAGTGGAATGTCATTCTTTGGTAGGTCTAAAGTTTGCCTATGTAGTTTTTTGGAGTGATGAATAAGTAACAGCATTTTGTCCAAAGTGATGATACAGTTGATACCATCCCAGTGCGGAATACCTGGCAACAAGACTGCGGAATACCTGGCAACAAGACTGTGAACATATTGACAAAAGCAGGGGCAGGCTACCACAGACAGAGACCAGTATGACATATGAGGAAGCAAAAGTACGGATAAAAATGGCCTACAAGAACAAATGGGTTAGAGATTACCCAGATCATGAAAAAGATGATGCATACCACCAACTAAGTAGAGAAAGATGATGCATACCACCAACTAAGTAGAGAAAGATGATGCATACCACCAACTAAGTAGAAAAAGATGATGCATACCACCAACTAAGTAGAAAAAGATGATGCATACCACCAACTAAGTAGAAAAAGATGATGCATACCACCAACTAAGTAGAGAAAGATGATGGATACCACCAACTAAGTAGAGAAGAACAGATTGTCATTTTTCGACTACAAACAGGACACAATAGGCTGAGGCAGTGGCGGCTCGTCATTAAGGGCCAGTGGGGACGGGCCCCACTAAAAATAATGTATAACGTGTATTTATTATTTTATAAATTAAAATATAGCGACCAAACACCATGATTTATCCGGAACAAAATGTCTGGCCCCACCAACAAAAATAATCACGAGCCGCCACTGGGCTGAGGTACCATCTGTTTAATAAATTCAAAATAGACCCTACTGACATAGACACATGTGACACCAGCAAGTGGACAGAGACACACTTACTGCAAGAATATCCAACATACAATGAACAAAGAGAAAACGTATGCTCAATCCTCATGTTAAACCAAGACAAGCTATATGGAGATGTACATGGACTCCAGTTGAACACTAACTACTTTAGAAGTATACAAATCGATGTCTGAAAACGTTCGTAGAAGAAGAAGAAGAAGAATTAGAAGACGAAAGTCTAATGAATAAAACTGTTTCTTTTCAACCGCCCCATTGTTAGATTTGACGAAACACGTAACAACTAAGTACTGTAGTTTCACAAAATACAACAACAATAACAATACACAGCAACGTCTCGACCAAAAGGCCTTTATCAAGCAAAGTAAACAACAGATGTGACGAATTTCATAGCACACTACATTTAGACTACGACAGAAACATATCCTTTGTCGTGACGTATTAGGTAAGATATAGTAGTTATATTTTTTGTGTATGTAAATTTCCCGTTGAATATGTTTCTCTCGTAGTCTATATGTAGTGTGCTGTGAAATTCTTCATTCATTTGCTTGATAAAGGACTTTTGGTCGAAACGTTGCTGTGTATTGTTATAATTTTTGTATTTGGTAAAACTACAGTACTTTGTTATTACGTGTTTCACCATTGCTACATAGTTTTACTGCAGTCTTCCCTATATCGACATTGCTAGAATTTGGAATCTGTCTTCAGTTGACATATATAGGAACTTTTCTGTCTGTTTCAGTACGTCTGTGTGTCTCTCTCTCGCGATCCCGGCTTAGACTGATGAACCAACTTTTATCATGAATTTTACCGTGTTTTAAGGGACTCCGTTCCTCCGTACAGCTTCTCGAGAAGCTCTGTGTTATAGGGCCAGGTTTCTTTTCTTATACCTGCTATCAGTTGACAATTTTGCAGTACGTGTTCTGCCGTCGTCCGCCTTTTTTGCAGGGGCACAGGCTAGTTGTGCCAATTTTAAATTTGTTAAACATGTGGGCGCGGAGCTTGTTGTGGCGGTACGGAGGCGGAGTATGTCAACTTGTTTACTACGAGACATATCATAGAACCCGTCGCTGTTGTTGTACTGAGGATGGTCTTTTGTCCATTTGTCTCTATAGTGCCAGCCGATGTCTGTGTTCACTCATTGCATAACCTCATCGCCCGTTCCCCCTTTTTCCATCTCAAATAAAAGTGTTGATTTCATTGCTTCTGTGATGACACGTATCGCCTGGTTTTGTACCTTATCCAGTTCTGCAAAAGTAGTATTTCATGATGGACATAATATAGCTGTGCCATATTCCAGGCGTGGTGTGCCATACATATTCCAGGCGTGGTGTGCCATATTCCAGACGTGGTGTGACATATTCCAGGCGGGTGTGCCATATTCCAGGCAGGGTGTGCCATATTCCAGGCGTGGTGTACCATATTCCAGGCGTGGTGTGCCATATTCCAGATGTGGTGTTCCATATTTCAAGCGTGGTGTGCCATATTCCAGGCGGGGTGTGCCATATTCCATGCGTAGTGTGCCATATTCCATGCGTGGTGTGCCATATTCCATGCGTGGTGTGCCATATTCCATGCGTGGTGTGCCATATTCCAGACACGGTGTGTCATATTCCAGGCGTGTTGTGCCATATTCCAGGCGTGGTGTGTCATATTCCATGCGTGGTGTGTCATATTCCAGGCGTGGTGGGCCATATTCCAGGCGTGGTGTGCCATATTCCAGGTGTGGTATGTCATACTCCATGCTTGGTGTGCCATATTCCAGGTGTAGTAGTAAGCTCTAATTGTAAACATTTCTAAGTATTTTCTGGTTGGCTTCTAATGTAGTCCCACTTAATTTTCTCACCATGTCAAACTTCTTCCAGGCATTTGCTTCGGTTTTGTTAATGTGCTGCTTCAATGTCGGTCTAATAATGGAATTTACCTCCGAGATAGGTAGATTGTTTGTCTTCTCTTAGCAGTTCCCCGCCATACTTTTATTTAGGAGATGGCTCTCTTGTTGTCTTCGTAAGGACGCTCGTATTGCTAGGCTAGGCGATGGGTGTCGTAAGAAATGATGGTAAGTGGTTCGAATCCTGTGTTTGTCTATTTGTTTTTCAGAAGCTCTTAATACCTCCTGTACATGTTTATTTGTTGATCATATTCGTTACTTCCGTTGCTTCCTCTGAGGCTCTTGCAAAAAACTCCTTGTTCTCATTTTGGGAGAGATAGAGATAGAGAGTAAATAGCACCGTGTTCCACTTATCTGTGTTGATAATGACACGCCATCTGTTTGCCCGTGAGGTTAGGCATCTATAACTATTTGTATCAGTTTGGTGATCACTGTTGAATGCTAATTTGTCTACCATATTAACAGATCATCAGCGTACACTACCACTTTGACTACATATGGTATTTCCACATTCAGGTTGTTGATGTTGACGTAAATATTCTTTATTTTTTTTTTTTTTTTTCTTCGTCCGCTTTCAACTCAGACGAAGTTTCATCTCTGAAACTGATTTTTGCGTGAAAATCCGTTTTCAATTTCTTACAATGGCAGCAGCGTGCACATTGTAAATTACTTACACTGGCAGCCGTGTGCTCAATGTACTCGTAATTAGTATTCCTCGCCATACAGGCAGATTTTCTCCGACTTCAGAGGTACTCGTGTTATCGTCCTGAGTAAGACCAGGGGACTCGAACAAATGCTGGACAGTAGATTCGAACCCCAGCTATGAGGCGTCTCACAGCTAGCAGGCCGAGCTACTATCAATTACTCTAGGCAGTCCCCGTAAATAATCTAATAACTGGGAAACAGTAGTACTCCTTGGGAAACCCCTGACGCAGTAGAATGCTCCTACTCTTGATTGAGACAATCATATCTAGATGTACTTTCACTCGTGTGTTATGTACGCATGCATTTATCCATCTGTACAATCTACCACTTATTCTATAATTTATCAGTGCCTTCAGAAAACATCTTTTCAAACCTAGTGAAAATATTTTTTTAGGTTTACCCTTGTCGATTGAGAGCCGCAGTAGTGTAGTTGTTAGTGTTCACGCTTCTTAGGCTAGTGGTCCAGGTTCAATTTCACAGTAGGCAGGGAATATTTTCCTACCGTAGCTGTTCTCAAGGTGGCGTCTGTGGCTTAGGGGATAGTGACTCGGTCTATTAACCCCGACGTTCTCAGTTCGAACCCCGCTGCAGACAGTTTGGTTGCAAATTATTTCGCGTGGATTTTTACAAAGGACGATGGCACCACCCGTTCAGAAAGCAATGACAAACTACTGAACGTAATAATGCCTAGAAAAATTACAAACAGCGTTAAAAAGCTGGGTTGATTCGCAAAGTCCTGTAAAGGATATGCAATTAACGTTTTTAGCTGCTCTCAAGTCAACCCATCCTCAGTTGGGTACTAAAAAAAAGCACTGGGAAGTAAAGGCAGCCGGCGTCATGTTAACCACATCACCCATCGTGTACCGACGATCAATGAAAAATATGGACCTAAGACCGTATTACCCAATATACCACTAGTCTCTAGTGTCAGTGTCTTATCTTAGAAGGCATCCTAAAAAAAAAAGGATTCCTTTACTTTACTTTGTTACTCTTGTCACTAGTGTCAGTTTCTTATCTTAGAAGGCATCATCAATCTCCTGGAAAATGTACGTTGCATAAAAATGACAAATATAATCATTTCTGTCTTCTTTGTTATCGCTATTTTTAAACACCACTCAGTTTTTCTGTCACATCCTGACACTGTCCACAGGCTCATTTTCTGTATACGAGTGTTTTAATAACCTTTTTAGATCATGCCCGACGTCATCGCTTGAAATAACTAATTATCAACCCCACCTCCCCAACATAACAGTATATCATGTTCTGAAAAAAATATCTTCTGCTTCTTCGAACATTCCATATCGACCACTTGTTAACCACTCTTTGTGATGTGTATGTGATCTGAGCCAAAGAGCGATTGTACGTTGTGCCAGTTATGCGCCTACAAGTAGGCTAGCATATCCAATCTCTGCCACGCTTTTTATTTACTGGTAGCTTCCCAAGCCTCTATCTCAGTCGCCTATTACGACATGCCTTTTAGATCACAGTGGTACTATTATTTGCTCTCTTTGCGAGCCCCAGCAACACACGAGCGAACACAAAATATAACATAGATATGTTGTTGAAATAACAAAGAAATATGTTAATTTTTGTCGCCCTTCTGTGGGCTCTTGGTAATTTTAATGATGATGTAATCCATATTGACTGTCTAAATCAGTATACATTACTGCCCGAGTGGTTACCGTGGCCCAAATTTGGGGTGTAAAGAATAGAACCACTGTTACCTGCCACGCATGTCGTAAGAGGCGACTAAGGAGGTTTGGCTGAATTCGGATGAACATGTCCTAAACGTGCAGAAGTCTATGTGTTTAGTGGCCTACCAAACCAATGTGCAACGTTTACACGTTCTTGGTAAAGATCAAACATATCACAAAGAGTGATTAAAATTGATCGTAAAGAACGAACGCAAGGAAGAAGAAGAAGAAATATACATTACAATACAAATGTGTCTTGGGATAAGATAAAATTACGTAGTGAAAGGGATAAACCGTTTTTAATTTGATCAATATAAATAATATACTAATAAATATAATTTCCCGTAGCATTTTCAGAGTTTAGTGTGTGAGATGATTGTAACTTTACATTTCTAGGCCTTAGTGCGCAGAAGGAGAGTCAAATACTTTCATAGCGTGTGGAACGTCAAGTGTAGGATTGAACCCTATAGTGTCCGAGTCGATAGGCAAACGCGTATGCACTACGCACATTGTGAATGATATACTACACTGTGTATATTATAAAACAGAAATAAAACTAAACTCTGAGAAAATAAAACTCAAGTTTATATCATGGGCGTCCTCATCAATTATCATAGGAGATGGAATAACCAGTAAACAAATATTAGTTGCTAGTTTCTTCTTCTCTTCCACCATTTACCTCTTTATAGAAGTGTTGAGGGCGGGGGAGGCACGTAGTGATCTTGTGTGTGCTTGTTTTAAGGCACTTTGTAAGCTGATATTCATTTTCGTAAGGCTGTTTTTGTTGCCGTCGCTCCATCTTTTGCGTGGTCTTACTCTTACTTTGTACTCATTATACTTTTTATGTGTGGCTATCTGTGGTCGGTGATACCAGGGCATTCTTGTCAGGTGTCCAAACCATTTAATCTGTTGTTCTTTTATAAATTGCATGACTGGTTTCACATCCAGTCTTCTGATTTCTTCATTTCTAATTTTGTCTCTTATTGTCACACCTGCAGCGCTTCTAAGACACCTCATCTCTGTCGTTATAATTTTCCGTTCATTAGCTACTGTTATTGGCCATGTTTGACACTGGTAACATAGTGTTGGCCAGAAAATCGTTCGTAGGAGACTTGCTTTATTTTTGGTAGTTTACTGCGTGGAAATGGAGAGAAACAGATTCGTCTAGAGTTGTTTTATGTATTTAAAAAGAAAAAGTCATTTCCCAGGATAGGGAGGCACTGGCGCCCTACACCCCCCTCTCGCATCAACGTATGGACGCCCATGGTTAACATTATCCTTGAGCTTGATGTATGCTATAAAGAAAACATTTATTTCAAGTCATAATTTGGTCACTGTTAGACCTTTAGTGTGTTCGTTATGTGGAGGAATAAATCATGTTTAAGCCGATGCACACCCTTTCAAGCTAAGGACAAACCTTGTTTTGGTTATATCAAAGCATGTAGGCCAAAAAAAAGATGAAATATAGGAATTTTTTTTTTTTCCCGATCCAGAAGCACTTGAGCTTTTCAGCTCTTCGGCTCGGTGCCATGGACATCGTAACCCTTCGGTTCGGTGCCACGAACACCGTGAATCTGGGGAATCTGTGGCTTTTTCTGCCTGCCCACGGAATTGAACCCGTACACACAGAGGGATAGTCACCCACAGTCTAACGCGCTACGAACACGCTGGGCACGCGGGCAAATATAGGAATTCAATCCTTTCGTAGAGTCCAGTGATCTGTTATATCATAGAGTCCGATAACACTAAAAGTTCTAGGAAATCAGACCCCAATCGTCACGTGACCTCGCATTCCAGTATTGTTGTATAAAGACGAATTCATTTTTAAAAAATCACAACATGCTAAATAAAGGTTATATTATGTAACAAGTTAAAAGGCAATTTGCAACAGAAAATTATAAGCCCAAAGGGTTCAAAGGCGAAGGATTTACTTTATTGAACCGGGTTTCCCCATATGGCTCCGCCCCTGTCGGTAGAGATGGCATGCCATCTGCCGAGATAATTCGAACTCGTAGCTCCAGCAACAATAACAAATCCTAGTGATCTAATGATAAAATTGCTCATATATCTCGGTCCGGATTGGAACACACAAACAATGACTTAACCACTTCGCCACTGAGAACCCCAAACTATCCACAAACAATGACTTAACCACTTCGCCACTGAGAACCCCAAACTACCCACAAACAATGACTTAACCACTTCGCCATTGAGAACCCCAAACTATCCACAAACAATGACTTAACCACTTCGCCACTGAGAACCCCAAACTACCCACAAACAATGACTTAACCACTTCGCCATTGAGAACCCCAAACTATCCACCAATAATGACTTAACCACTTCGCCACTGAGAACCCCAAACTACCCACAAACAATGACTTAACCACTTCACCACTGAGAACCCCAAACTATCCACAAACAATGACTTAACCACTTCGCCATTGAGAACCCCAAACTACCCACAAACAATGACTTAACCACTTCGCCATTGAGAAACCCCAAACTATCCACAAACAATGACTTAACCACTTCGCCACTGAGAACCCCAAACTACCCACACACAACGACTTAACCACTTCGCCACTGAGAACCCCAAACTATCCACAAACAATGACTTAACCACTTCGCCATTGAGAAACCCCAAACTATCCACAAACAATGACTTAACCACTTCGCCACTGAGAACCCCAAACTACCCACACACAACGACTTAACCACTTCGCCACTGAGAACCCCAAACTATCCACAAACAACGACTTAACCACTTCGCCACTGAAAACCCCCAAACTATCCACAAACAACAACTTAACCACTTCGCCACTGAGAACCCCAAACTACCCACAAACAATGACTTAACCACTTCGCCACTGAGAACCCCAAACTATCCACAAACAATGACTTAACCACTTCGCCATTGAGAACCCCAAACTATCCACAAACAATGACTTAACCACTTCGCCACTGAGAACCCCAAACTATCCACAAACAATGACTTAACCACTTCGCCACTGAGAACCCCAAACTATCCACAAACAATGACTTAACCACTTCGCCACTGAGAACCCCAAACTATCCACAAACAATGACTTAACCACTTCGCCATTGAGAACCCCAAACTATCCACAAACAATGACTTAACCACTTCGCCACTGAGAACCCCAAACTATCCACAAACAATGACTTAACCACTTCGCAACTGAGAACCCCAAACTACCCACAAACAATGACTTAACCACTTCGCCATTGAGAACCCCAAACTATCCACAAACAATGACTTAACCACTTCGCCACTGAGAACCCCAAACTATCCCCAAACAATGACTTAACCACTTCGCCACTGAGAACCCCAAACTATCCACAAACAACGACTTAACCACTTCACACTAAGAATCCCAAACTATCCACAAACAATGACTTAACCACTTCGCCACTGAGAACCCCGAACTATCCACAAACAATGACTTAACCACTTCGCCACTGAGAACCCCAAACTATCCACAAACAATGACTTAACCACTTCGCCACTGAGAACCCCAAACTATCCACAAACAACGACTTAACCACTTCGCCACTGAGAACCCCAAACTATCCACAAACAACGACTTAACCACTTCGCCACTGAGAACCCCAAACTATCCACAAACAACGACTTAACCACTTCGCCATTGAGAACCCCAAACTATCCACAAACAACGACTTAACCACTTCGCCACTGAGAACCCCAAACTATCCACAAACAACGACTTAACCACTTCGCCACTGAGAACCCCAAACTATCCACAAACAATGACTTAACCACTTCGCCACTGAGAACCCCAAACTATCCACAAACAATGACTTAACCACTTCGCCACTGAGAACCCCCAAACTATCCACAAACAATGACTTAACCACTTCGCCACTGAGAACCCCAAACTATCCACAAACAATGACTTAACCACTTCGCCACTGAGAACCCCAAACTATCCACAAACAATGACTTAACCACTTCGCCACTGAGAACCCCAAACTATCCACAAACAATGACTTAACCACTTCGCCACTGAGAACCCCAAACTATCCACAAACAATGACTTAACCACTTCGCCACTGAGAACCCCAAACTATCCACAAACAATGACTTAACCACTTCGCCACTGAGAACCCCAAACTATCCACAAACAATGACTTAACCACTTCGCCATTGAGAACCCCAAACTACCCACAAACAATGACTTAACCACTTCGCCATTGAGAACCCCAAACTATCCACAAACAATGACTTAACCACTTCGCCACTGAGAACCCCAAACTATCCACAAACAATGACTTAACCACTTCGCCACTGAGAACCCCAAACTACCCACAAACAATGACTTAACCACTTCGCCACTGAGAACCTCCAAACTATAAGGTGTAGTTGCTAATACATGATAGATAAATAAATATATAGTAAACAAATATTAAACGTCTCCGGCAAAAAACAAATTGATCAAACACAGAATTCGAACCAAAAAATCGTTATTTCTAACGGCTCCCATTGCTTAATCGTGAAGACGAGCGCTTTTTATAGAGTAGTATTTATTTACTGTCTGTTTATTTACAATGTTTATTTTCTCAGGTGATTCCCTTGGAATTTTAAAATCACTTATCCTTTTACTAATATTGTTCATTCTCACTTGACCGACGTTCATGGGGAGTTTGTTAGATGTTGAATAAAGTGTAGTTTTTAGTTGCATGAGAATAAATATTGTTTTACTTGTTTGAAAGTTACTATTAAAGGTGTCCTAACTAATACAATGCCCCATATATATATATATATATGTTGTAGGGCTTCGTTCTTTTAGTAGTACTATTATAATTGGTAGTCATATAGAGGCATATGGCTTATGTTGTTGTTGTTTCCGAGAGAGAGGAGGAGGGAGGTTGTTGTTATTAATTACCTCTTGCGATCCTGTGGTAATATTGAAATTTATAGTATGGTGTGGTAAGAAGATGAACCATTTCGTAGTATCAACAGCCAACACTGATGACAATATTCGCCATTCATAATAAAACGTACATAACACAAACCCTGATCTATCCTGTGTGATTTGTATTTATTGCTCTGTTATTCATGGTATATTTCCATAGTCTTTATAAGATATGTTTATGTTACTCATGCCTCTCTATCCTACAACGTCAAGATGTAATAATATCTAAATTCTGACTGCTATTGACATGCACGTCCTCTCGGTCCATTGTTTTTCATGAATCACCTAGCGATTCTGTCGTCAACGTAAGTCGTACTTAAGTTTGTCTTTCCTAACGTTTCTACTACTATGTGCAGTCTTTGGTGTGCAATTTTCCTAACATTTCTACTACTATGTGCAGTCTTTGGTGTGCAACTTTCCTAACATTTCTACTACTATGTGCAGTCTTTGGTGTGCAATTTTCTTCTATTTCATTGTCCCCTTGTCTTTCTTCTGTGTTGTCACCGACTATTCACTGTCCATATAGCTATATCCTTCTACATATATATACACACACACATATTATGTATATTCCTTTTACCGTTAACGTAACATAGGGCCTGCAAGTAATTTCTCCATACCGGTCTGTCCTGGACAACTCGCTCAATATCATCCATGGAATTGAGTCCGACATTGTTTGCCTCTCCAGCACAATACTTCATACTATATAATCAACTCTTATGGAATCGATATTAAACGCAGATAAAGACAAGCGACATAAAATGGGCATATTTTCGAGCATATAATGCGAAGAGAAGATTTAGTGAAACACGTACAAACAAAGTACTATAGTTTTACAAAATACGAAACAGTGACGATAAACAGCAACGTTTCGACCACAAGGCCTTTATCAAGCAAACGAACAAACAGGAGTGACAAAGGCCTTGTTGGTCGAAACGTTGCTGTTATTCACTTTCTGTATTTGAAAACTATAGTACTGTTTATGCGTGTTCACTATTACCAAGTTTTACTGCAGTCTTCCCTATTTTGAAGAGAAGATTTAGAACATTTGGTGACTACAGGTAAAATTCAGGGAAGGAGAGATCGTGGAAGACAGAGGGAGAAGATGTTGGATGGCCTGACATCATGGTTCGACAAAATATCGACGTCAGAACTGATTACATGCACCAAGCAAAGAGAGTTGTGGAGAGACATGATCGCCTACGCCGGCAGGCATGGCACTTGATTGATTGAAAGACACGCGTACGTAAAGTAACGCAGTATTACACAAACATATATTTGAATGCACCTTCTTTGTAGTTCGGTTTATCAATTGTGTGTAGACATGGCCACTGAATCGTTTCAATAGAAGCCCGTGTGTTGCCGGGACCCGCATGGAAAGCAATGAATAGCACCACTGTTACCTACAAGGTATGTTGTAAGAAGCGACTTAGGTAGGGGCTTAGGGAAGCTAGACTAGAAAATAAAAAGCGTCGCAGAAATCGAACGTGTAGGCGCATAACTGGCACAACGTACTATTGCTCTTAGATCGCATACAAATCACAAAGTCCAACAAATAATCGATATGAAGCGTTCGAAGAAGAGCAAGCAGAGGTTTCATTAGAAAGACTTTTAAAAAACAATTCCTACAAAATAATTTCAACATATTCTAAATTACTTCTGGTACCCTCGCCGGTGTTACGTAGTTCGCGCACTGCCGCTGAGATCTTCTTGTTTAAGAAAGATATCAGAGCGCACATGGTTACTCACAGAAAGTGCAACGATGATAGTCATATTAATCAATTAATCAAATATAGTTTTTTTTATTTTTTGTTGAAAGGTACTAATTAAAAGAGACCTAACTAATACAATACCCAATAATGTACTATACGTTTTTTATTGAATCTATATTAATAGTGAAATACAGTAAATAAAAGCTAATAAAAACTAACTTATGTAAAATAACAGTTTTACAGTATTATAAAACCTTATATTTTGAATGCAGTTTGCGTAATAGTTAAATGGACGTCAATAAACTTTCGAATACCATAACAATAAAGAACTTTAAATAAAACAAGAAGAGACCATATAAGAAATGAGGAGATTAGAACAGTCGGAACAACAACTGTTGTTAGATTCATTGAAAAACAGACTCAAATGGTTTTGCTACTTGATGAGAATGAACCAGAATACACCAATTGCAAGAGCGTACAACCTGAAAATGGAATCATCAAGATGCAGGACAGACTAAGAAAAAGATGGATTGATAAAGTTACAGACATCTTAAAACTTCACAATACCACAGCATATCAAGCGATCGATCGTGAACTATCTTGGACACCTATTACCAGTTAAACCTGCTACAAAAGAACGAATAGAATGCATGACGAACTTTGAATCGGATAAGATGTCCAATTGAAAATGAACAATGATTCTTTGTTTATTTTGTTATGAAATTCTATCGTTTTTTATGTCTCTTGCACATTTCCATTTTCTGATTGAGGTAAACATTTAGCTATATGCGTTTCGCTTTATGGAACCTGTACGATATTTCTTCGCTTGGGTGAGAACACAAAAAGTGAATAACAATAGATCGCAACCGGCCCGTGAATTGGCGGGAGATGAAAACAAAAATGTGAGGCTCGAAGCACACAGCACCACGTTTAAAACTTAATTTTCATTTAAATTTAATTTTACCATATTAACATTTTTTATTTCAGTATCGTTTTCGATTCTTATGGTGTCGTTTGAGAGTGTCGGTTGACTGAGTTCCAGCTAACTGAGAATCTGTCATATTTGTCTCGCCCTTAAACTGGTTTGTACAATACCAATTACCGTTTCTTCAGCTGAAAGATCATACAGCAGAATGACAAATCATTAAATACATTGCAACAATAAACATACCCAACTTGTCAAGAGCAACTTAAACATCTATCAAGTTTGTACATGGACAATGATTTAGCTAAACATGTTGATGTTTCTAAGGAAAGTAAAAAGTAAATAAACCCTTTGTAATACCACCAGGTAGATTGTGTATTGTTTATTGTCTTTTCCCAGGTGGAGGATGTAATTTATTGTCCACTCTTGCCGTTAGGCGTAGTGTTGGGAACTTTAATTTGCGTTCCAGGACGAGATGATTTGCCCTTGTTGTGTTAGCCTGAGTCAACAGCAGGATACAATCCGTGTTTATTTAGTGTGGTCTTGATATTGTCTGTCCATCTTTTTTCTTGGTCTTCCCTTGGCTCTAGTACACAATGTACAGGCATTAAGAGCTTCCTAAAAAACAAATAGACAAACACAGGATCCGAACCACTTACCCTCATTCTTACGACACCCATCGCCTAGCCTAGCAATACGAGCGTCCTTAGAATGGCTCGCTGGTTGTGTTCGTAAGGACGCTCGTATTGCTAGGCTAGGCTATGGGTGTCGTAAGAAATAAGAGTAAGTGGTTCGAATCCTGTGTTTGTCTATTTGTTTTTTAGCAAGCTCTTAATACTTGTACATTGTTTATTTGTTGATCATATTCTTCACTTCCGTTGTTTCCTCTGGGGTTCTTGCCAAAAAAACCTCCTCGTTCTCATCTTGGCTCTCTGATCTCTTTTTTATTGTATGCTGTCATTGGTGGTTGTTTCTATTCTCATTAAATGTCCGAGACCCTGCATGTGTTGTCTTTCAATGTATTCGGTGTATGAAGTTATGCCCATTATGTTTCTGATGTCCTTGTTTTGTAGTCTATCTTTCCTGGTGACCCCACTTGCCGTCCTCAAACATTTCGTTTCACAACAAATACCTCAAGGTATATTGGGTAATACGATGTTAGACTCGTAGTTTTTCATTGACCGTCGGCACACGATGAGTGATGTGGTCAACATCATGCCGATTGCCTTTACTTCCCAGTGCTTTTCCTGGTACTCAATTGAGACTGTGTCGATCTGAGAGCCGTTACGGTCGGAAAAATGATGTTTCAAAAGTTAGTGGAAAATGTAGGGCTGTAAAAGTTACTTGAAAATGTAGGGCTGTAAAAGTTAGAAAATATACTTTTAGATAATTTGTCACATTATTATACGTTTTTATTACGTCAATTTTCATCGTTTTTTTTGTATTAACTATAAACATAATTTTTCGTTATATTTTTCTTCTTCATCACCATTCGTTCTTCATCATCATTCGTTCTACGTCATCATTCGTTACACATCATCATTCGTTCTACGTCATCATTCGTTCTACATCATCATTTGTTCTACATCACCATTCGTTCTTCATCATCATTCGTTCTACATCATCATTCGTTCTACATCATCATTCGTTCTACATCATCATTCGTTCTACATCATCATTCGTTCTACATCATCATTCGTTCTACATCTGTAGCAGGGAATATGACACCAGGTTTTTCCCTAGTCCCAAGCTGCAACGAGGCACGTATTTTTCAATTAACCAAAGGGGTAACAATATACCTGGGCTGTGGAACATATAATTACAGACCAGATATGTTAGCAAGGAGACGTTGTCTTAACTAGCAGTAAATTTATGCCCTGTTTTTCTTTCCTGGAGCCAGAGAGGTTAATTGTATTCTTTTTTTTGAACGTCTGTGTGATTGTCCGGTCACGATTGTCAAATTAGCTGGGTTTTCCAGGCCAACTAAACAGATTTGACCGTGAGAATTTTACTAAAAGGACAAGGACTGATTTAGAAACAAAGAAAATTGCCAGTGGATAAATAGAATACACATTGTAGATTCGAGACAGAACAGCTTGACACATCATCTTCACACACACTTGGCAGAGGGACAGTTGGCAGAAACTTTAGATAGGCGATTGGGATAGAGACAGAGGGACAGAGAGGTACCCAGGAACAGTCAGTGTAGGTAGTCAATTCTCATTCATACAGAGGGACAGAGAGTAGGTAGTCTGAAATAAACAATAACAACAGTCAGAAAGAGTGAAGACAACTTCACACAACTTTAGACACTTGAGAGACGCATTCGGATAGAGGCAGAGGGACAGAGAGGTACCCACGGACAGGCAGTCTGAAGAGAGGATAGTGAGGCCAGAACAGGATAACAGACAGTTAATTGATAGGAGGAAAGATTAGCCAGTGCTTGGTAGTCTACAGATGGTGACGTCATTCAAACTAACCAACGCTTGGTAGTCTACAGTTGGTGATATCATTCAAGCTAACCAGTGCTTGGTAGTCTACAGATGGTGACATCATTCAAGCTAACCAGTGCTTGGTAGTCTACAGATGGTGACGTCATTCAAACTAACCAACGCTTGGTAGTCTACAGTTGTTGACCACGCCAGAACTTAGTATTATCAACAAGACAGCCCTGACGGAGTTGACTTTGACCCAAATAGAGAGACAATTGTAACTAAATCAGAAAAGAGACATTCTAAGAAAAAAGTGAGATATTCAAGGCGGTTTCGATCGAAAGGAGACATTTTAAATAAAAGTGACATATTCAAGGACTTCTGGACAGAAACATTCTGTTTCATATTTTCTTTGGCAGAAGGGATAAGTAGACCATAATATTTAATACGATTATATTTACGGTTGTATTTTTTGTATATAGAGGTGTCTTAATATGATGAGGTAATATACTTTAAGTTTTTTTTTCAGGAAGATTGGTTGTTTTAAATTTAGATATGGAGAAATTGACAAATGCTAAACAGAACCATAAATAATCAACTGATTTGCATGTTTATATATATGAATGTATATTTTTGTATTCAAATAAGCAAATGAACAAATAAAAGTTGTGTTGATTTTCAAATTAACACAACACTACTGGCATGCGGGGATCACGTGACAGTTGGCGTGCCTCAACACTAATGGTCTCCATACGCACCTGCCGAGCGATGTGCACGCTAGGAATGACTCCGCCTATGCGGCATATCAGATCAATATAACAACGGCTAGACACGCGACGTGTAACCTGTCGCTCGTCATCTGTTGCGACAACTTTTCAACCACTTGTATAAAGACCTGCCACGCGCCTCAGTTTGAACGAGATTACCCAGGTTAGCGCTGTTGTCCTGGCGTTATGCCGTGGATTAAATGCATGACCTGGTTTCAATCATAATGTACTAAAAAATCTTTGTCCCCACAGCAAATATGAAAGCTCAAGCGTCACAAAGGAAAAGAAAGTTCGAAGAAGATGAAGAAAGAAATTGATTCTGTTTATTAATTTGATGGGAAAAGCGGAGAAGGAGGTAGAGGTGATGTTGAAGTACACATGGAACATCCGGTGTTGTTTTCGTTCGGTAATTACATGCATTCTATTTGAATAGATGACATCACATGCACACGACAAACTAACACTAACTCTAACATATTATATATCACATATCACTCACTCTATCACATCACAGCTAACTCTAAGTTTATTGTTGACTGAACATATCCACTTCAGTTAATTTATGTAACAGGAAACCAGCTGTCTTTATGTGACGTGGAAAGTGTGAAGGATTTTGTGAAGGTGGGTTGGAGGAGGAAAGAGGAGGGAGTGGGGATTCGACCTGCAAAGCTGCGTATACTGTCGGAGACGATGAAGGATAGTAGGGTGGATAGAGTGGGAATTTAGGATGGGAACATAGTTCTTGAGCAATGGATTCAAGATAGCAATGTATCTACGAATGGGATATGTGAGAAATTGAAAACAACAACGTAACTAGAACATGATGAAAAGGAAAAGTATGTGGGGAAACCAATGAAACGAAATCGTGTTATTTACACTAAAACGCTCCATATCGACCACTTGTTAAACAACTCTTTGTGATTTGTATGTGATCTGAGCATAAGAACGATTGTACGTTGTGCCAGTTATGTCAGCTATACAAGTAGGCCAGCACATCCAATTTCTGCGATGATTTTTATTCACAAAGGTTATTTCTATGGTCCCCTAATCATCTTGCTAAAAAATAAAATGAGAAAAACATTGTGACTAAATCTTGCTAAAAGTAAAATGAGAAAAACATTGTGACTAAATCTTGCTAAAAATAAAATGAGAAAAACATTGGGACTAAATCTTGCTAAAAGAAGGAAAAAACATTGTGACTAAATCTTGCTAAAAGTAAAATGAGAAAAACATTGTGACTAAATCTTGCTAAAAGAAGAAAAAGAAAAACTTTGGAACCAAATCTTGCTAAAAATAAAATGAATGAGAAAAACATTGTGACTAAATCTTGGTAAAAGAAGGAGAAAAACATTGTGACTAAATCTTGCTAAAAGAAGGAGAAAAACATTGTGACTAAATCTTGCTAAAAGAAGAAGAAAAACATTGTGACTAAATCTTGCTAAAAGAAGAAAGAGGAAAACAATGTGACTAAATCTTGCTAAAAGTAAAATGAGAAAAACAATGTGACTAAATCTTGCTAAAAGAAGAAAGAGGAAAACAATGTGACTAAATCTTGCTTATAGAAGAATAGTGGGGAAAACGGTGGGAATCAATCTTGATGAGACATGAATACGCCCGAGTGGTTACCGGGGCCCAAATTTGGGGTGTAAAGAATAGAATCACTGTTACCTGCGACGCATGTCGTAAGAGGCGACAAGGAGGTTTGGCTGAAATCGGATGCATGTGTCCTAAGCGTGTAGAAGTCTATGCGTTTAGGGGCCTACCAAACCAATGTGCAACGTATACACGTTCTTGGCAAAGATCAAACATATCACAAAGAGTGATTAAAATTGGTTGTAAAGAACGAACGCAAAGAAGAAGAAGAAGAAGAGATGAATAGTGGGGAAATAGAGGGACTAAATCTTGTTAAAAGTTAGTTAGTTAGTTTGTTCCTTTCGTGCCAAAGCCTGCACATAGGGCAGAGGTTTTAGATCTCCATGTGATGCGGTTCTTTGCTAGCAGTTGGAAATCTTGTATGGTTTTACATCCCAATAGTTTACTTTCTTGTAGGGTTGTTCTTCGAAGAGTGGTCTTAGGTCTTCCACTTTTTCTTTTCCCAACTGGTGACCACATAAGGAACTGTCGATTTAGTCTCTTTTCGTTTGATCTAAGAATATAACCTAAATATTTCCACCTTTGTTTCCTTTTGTTAAAAGTAGAATGTGAAAAACAGTGAGATTAAATCTTGATTAGAGAGGAATAGGAGAAACAACGGCTTGCTACGATACAGCTATATAAATACGAAATGTGAACGTAACAGTGAGAGATGTGATAACGTTGTGATTAGTACTTCTTAGGTGTGTGGGGTTCATAAGCAAGTGGGCTTATTGAGTTTGTGTGGTTCTTAGGCAAGTGGGCTTGTTAGGCGCGTGGACTTCTTAGGAGCGTGACATTCTTAGGAGTGTGAACTTCTTAGGCGTGTGGGGGTCTTAGGCGCGTGTGCTTGTTAGACGCGTGGACTTCTTAGGCACGTGGATTTCATAGGCGTGTGGGGTTCTTATGTGCGTGTACTTCTTAGGCGCGTGTACTTCTTAGGCGCGTGTACTTCTTAGGCGCGTGGACTTCTTAGGCGCGTTGACTTTTATTAGGCGCGTGGACTTCTTAAGCGACAGCAATGGTTCTCAGGTCTACTCAGGTCTAATCAGGTCTCCTCAGGTCTACTCAGGTTCAAGTGAGTACTAGAAAGGCACTGAGAAGTAAACGCAGTCTGCGTGATGATGGTAGTCAAATAAAAATACTGATACAACACCGTAGTCACTAATTTACCCCATAGTATGAAAACATGTTTCTTAGACCTAATAGTAAACAATATACGAAAGATGATCTAGTTAGAGCAAGCATTCGTCAACTGAAAGTTCTTATAGAGCTTATGAAACAAACATCAAGTAGACCACTACCATCTAAAGTTATCTAACAGACATCAAGTAGACCGGTACCATCTAAAGTTATCTAACAGACAACAAGTAGACCGGTACCATCTAAAGTTATCTAACAGACAACAAGTAGACCACTACCATCTAAAGTTATCAAACAGACATCAAGTAGACCGGTACCATTTAAAGTTATCTAACAGACATCAAGTAGACCACTACCATCTAAAGTTATCTAACAGACATCAAGTAGACCACTACCATCTAAAGTTATCTAACAGACATCAAGTAGACCGGTATCATCTAAAGTTATCTAACAGACATCAAGTAGACAACTACCATCTAAAGTTATCTAACAGACATCAAGTAGACCTACCATCTAAAGTTATCTAACAGACATCAAGTAGACCTACCATCTAAAGTTATCTAACAGACATCAAGTAGACCGGTACCATCTAAAGTTATCAAACAGACATCAAGTAGATCACTACCATCTAAAGTTATCAAACAGACTTCAAGTAGACCACTACCATCTAAAATTATCTAACAGACATCAAGTAGACCACTACCATCTAAAGTTATCTAACAGACTTCAAGTAGACCACTACCATCTAAAGTTATCTAACAGACTTCAAGTAGACAACTACCATCTAAAGTTATCTAACAGACATCAAGTAGATCACTACCATCTAAAGTTATCTAACAGACTTCAAGTAGACCACTACCATCTAAAGTTATCTAACAGACATCAAGTAGATCCCTACCATCTAAAGTTATCAAACAGACAACAAGTAGACCACTACCATCTAAAGTTATCTAACAGACTTCAAGTAGACCGGTACCATCTAAAGTTATCTAACAGACTTCAAGTAGATCACTACCATCTAAAGTTATCTAACAGACATCTAGTAGACTTATGATTCGAAGTCATCAAACAAAGAAGTTTTTTTTCGCTAAAGAGATGTTCACAATGTATACACAACTAAAGAGATGTTCACAATGTATACACAACTAAAGAGATATTTACAATGTATACACAACTAAAGAAATGTTCACAATGTATACACAACTAAAGAAATGTTTACAATGTATACACAACTAACGAGATGTTCACAATGTATGCACAACTAAAGAAATGTTTACAATGTATACACAACTAAAGAGATGTTCACAATGTATACACAACTAAAGAGATGTTTACAATGTATACACAACTAAAGAGATGTTTACAATGTATACACAACTAAAGAGATGTTCACAATGTATACACAACTAAAGAAATGTTTACAATGTATGCACAACTAAAGAGATGTTCACAATGTATACACAACTAAAGAAATGTTCACAATGTATACACAACTAAAGAGATGTTTACAATGTATACACAACTAAAGAATATTTACAATGTATACACAACTAAAGAGATGTTTACAATGTATACACAACTAAAGAGATGTTTACAATGTATACACAACTAAAGAAATGTTCACAATGTATACACAACTAAAGAGATGTTTACGATGTATACACAACTAAAGAGATGTTCACGATGTATACACAACTAAAGAGATGTTCACAATGTATACACAACTAAAGAGATGTTTACAATGTATACACAACTAAAGAGATGTTTACAATGTATACACAACTAAAGAAATGTTCACAATGTATACACAACTAAAGAGATGTTCACAATGTATACACAACTAAAGAAATGTTTACAATGTATACACAACTAAAGAGATGTTTACAATGTATACACAACTAAAGAAATGTTTACAATGTATACACAACTAAAGAAATGTTCACAATGTATGCACAACTAAAGAAATGTTCACAATGTATGCACAACTAAAGAGATGTTTACAATGTATACACAACTAAAGAGATGTTCACAATGTATACACAACTAAAGAGATGTTTACAATGTATACACAACTAAAGAGATGTTCACAATGTATACACAACTAAAGAGATGTTTACAATGTATACACAACTAAAGAAATGTTCACAATGTATACACAACGAAAGAAATGTTTACAATGTATACACAACTAAAGAGATGTTCACAATGTATACACAACTAAAGAAATGTTCACAATGTATACACAACTAAAGAAATGTTCACAATGTATACACAACTAAAGAAATGTTTACAATGTATACACAACTAAAGAGATGTTTACAATGTATACACAACTAAAGAGATGTTCACAATGTATACACAACTAAAGAAATGTTTACAATGTATACACAACTAAAGAGATGTTTACAATGTATACACAACTAAAGAGATGTTCACAATGTATACACAACTAAAGAAATGTTTACAATGTATACACAACTAAAGAAATGTTTACAATGTATACACAACTAAAGAGATATTTACAATGTATACACAACTAAAGAGATGTTCACAATGTATACACAACTAAAGAGATGTTTACAATGTATACACAACTAAAGAAATGTTTACAATGTATACACAACTAAAGAAATGTTCACAATGTATACACAACTAAAGAGATGTTCACAATGTATACACAACTAAAGAGATGTTCACAATGTATACACAACTAAAGAGATGTTCACAATGTATACACAACTAAAGAGATGTTTACAATGTATACACAACTAAAGAGATGTTTACAATGTATACACAACTAAAGAGATGTTTACAATGTATACACAACTAAAGAGATGTTTACATTGTATACACAACTAAAGAGATGTTTACAATGTATACACAACTAAAGAGATGTTCACAATGTATACACAACTAAAGAGATGTTTACAATGTATACACAACTAAAGAGATGTTTACAATGTATACACAACTAAAGAGATGTTTACAATGTATACACAACTAAAGAGATGTTTACAATGTATACACAACTAAAGAGATGTTTACAATGTATACACAACTAAAGAGATGTTTACAATGTATACACAACTAAAGAGATGTTTACAATGTATACACAACTAAAGAGATGTTTACAATGTATGCACAACTAAAGAAATGTTCACAATGTATACACAACTAAAGAGATGTTCACAATGTATACACAACTAAAGAAATGTTTACAATGTATACACAACTAAAGAGATGTTTACAATGTATACACAACTAAAGAGATGTTCACAATGTATACACAACTAAAGAAATGTTCACAATGTATACACAACTAAAGAAATGTTTACAATGTATACACAACTAAAGAGATATTTACAATGTATACACAACTAAAGAGATGTTCACAATGTATACACAACTAAAGAGATGTTTACAATGTATACACAACTAAAGAAATGTTTACAATGTATACACAACTAAAGAAATGTTCACAATGTATACACAACTAAAGAGATGTTCACAATGTATACACAACTAAAGAGATGTTCACAATGTATACACAACTAAAGAGATGTTCACAATGTATACACAACTAAAAGATGTTTACAATGTATACACAACTAAAGAGATGTTTACAATGTATACACAACTAAAGAGATGTTTACAATGTATACACAACTAAAGAGATGTTTACATTGTATACACAACTAAAGAGATGTTTACAATGTATACACAACTAAAGAGATGTTCACAATGTATACACAACTAAAGAGATGTTTACAATGTATACACAACTAAAGAGATGTTTACAATGTATACACAACTAAAGAGATGTTTACAATGTATACACAACTAAAGAGATGTTTACAATGTATACACAACTAAAGAGATGTTTACAATGTATACACAACTAAAGAGATGTTTACAATGTATACACAACTAAAGAGATGTTTACAATGTATACACAACTAAAGAGATGTTTACAATGTATGCACAACTAAAGAAATGTTCACAATGTATACACAACTAAAGAGATGTTCACAATGTATACACAACTAAAGAAATGTTCACAATGTATACACAACTAAAGAAATGTTCACAATGTATACACAACTAAAGAGATGTTCACAATGTATACACAACTAAAGAGATGTTCACAATGTATACACAACTAAAGAGATGTTTACAATGTATACACAACTAAAGAGATGTTCACAATGTATACACAACTAAAGAGATGTTTACAATGTATACACAACTAAAGAGATGTTCACAATGTATACACAACTAAAGAAATGTTCACAATGTATACACAACTAAAGAAATGTTCACAATGTATGCACAACTAAAGAGATGTTTACAATATATACACAACTAAAGAGATGTTCACAATGTATGCACAACTAAAGAAATGTTCACAATGTATACACAACTAAAGAGATGTTCACGATGTATACACAACTAAAGAGATGTTTACAATGTATACACAACTAAAGAGATGTTTACAATGTATGCACAACTAAAGAGATGTTTACAATGTATACACAACTAAAGAAATGTTCACAATGTATACACAACTAAAGAGATGTTCACAATGTATACACAACTAAAGAAATGTTTACAATGTATACACAACTAAAGAGATGTTTACAATGTATACACAACTAAAGAGATGTTCACAATGTATACACAACTAAAGAGATGTTCACAATGTATACACAACTAAAGAGATGTTCACAATGTATGCACAACTAAAGAAATGTTTACAATGTATACACAACTAAAGAGATGTTTACAATGTATACACAACTAAAGAGATGTTCACAATGTATACACAACTAAAGAGATGTTCACAATGTATACACAACTAAAGAGATGTTCACAATGTATACACAACTAAAAAGATGTTCACAATGTATACACAACTAAAGAGATGTTCACAATGTATACACAACTAAAGAGATGTTTACAATGTATACACAACTAAAGAGATGTTCACAATGTATACACAACTAAAGAGATGTTTACAATGTATACACAGCTAAAGAAATGTTCACAATGTATACACAACGAAAGAAATGTTTACAATGTATACACAACTAAAGAGATGTTCACAATGTATACACAACTAAAGAAATGTTTACAATGTATACACAACTAAAGAAATGTTCACAATGTATACACAACTAAAGAAATGTTCACAATGTATACACAACTAAAGAGATGTTTACAATGTATACACAACTAAAGAAATGTTTACAATGTATACACAACTAAAGAAATGTTCACAATGTATACACAACTAAAGAAATGTTTACAATGTATACACAACTAAAGAAATGTTCACAATGTATACACAACTAAAGAAATGTTCACAATGTATACACAACGAAAGAAATGTTCACAATGTATACACAACGAAAGAAATGTTCACAATGTATACACAACTAAAGAAATGTTCACAATGTATACACAACGAAAGAAATGTTCACGATGTATACACAACTAAAGAAATGTTCACAATGTATACACAACTAAAGAAATGTTCACAATGTATACACAACTAAAGAGATGTTTACAATGTATACACAACTAAAGAAATGTTCACGATGTATACACAAAACAATACATTTACACGAAATATCTAAAAACCACTGCCGTTTCTACCTGTATTACCACTTTTTAATGGTGGCTTAGGACAGGTGGGATGAGAGCCTGTGAATGTGTCTTCAACATTATCTTTCTTCTTCTTCTTCTTTTGTCGTCACACTGCTACCGGGTTGTTGCCCAGTGTCGTGGTTTTCTGTTTTTGTCTTGCGCTATTCTGGTAGCTTGTGTGATTGTTATCTTTGCTCTTTCACAGGATTCTGCTACGCCATCTAACCATCTTTTCCGTGGTCTTCCTCTTGCCCTCTTTCCCGATGTTCTGTTGTTGAAGACTCTGTATACTGTGGAGTTTGGATGCATTCTTATTAAGTGGCCAAACCACTTCATTCTTTGTTTATCTATGTAATTCAAGCATGTTTTCTCAGTGACTCAATGAGTATGCTCAGGAAGATTGAAACAGGACGGGCTAGGAGACATTGGATAGAATCGCTGGGGAGGTTTAAGCTGACAAAGATCAGTTTTATTTTTGTGCCAGGGCATGCAGGTGTAAGGGGAATGAACGTGCGGATAGGCTTGCAGGTATGGCTGCTGTCCAAAGCGGACGAGCAATGGACCAGGCTGATATTATAAATTCCTTAAGGGAGAGGGCGTGTACATGATTCACGTAATAGCGGTGAATCCACAACACTAACCAGACTGCAAGAACTCAAAGTTAAGTGTGGTGTAGCTCGACAAGAACGCTATGCTGGCAGACAAAGAAGAATTGTAAACAAACAAAGAACCGGTGTCGTTAGTCGCCACACGCTGATGGACATACTGCGGGAGAGATCGGAGCACTTATGGACTAATTTGTTCGAAGTGCAGTGATGGTGATCCGACGACTAAACTAAACTAATTCAAGCACGGTTTTGTGCCAACTTTCTTTCTTATGCTGATGTTGGTGATTCTCTTTTCTTGTGTTGTTGGTAAATTTTCGCAGGCAACGCATTTCACATGTAGTTATTTTTGTGACTGCACTTTGCTCAATGTCCATGTTTGGCTCTGGTAACACAAAGTAGGTATAAACATTATCTTTAATAGAGATAATACATACAGGGTGTTCAAGATAAAAGTAGCTTGTCAAGAGAGCCAGCCTCGCATATATTTATGAAAATAAGTAGGTTCAATTATGACGTAGTATATGTCAAGTGAGCAGGTCTTTTGTAACGGTGAGTAATTATAGTGCAGGAAGGAGCGAGAACAAATGGAACGAAAGGATGAGCTAGTCAGAACTGGTTTAACTATTGTCTGTTTACAAATGTAGGCCCCTGTTTAAAAATATATAACTCTGCAACCATTTCAACTAAGATGATGACATTTTATATACATCCTTAAAATATGAATGACCTTACAAAAACAGCAAAGAATTTGCCGATATGCAAAATCTAAGCTGCATTTTGACCTGTCAATGACATACTCGAGTGCATGCAAAATTCATATCAATACAACAGATAATTTTCGATAAAATTAAACTTTAATGAGTGCAAATATTTGTAAACGGATTATAGTAAATACACAAAACGGACTATAGTAAATACACAAAACAGACTATAGTAAATACACAAAACGGACTATAGTAAATACACAAAACGGACTATAGTAAATACACAAAACAGACTATAGTAAATACACAAAACAGACTATAGTAAATACATAAAACAGACTATAGTAAATACACAAAACGGACTATAGTAAATACACAAAACAGACTATAGTAAATACATAAAACAGACTATAGTAAATACACAAAACGCACTATAGTAAATACACAAAACAGACTATAGTAAATACATAAAACAGACTATAGTAAATACACAAAACGGACTATAGTAAATACACAAAACCGACTAAAGTAAATACACAAAACAGACTATAGTAAGTACACAAAATGTAATGCGTACTGTCAACTTAGATTTTCAATCGGTCTACTTTTACCTTGAACTCCTGTATATTAAACCAGACCAAACCGGAACCGTATTAAATATATCTGCGTCACATGAGCAAAAATAACTTTTATAAAATCATAACAGCACGGACGTCCTTGTACATTTTAACCTGGATGGGGCAAAAGTAATTTTAGTTTGTAGTTTACTACACGGAAATGGGAGAAGACCAGATTGGCATAACTAGGTGTTATCAAAACGTCATTTTCCAAGGGTGGAATGTGCCCCATCACACACCCACACAATCTTAACGTATATACGCCCATGTATAACACAGTGTTTTCAGCGGTGGTGGGTAGACAACTCGAAACATTGGTGGGGAGGGAGGAATTAAAGAATGATACTATTCCCGATATATTGTTTTTTCAAACAACCACTGCAGAAGATGACAATAAATGTTGCACGAACGCAAAGAAGAAAATAAATGTTGCAATAATATTTTTTTAAAAACATATTCGTTTCCCTGAGCCGATAAATCTGTTCTCTTTTTTTTTACAAGCTGACGCAAGCCAGTGTACCAACTATTTTAGTATATACTGTACTATATGACTGTTTCACTTGAGATACATCAGGTCACCGGGATTTCTCCAGAAATATACACGCATATAAGTTCAAGCGACACAACACAGTGTTCTCCCGGTCAATTGTAATCTAGGTCAAATTCTAGTCAGATCAAATGTTTTCATCTGCTACCATTATTACAGTAGACATTACCATCTGCAACTGTTAAACCACAGCCAGGCTTTAGCCACGCTTTAGACACGCTGACGTTCTATCGTTTACCGACACACACAAAATGTCAGACCACTTTACGGAAGAGAGAAATCGAGTTATCTGGCCTGGGCTAAAGCCTGGCTGTGGTTAAACTCACTGTCTTGTGGAGGGGGCTCGGAGAGCTAAAGGCTAGGGAGTAAACCTAATAGAAAATCCACAGTGCCCTGTGGGTCAGCACGTTATGCAGAGGGCTAGAGGAGTAAACCTTGAACACAAATTCGGAGGGAGGGACCATACGGCAGTTGATGGTTATATATGTATTCATTTCATCTTCTGACATCCCCTGCAAACCCTGTTTGATTCCAAACGTATGGACTTTGTCCTTCCTTTGGATTAAACAGCAGAGAAGAGAGGGGGTTTGTGCAAAATGGGCAAGGCACATTCCCCATATCAGCTGCCTAGACTAGGCACAAATGAAGAGAGTGTCACCAAAACAATGGTTTTATGTCAGGGAAATAACACATCAACAAATATAACTTTAAATGGTAACCATCTAACCCCAGTTAAAAAATTCTGCTATCTTGGGTATTTTAGTCACTGCCAGCTTTTCTCTTGATGAAGAAATCAACGCTCGAATAGGTAGCGCGGCTTCTACATTCGGCAAACAATTTTTTTCTTTTTCTCCTATCCAGAAGCACTTGAACTGAAAGCTCTTCGGCTCGGTGTCATGGACATCGTAACCCTTCGGTTCGGTGCCACGAACACCGTAAATCTGGGGCACCTGTAGCTTTTCTGCCAGTCCGTGGAGTTGAGCCCGCACATACAGAGGACTTGTCACCCGTAGTCCAACGTGCTGCGAACACGCTGGGCACACGGGCTCGGCAAACTATTAAAGAACGCGTGGGACTACAAAAGTAAACATTGCAAATGGAAATTCAAATATATCGAGCCTCCGTAATTAGCTCTTTACCATTGGCTCAGAAACATGGACAGCCTACTCGAAGCATGAGAGAAGGTTTAACATCTTTCACCTTCGATGTCTCCGCAAGATTATGAACATCAGGTGGTACGACAAGATAACTAACTCGGAAGTACTGCAATGTGCAAATTTGCCTTCCATCATGGGCATGCTCAGCAGTAGACGACTATGATGATTGGGGCATGTGCGACAAATGGACAATGGGCGCATTCCAAAACAAATGTTATTCTGTGAACTTTCGGTGGGGAAGAGGCACCAAGGCAGACCACTGCTCAGATACAAAGATGTCTGCAAGGCCTCAATGAATAACTTTTATATCGGTCCCAGCAAATAGGAACAACTGGCTGATGATCGTGATAGGAAGAGAGAGAGAGAGGGGGTACTATAAATGTGTTTAGAGATTAAAGAACTTACGAAGGAAAATGGATATTAATTAACCATTGCAGAAGAGAGATCTTCTTCAAACGCTCCATATCGACCACTTGCTAAACCATTCTTTGTGATTTGTATGTGATCTGAGTCTAAGAGCGATTTACGTTATGCCAGTTATGCGCCTTCAAGTAGGTCAACACACCCGATTTCTGCGATTCTTTATTTACTAGGGTAGCTTCAATAGGCCCCTACCTTAGTCACCTCTTACGACATGCATGTCACAGTGTTACTATTCTTTGCTCCTATTGAGAGCCCCAGCAACACACAGGCGGCAGAAGATAAATGTTGCAATCATAATTTGTTTTAAAAAAATAAAACCAATATGGCAACATTACTACAGCAAGCAACACAAGTACCTTGGCGGTGAGATTATAGTTCGTTCCAAAATTCGTGATCACACTAAGGTTTAATTTGTACGAAATCTATCTGATGGATAAAAGTAATTTTTTGCATGCAGTCTTATATACCTCACGACGTTACGAATTCATGTTAAACTAATTGGTAGGTAGCTTAGTTGATGCAAAAAAAATTTTGTTGTTATATAATTTTGCATAAGCACAACAAAATGATCATCAAAGTTTAGAATTTACAGTAATACACAAAATGGTGGCGAATGATTGCAAAGGCGAATCCTTATTACATATTATAAAAATAAAGGTGACATTGGGAACAAATGATACCTTCAACTTCTATAAATGAAAATAAATGTTGCGTACATACGCCAATGACAGTCGGTAGGAAACATTGTGAATTGATTAATTCCACGGGATTCCCGATTTTGACGTGCACTGAATTGCATGTGGAACACGGAAATGTTTAGTTATAGACAAACTTGACAATCGTACTGTAAAATTTCGACAAGTATACCAGATCAACATCGCGGTAAATTTAGTAATAATATATAATTAAATTCTTACAGAACTAAAGGTTTGGGTGGGCAAAAATACTTTTGGAAGGTCGTCACTGTTATCTATATAAAAATGCAAAAATCAAGAATTTCTGTCAAGTGGATGATTTTATATCAGTCGGTAAAGATGATTTTATATCGGTCTGTAAAGATGATCACGAATTTTGGAACGAACTATGACACAAAAACAACATTTTAGTCCTGGTAAAAATCGTCTCAATATAGCAACATCCAACTCTAATATTTGGCTACACAACTGACCGGAAAAACCATGACCTAGTTTTGAGTTGGGGACTGGATCACAGTCAACACAAGAAGTTTATAGTTGGCTCTGACTGGATTTTGTATATGTTTGATAGAACACTGCAAGCTTTTTGCACTTTTACTCAATTCTATGAGCTTATGGTTATTTATTGATGACAAATATTAATAATAATGATATTCCTTATTGTTAAGCTTAAGGGTGATCCGACTTTTTTATGTGAATATTTTAAAGGGAAAGAATTTGTGTAGTAAGTCGAGACATGTTTTTTCCCCTTCAAGTATCTATATATTTACAAGTTGTGATGTAGATGTGTTTTCCTCTTCAAGTATCTATATATTTACAAGTTTTGATGTAGATGTTTTTTCCCCTTCAAGTATCTATATATTTATAAGTTTTGATGTAGATGTTTTTTTCCCTTCAAGTATCTATATATTTACAAGTTTGGATGTAGATGTTTTTTCCCCTTCAAGTATCTATATATTTATAAGTTTTGATGTAGATGTTTTTTTCCCTTCAAGTATCTATATATTTACAAGTTTGGATGTAGATGTTTTTTCCCCTTCAAGTATCTATATATTTACAAGTTGTGATGTAGATGTTTTTTCCCCTTCAAGTATCTATATATTTACAAGTTTGGATGTAGATGTTTTTTCTCTTCAAGTATCTATATATTTACAAGTTTTGATGTAGATGTTTTTTCCTCTTCAAGTATCTATATATTTACAAGTTGTGATGTAGATGTGTTTTCCCCTTCAAGTATCTATATATTTACAAGTTTGGATGTAGATGTTTTTTCCCCTTCAAGTATCTATATATTTACAAGTTTGAATGTAGATGTTTTTCCCCCTTCAAGTATCTATATATTTACAAGTTTGGATGTAGATGTTTTTTCCCCTTCAAGTATCTATATATTTACAAGTTGTGAGGTAGATGTGTTTTCCCCTTCAAGTATCTATATATTTACAAGTTGTGATGTAGATGTGTTTTCCTCTTCAAGTATCTATATATTTACAAGTTTTGATGTAGATGTTTTTTCCCCTTCAAGTATCTATATATTTATAAGTTTTGATGTAGATGTTTTTTCCCCTTCAAGTATCTATATATTTATAAGTTTTGATGTAGATGTTTTTTCCCCTTCAAGTATCTATATATTTACAAGTTTGGATGTAGATGTTTTTTCCCCTTCAAGTATCTATATATTTACAAGTTGTGATGTAGATGTTTTTTCCCCTTCAAGTATCTATATATTTACAAGTTTGAATGTAGATGTTTTTCCCCCTTCAAGTATCTATATATTTACAAGTTTGGATGTAGATGTTTTTTCCCCTTCAAGTATCTATATATTTACAAGTTGTGAGGTAGATGTGTTTTCCCCTTCAAGTATCTATATATTTACAAGTTTGGATGTAGATGTTTTTTCCCCTTCAAGTATCTATATACATATTTACAAGTTTGGATGTAGATGTTTTTTCCCCTTCAAGTATCGATATATTTACAAGTTTTGATGTAGATGTTTTTTCCCCTTCAAGTATCTATATATTTACAAATTTGATGTAGATGTTTTTTCCCCTTCAAGTATCTATATATTTACAAGTTGTGATGTAGATGTGTTTTCCTCTTCAAGTATCTATATATTTACAAGTTTTGATGTAGATGTTTTTTCCCCTTCAAGTATCTATATATTTATAAGTTTTGATGTAGATGTTTTTTCCCCTTCAAGTATCGATATATTTACAAGTTGTGATGTAGATGTTTTTTCCCCTTCAAGTATCTATATATTTACAAGTTTGAATGTAGATGTTTTTCCCCCTTCAAGTATCTATATATTTACAAGTTTGGATGTAGATGTTTTTTCCCCTTCAAGTATCTATATATTTACAAGTTGTGAGGTAGATGTGTTTTCCCCTTCAAGTATCTATATATTTACAAGTTTGGATGTAGATGTTTTTTCCCCTTCAAGTATCTATATACATATTTACAAGTTTGGATGTAGATGTTTTTTCCCCTTCAAGTATCGATATATTTACAAGTTTGGATGTAGATGTTTTTTCCCCTTCAAGTATCTATATATTTACAAGTTGTGAGGTAGATGTGTTTTCCCCTTCAAGTATCTATATATTTACAAGTTTGGATGTAGATGTTTTTTCCCCTTCAAGTATCTATATACATATTTACAAGTTTGGATGTAGATGTTTTTTCCCCTTCAAGTATCTATATATTTACAAATTTGATGTAGATGTTTTTTTCCCCTTCAAGTATCTATATATTTACAAGTTTGGATGTAGATGTTTTTTCCTCTTCAAGTATCTATATATTTACAAGTTTTGATGTAGATGTTTTTTCCTCTTCAAGTATCTATATATTTACAAGTTTTGATGTAGATGTTTTTTCCCCTTCAAGTATCTATATATTTACAAGTTTGGATGTAGATGTGTTTTCCCCTTCAAGTATCTATATATTTACAAGTTGTGATGTAGATGTGTTTTCCCCTTCAAGTATCTATATATTTACAAGTTGTGATGTAGATGTGTTTTCCCCTTCAAGTATCTATATATTTACAAGTTGTGATGTAGATGTGTTTTCCCCTTCAAGTATCTATATATTTACAAGTTGTGATGTAGATGTGTTTTCCCCTTCAAGTATCTATATATTTACAAGTTGTGATGTAGATGTTTTTTCCCCTTCAAGTATCTATATATTTACAAGTTGTGATGTAGATGTTTTTCCCCCTTCAAGTATCTATATATTTACAAGTTTTGATGTAGATGTGTTAGAGAGTTGTGATGTAGATGTGTTAGAGAGTTGTGATGTAGATGTGTTAGAGAGTTGTGAGGTAGATGTGTTAGAGAGTTGTGAGGTAGATGTGTTAGAGTGTTGTGAGGTAGATGTGTTAGAGAGTTGTGAGGTAGATGTGTTAGAGAGTTGTGAGTTAGATGTGTTAGAGAGTTGTGAGGTAGATGTGTTAGAGAGTTGTGATGTAGATGTGTTAGAGAGTTGTGAGGTAGATGTGTTAGAGAGTTGTGAGGTAGATGTGTTAGAGAGTTGTGAGGTAGATGTGTTAGAGAGTTGTGAGGTAGATGTGTTAGAGTGTTGTGAGGTAGATGTGTTAGAGTGTTGTGATGTAGATGTGTTAGAGTGTTGTGAGGTAGATGTGTTAGAGTGTTGTGAGGTAGATGTGTTAGAGTGTTGTGAGGTAGATGTGTTAGAGTGTTGTGAGGTAGATGTGTTAGAGTGAAGAAACAAATTAAATTGTCTGATGGTGAGTAAACCCGATAACAAAATCTCGTACGAGGTCTGACTTGTGATATGAGTGGACTTATCTTGATATTAAAACAAAACCAGACTCTCAACTATGGGCAAATAGCGACATCACCTTGTGGAGCCTCGGAGAAGAAAAGGTTATAAGAGTACAATCAAACAGAAAATCCGTAGTAAAGCCTCTTTTTTTCCGATCCAGAAGCACTTGAGCTTTTCAGTTCTTCGGCTCGGTGCCATGTACACCGTAAATCTGGGGAATATGTGACTTTTTCTGCCATCCCGCAGAATTGAACCCGCACACAGAAGGATAGTCACCCGTAGTCCAACGCGCTACGAACACGCTGGGAAGCCCCTAAGGCATGCAGGCATCATATGATGTCCTACCGGCAGCTAGTGCAATCAAACTGATTTCAGACTGCGTGCTTGTACTCCTTTGGACTCTATTTATTAGCGAAGTTAAGAGGGGATAGTTGGCGCTTGGACAACTCAGCTACTGCATGCAAATTTCCCAGGCATGCGTCACAGAGAGATCACTTCATGGTCGACTTTGTTGGTTGGTAGTCTGACTAGCGTCTAAGTTGTGGTTTGTTAAAAATTGATGAGAATGATTCCTATATGGTATCTGTTGCTTGGGTTGCGGTATGAGTGGATGTCGTCCATAGAGGTTCCAACCTCCATAGACTCACGTTGATCTACTGTTCTTGACATGAAGATTGTTCGCGGCAACGAGAAAGATGGCAGGCTTGCATCGAGATCATCGATTATCGGAAAGTTTAGCATGGATAAGGGGGATGTTCTTCAATCACTTAGAGATCTATGAGGACACTAAATGTGACGTTGAATCAATCCAGCTATTTAAGAAGACTAGAATTACACGTTATACAAGTAAATCTGGATACTTGCGGGTAGAGAGAAGTGTTTAACCAGCAAGCCACAGGAACCATCAGTAGGCATATTTAAGGGTAAATGAACCTTTTTTTTTATACCTCGAGGTATATTGGGTAACATGGTGTTAGGCGGTATTTTCATGCCATGTCATACGATGAGTGGTAACATGGTGTTAGGCCGGTATTTTTCATTGACCATCGTCATACGATGGGTGACATGGTGTTAGGCCGGTATTTTTCATTGACCATCGTCATACTATGGGTGACATGGTGTTAGGCCAGGTATTTTCATTAACCATCGTCATACTATGGGTGACATTGTGTTAGGCCGGTATTTTTCATTGACCATCGTCATACTATGGGTAACATGGTGTTAGGCCGGTATTTTTCATTGACCATCGTCATACGATGGGTAACATGGTGTTAGGCCGGTATTTTTCATTGACCATCGTCATACGATGGGTGACATGGGGTTAGGCCGGTATTTTTCATTGACCATCGTCATACGATGGGTGACATGAGTGTTAGGCCAGGTATTTTTCATTGACCATCGTCATACGATGGGTGACATGGTGTTAGGCCGGTATTTTTCATTGACCATCGTCATACTATGGGTAACATGGTGTTAGGCCGGTATTTTTCATTGTCCATCGTCATACGATGAGTAACATGGTGTTAGGCCGGTATTTTTCATTAACCATCGTCATACTATGGGTGACATGGTGTTAGGCCGGTATTTTTCATTGACCATCGTCATACGATGGGTAACATGGTGTTAGGCCGGTATTTTTCATTGACCATCGTCATACGATGGGTGACATGGGGTTAGGCCGGTATTTTTCATTGACCATCGTCATACGATGGGTGACATGGTGTTAGGCCGGTATTTTTCATTGACCGTCGTCATACGATGGGTGATGTGGTCAACATCATCCCGGCCGCCTTTACTTCCGAGTGCTTTTCCTGGTAACTAAATGAGACTGGGTCGAACTGAGAGCCATTACAGTTGGGAAAAAATCCACGATCAGTAGGCATACCCTTTTACATCTGTTAGGGAAGACTGAGCATCTATGGCTCGGCCCAGAGTGCTGTGACATCAACTCAGTAACCAATAACCAAACCGTTGCTCCAAACCGTGTTTTTAAATCATTGATCTCCCGTGTGTTGTCGGAGCAAAGAATATTAACACTGTGTCCTACAAGGCATGTCGTAAGAAGCGACTGAGGTAGGAGTCTAGGAAAGTTACTCTAGTAAGTAAAAAGCGTCGCAGAAATCGAATGTGCAGGCCTACTTGTAGGCGAACAACATATAATCACTCTTAGGCTAAGATCACAAAGAGTGGTTGATATGGAACGCTCGAAGAAGAACTATATAAGCTATAATTTATTATGGATTTAAAAAAAAACTGGTATGGTTTGTAGTTGGTTTTAACGCTGATCGATTATAATTTTGTGTTTTCGGTATCGTTTTCTGTGCTGTAAACTGCTTTGTCATCGATGAAAATGAGATGTAAAGGCCGAAGTCAATCTGATTGGACGTTCATGAACGTTGTTTTATCAGCCAGTCTGCCGTTTGCTTCTGGTCACGCCCAAACATTCCCTACTACCTGGAAATCGTTAGGTTACAACGCGAACTCAGCCAATACGTTGAGCGGTTTTTGTACTTTCGTTCGGTGCGTGGGCGAGGTTTACGCTGTGGTTTATCACCACATGTAATACGACGGAGGCAAAATGTAGCAAAACAAGCAAATCGGGAAGTAGAAACTATTATATTACAAATAAGAAAGCAGTGGCGGCTCGTTATTAAGGGCCAGTGGGGCCGCGCCCCACCAAAAAAAATGTATAACGTGTATTTATTATTTTATAAATTAAAATATAGCTACCAAAACCATGATTTATCCGGAAAAAATGTCTGGCCCCACCAACAAAAATGATCACGAGCCGCCACTGTAAGAAAGAATAACTTTATTCTTTTACCTTCACACTGCTACCAGGTTGTTGCACATTGTCAGTGTTTTCTGTTTTTATCTTTTGTGCTGCTCTAGTGGCTTAATAATAATATAATAATTCCTCTCATACCATTATAAGTTACATATAGGGCTTGCAAGTAATTTCTCAATATCGCTCTGTCCTGGGCAACTCGCCATTCTCTTCCATGGAATTGAGACCGATATTTCTAGCCTCTCTCAGCAAAGCTCGTTTCAAGGTCTCATTAGGTCGTTTTCTTTCTTGAACCCTTTGCATACCACTTCAATGCCTGCTTTGATATTTGTTGATCATTTTTAGTGCCTTGGGTGATAGTTATTTTCGCTTTTTGACATTATTCTGCTATTCCATCTAACCATCTTATTCGTTGCTTTCCTCTCGCCTTTTTTCCTGAGGTTATGCTGTAGAAGACCGCATACTGCGGAATTTGGTTGCATCCTTATTAACTGACCGAACCACTTCATTCTTTGTTTCTTAATGTAATTCAAGCAAAGTTCTGTGTCAACTTTCTTTGTTATGCTTATGTTAGTTTCTGTTGTTATTTGTATCTTTTTGTATTCATCGTATTTCACATGTAATTTTTTGCGACTGTACTTTGCTCAGTGTTTATAGGAAGGAGAAGATGGAGATATGTTGAACACATTGAGAAGAAATGATCAAAGAATATCAAAGCAGGTATTGAAGTGGGATGCAAAGCTTTCAAGAAAGAGAGGGCGACCTAGGAAGACCCTTAAACGAGCTTTGCTGAGAGAGGCAAGAAATATCGGTATCAGTGCCATGGAGGAGATTGAGCTAGTTTCCCATGGTAGAGAAATTGTTTGTAGGCCCTATGTAACGTGTAACCGGTACGAGTGGAATTATTATTATTATTATTTACTCAATGCCATGTTTGGCTCTGGTAACACAAAGTAGACATACAAATGCTGTTGATCATCTGTTGTTTAACTGTCAGGGAGATGTTTGGCTCTGGTAACACAAAGTAGACATACAAATGCTGTTGATCATCTGTTGTTTAACTGTCAGTGAGATGTTTGGGCGCCTTAACAATGGGGCTAGCTAATAGGTTACAGCCTTTGATTTTTGCACTTTTACCTCTATCTCCCTGTCTTCCATTTTCTGGAAATATGCCTCCTAAAATCTGGAATTTTTCACTGATTGATTGTGATGCTATTGACATAGATCACTGATCTATTTTGTTTATATAACAATGGTCTACAGAAACATGATAATAGAAACATCCAACAATTTTCTTCTTCTTCTTTGCACTCGTTCTTTACCATCAATTTTAATCATTCTTTGTGATAGGTTTGATCTTTGCCAAGAACGTGTATACGTTGCACATTGGTTTGGTAGGCCCCTCTTCTTCTCCTTCTTCTTTGCACTCGTTCTTTACAACCAATTTTAATCATTCTTTGTGATAGGTTTGATCTTTGCCAAGAACGTGTATACGTTGCACATTGGTTTGGTAGGTCCCTAAACGCATAGACTTCTACACGTTTAGGACACATGCATCCGATTTCAGTCAAACCTCCTTAGCCGACATTCTACGACATGCGTGGCAGGCAACAGTGGTTCTATTATTTACACCCCAAATTTGGGCTAGGTAATCACTCGGGCGGCATCCAACAATGATAATGGAATCACCCACAATGATTCTTTATTTTTTGTGTAGCTATGTCCGAGAAATTATAACTTTCTATTTGCCCCTATATAACTTTGAACAAAGCAGTTAGAAGACTGAATTGATGCATTTGAGATGTGGATATATAGAAGAATAGGCAGAGTTTCATGGACAGAAAAACAGACAAATAAACAAGTTTTAGGAAAACTAGGCATGAAGAAACAATTATTAAGAGAAATAAAATTCAGATAAGTAAAGTATTTTGGGCACATAAAAAGACATGACACCATGATAAAATATTTACTAGAGGGAAAAGTTGAGGGGAAGAGCAAGAGGAAGACCGAGAGATAAGTGGGAGGAAACTTTAAGAAATGGACAGGTTACAGTCTGGCAGTGTGCAACCCAAGGCGAAAGACAGAGGATGCTGGAGATTCATTGCAGCCAACCTTCGATGTGGAGACGGCACCTGATGATGATGATTTGCCCCTAACAAATTATCAAAATTGCCAACTTTGGGGCGTCCCCAACCAGGGTTGAGAAACACTGTATATATATATATATATATATATATATATATATGTACATATGTTATTTGCATAATGGTTGACTGAAGAGGAACACACACACACACAATATATATATATATATATATATATATATATATATATATATATATATATATATATATATATACGAGAGAGACATCACCTGCTTATGAATCATACTTAAGACGTCAGTGGTTACTCACTTTTCAAACAAGTATAACCACAGAACCAGTCACATTCAGTGGTATATAAATTTCTCTTTAAAACCCAGTATAAATCTCAGAAATGTAATCAACACGGAACTTCATTTATAAGCGATTCCCAGCAACCCTAACAGAGCCTCAAGCTATATTTTCTATATTTTCAGGTCGCCTGTGTGTTGCCGGGCACAAAGGAAACCAAGAATAGTAACACTGCGACCTACAAGGCATGTTGTAAGAGGCGACTGATGGTGGACCTAGGAAGCTACCTAGTAAATAAAAAGCATCGCAGAATCGGATGTGATGTCCTACTTGTAGGAGCATAACTGACACAACGTACAATCGCTCTTAGGTTCAGATCACATACAATTCACGCAATGAGGTTAACTAGTGGTCGATATGGAGCGTTCTAAAAAGAAGAAGAGAAATATGTTCAGGTGATTCCCCCGGGGGTGTCGGGTGATTCCCAAACGTCCAAATTTAAAATTTACAATAATGGTTTATTTCATTAATGTTTGTACGGGTGGGGTTCTCTTTGGCTAAGTGGTTAAGCCATTTGCCTTGTGAGTCGAAGATCGTGGGTTCGAGTCCGGACCGCGCCATTCTGTTCACGAGTGCAGTTTTTTCCAGAGACCCTAGGATTGTTGCTGGAGCTACGGAGTACGTGCTTTGTGCAATACTCTCAGCAGGTTGCGTGCCATTTCTGCGGAGAGGGACCGAGCCGTATGGGGTAAAACCCGGTGCAATGAAGTTAATCCTTCGGCTTTTGTACGAGTGTTTTCACATTAGCATTCACATTTCATTGTGAGGTTTAGGGTTAGGATTATGGGTTAGATTTAGGGTTAGATCTTAGGGTTAGATTTAGGGTTAGATTTAGGGTTAAGGTTAGGTTAAACCTAACTCTCTGCAAAAAACACAGATAAAAGAAGATGAATAATATATTGTGGATTGTACAATTTGTTGACAAAGAGAATTACGTGCTTTACGTGAAAACAGCGAAACACTTACAAAGTACTATAGTTTTACAAAATACAGAAACAGTGACGATAAACAGCAACGTTTCGATCAAAAGGCCTTTATCAAGCAAACGATGCAACAGGAGTGACGAATTTCATAGAACACTTACAAATGGACGATTACGGGAAACGTTCAAACGTATCTAATGAAAATCTGGGAATAAATCATGTTCCTCTGATGATCGTAGTGGATTTGCTTTGGAGAACCGTTTTATTTCGTTATATGGTTCTGCAGGTGGCGTGCCATTTCTGCGGAGAGGTACCGAGCCATACCCGGTGCAATGAAGTCAATCCTTCGGCTTTTAAACCCTTTTGGACTCAACGCATTACATTCCTATGCTTCTTAGTACTTTCTCATCTCATGCCTTGTAATCTATATGTGTATTTGCTTCATATAACAATTTTCTCCTTATGTGAAAACACCCCTACAAACATTAATGGAATAAACCTCATGTAAATTTTGACCTTTGGGAATCACCGGACACGTTCCAGGAATCACCTAAAAACATATAAAATATAGCTTGATTCTGTGAAGGGATTGCTTGGGGTCGCTTAAAATGAATTACCATCAATTCTTTTCTCCCTCTTCTCCTTCTTGCCTTTAAGCTCCTATTGGAGCATAGGCGCTCAACTAACTCATGCAAGTTCAATAGTTGGATTTTGTAGCCACAGTTATTTACGGCCAGCCCCAAGCCGAACGCGATAACATGGGAGGGGAGAATACATTTCTACTTTGCCTTAAATAATAATAAGCAATTGGGGAAGGTAGGTGACTGTAGCCTGGCAGTGAGCTCGATCCCAAGAGTACCTGGTTCAAACTCCGCGACGGAGTTAATTTTGTTAGGCGTGGATTTTTACGAACGGTAATAACAGACCTCCCCGTTCAGAAAGTAACAGCAAACTACTGAACGTATAAGTGGTGCCTAGAAATCGACGACTCGCTTACTGTGGTCGATGGTCCAGTGGGTCGAAAGGCGATGGACTGTCTTCATTGCACCAGGTTTCCCCATATGACTCCGTCCTTGTCGTTAGAGATGGCATGTCATCTGCCGAGAGCATTGCACAAAGCATGAACTCCGTAGCTCCCACTAAATTCCTAGGGATCTCATGAAAAAAACTTGCACATGCGTCTCGGTCCGGATTCGAGCCTACAACCTTCTGTACGACAGGCAAACGATTTAACCACTTCACCATTGAGACACCCCGATGGTGACGTCATGTCAAGGATATGCCAGGATTTTCAATTGAGGAAGTAGATTAAAGTTAATTGCATATCCTTTACAGGACTTTGCGAATCAACCCCAGCTTTGTAACGCTGTTTGTGATTTTGCTAGGCATTATTACGTTCAGTAGTTTGCCATTGCTTTCTGAACGGTGGTGCCATCGTCCTTTTGTTAAAATCCACGCAAACAATTTGCAACCAAACTGTCCGCAGCGTGATTCGAACTCAGAACGTCGGGTTAACAAATAATCATTGAGTAAAGCAGTGGAAAAACATATATGTGCTTTCGAATGTAAGTGTTACAGAAGAGTCCTCCGTATATCTTGGACAGAGAAGAGAACAAATAGATCTATCCAGAAAGAACTCAAAATTAAAGAAAACTGGCTGATGCTACAAAAAGAAAGAGAAAATTGAGATATTTTGGGCATATAAAAAGACACAAAGGGCTGGAGAATACCATCATGGAGAAAGGAATACCGGCAAAGAAAAG